>CM076581.1:587370149-587618460 GCA_034641835.2 Pinus albicaulis
TGTACCATATCCAAGATAATGTGGTACCATCCATCAACATGCTTGGATCGTTCGTGGAACACGAGATTCTATGACAAACGAATCTCTCTCTGGTTATCACAAAGGATAACGGTGGCATCTAGCACATGCTCGAAAAACTCACTAAAGAGCTTTCGCAACCAAGTGACTTCACAACAGGCCATACATGTTATAATGTATTCGGCCTCAGCGATGCTCAAGGTTACCGACTTCAGTTTCCTGCTCGAAGCAGATCTACGTGTGAAGCAACATCCAGATGTGCTCTTGCGATCCACCACACTGCCAGCTCAATCGACATCAGTATATCCATCGAGTGTCATACTCCTGGCAGTGTATCTCAGCCCATGGTCTATCATGCCCCAGAGATATCTCAAGAGTTTCTTGGCACCAACCCAGTGAATGTAATGATCAACCATGTGTTGACTCAAAGTGTTCACTGCAAAACATACGTCCGGACAGGTGTTCACTAAGAACATTAGGGCCCCTACGAGTTGACGATGCTCAGTAGGGTTTGCCAATACAGGCCCAACAACGTTGCCACTCAACTTCTTAAAGTTGAGCTCCATCGGTGTCGACATGGACTTACAGTCGACCATACCAAATCTTTCCAGAAGCTTCACAATGTATTTTCCTTGAGAAAGGAAAATCTCGTCAGGTCTTTGCCAGACCTCCAGGCCTAGGAAATAGTGCATCAGTCCTAGGTCCTTCATCTCGAACTCAACAACGAGCTCCCTCTTGCACTGATGAATGAGAGGGTCAACACCTGTCAGGAAGAGGTCATCCACATACAACACCAGAATGAGAGGCTTCTCCTTGTCAACCTTGAAGTAAAGGTTCAGATCATCATTACTACGAGTGAAGACCAACTTCATCAGATAGCTATCTATCCTGTCATACCAAGCTTTGGGTGCTTGCTTCAGCGCATAGAGGGCTTTCTTTAACCTGCAGACATGGGTGTCTCGATCCTGGAATTCGAACTCCAGAGGTTGCTCCACATATATCTCTTCTTTTATCGCACCATGCAGAAATGCGGTCTTCACATCCATCTAATGGAGACTCCATCCTTGCGTAGTAGCAAGGGCTATGATAGATTGAATGGTGGTATATCGGGCCACAGGTGTAAATATGTCATCATAGTCTATGCCTTCCTTTTGAGAGAAGCCACGGGCAACGAACCTTGCCTTGAACTTTTCAACACTTCCATCAGATCCATGCTTGATCTTGTAGAGCCATTTCGAGATGACAACTGCTTTGTCCTTCGGTCTTGGAACCACATCCCAGACATCATTCTTCATTATGGACTCGTACTCTTCATGCATAGCATCCTTCCAAACTTTATGCTTTACAGCTTCCTCAAAAGTTTGAGGCTCAGATTGTACAATAGTACTCATGGCTGCTAGATACCCATGGTATCTACTCGGCTTTTTGCTTTCACAAAATGTCTCCCTTGGGGCCATATGTCCCTCGACATCCTCGAGAGTGTCCTTAAGCCATGATGGTCTCTTCCCCAGTGAAGGAGGTGGATCAATCGGGTCCATCGGTCCTTCAACATCGGGCACCGTCTCATCCTTCGGTTCTCCTTGATTTCCAGGCCTTGCTTCATTATCTTCCTCGGATCTCGGAAGATTGACTACTTTCTTTAGGGAAGCATCTTCGTCAAAAGTGACATCTTGGCATATTTCCACTTCCCTTTGACCAGGCACATAGACTCTAGGCTTTCGAAGTTTCGCTGTAGCCCACAAACCTTCCCTTCTTCCTAGAAGCATTCAGCGTGCTCCTCTTCTCTTTCGGCACATGAAAATAAACAGGACATCCAAAAACTCTAAAATGTGAGACGTCAGGTTTCTTTTCAGTGAAAACCTCTTCGAGAGTTTTGGAGTCCAAGGTGGAATGTGGGCATCAGTTTTGTATGTACACAGACATGTTCACAACTTCTCCCCACAGAAACTTCGGTGGACCCTGGTCACATGGCATTGCACGGGCAGCTTCCACAATGGTCTTGTTCTTTCGTTCAACAATGCCATTTTGCTAAGGAGTATATACAATTGTGGTCTCCCTCTTAATGCCATCTTCTTTGCAACAATTCTTGAACTTGTTCGTTTCATATTCAGTGCCATTATCAGTGTGTTAGATAGCATCTCATGTCATTACTCCCAGTGGACTTCCTCCAACCTGGTAAAGTGTATCAACTCTGAACCCAATTGTGATAGCTTCCTTGAAGCTCTTCTTCCACATGCGCACCTTTCCATCAATGAATGCCACATTGAAACCTTTATCTTCCATGGTCGATATAGACACAAGGTTCTTCTTCAAATTTGGTACATAGAGTACATCCTGCAAGCAGAGGACTTGACCTTGAGACAAGTGGAGGGTCACAGTCCCTGTCCCTTTCACGGGATAAGTGGCATTATCTCGAGGGATAATTTCCAGATTAGTATCCTTTTCAAACATATCAGAAAGTGTTTCCTTGAACCCAGTGATGTGCCTTGAGGCACCACTAGCTATCAACCAGATATCCATAGTGTTGGGTGGAGATGCAACAGAGAGGGCAGATACAAGAATGTATTCATTTCTTTTATCAACAACATTTGATTCATCATATTTGGAGTTTCTTGACCTTTCCCTTGAACCTGTTGTTCCTTTGATTGCCATTCCTCCGGTTGTTGTTGTTGTTATCACCATTGGGAGAATCCTTCTTGAAAATGACATTCTCTAGCATAGTGACTTGGCCTATGACAAGTGAAACACTTGCCCTTCTTTCCTTGGGCCCCTGCTTTTCCTTTGTTCTTTGGACCACCAAAGTTCTTCTTTATAGAATGAGCAGTGTAGGCAACATTTCCTTCATTTCCATACTCATTCATGTTGTTTCTTTTTGAACACATCTCGATAGTACTTCGTCGAAGTCAGGTATCACATTATTATTTAGAATGGTAGTGTTAAACACATGCCATTCGGATGGGAGCTCTCCAAGTTCGGTGAGTACCATCTCTCGATCATCTATTGTCTCCCCAATAGCTAGCAAATTGTTTCTGATCTTGGTCAGCTTCAGAAAGTACGATTGAACAGATGCATCCCTGCCTTTCTTCATATTCTTTAATTGATTCTTGAAGAATAGTACTTGATTTGCATTGTTGGCCTTGAATATGAGGACCAACTTATCATACATCTCTTTGGATGTGCCTAGCTCAGAGATGTAGGCCACCAAACTCTTATGAATGGATTCCCTGATCATCAGTTTTGCTTTGATCTCCCTCTTCTTGTACTTTGTTTTGGCAGCAACAGTAGCAGTGGATGGAGGTTCTTGGATTTTACCTAGCACATAGTCCATGACATCTTGGTCTTCCAATTTAAGACCCAATATCATCTTCCAAGCATGGAAGTCATCCTTCCCAATCAATTTGTCATCCTTCTTGAAGCCATAGTTTGTGGAGTCCATTTTCTTCTTCGGTGATTGCTACAAATTAGGACTTTGTCTTCACCTCAGCTTTGATACCATGTAAATTTATGTAGATGTTCTATGCTTGATGCAACTTTACTTTCTCTTCAATACTAGACAACAATCACATAAATCATTAAGTAAAACGCTGATAGAACATACTAGTGGATCAACAGAAGACAAGCCAGAAAAATATATTTGTTGGTGCGTTATGGCAATCAACAGGATGCTTCAACCAACAAAGTCTCCTTGGTCAGCCAACCCAGCATGTGTCACAACAACCCTCAAAACAACCAAACTATCAACTCAAAGTCAACCCCAGAAAAGTCAATGCAGAACAACAAGAAGTAAAAGTCAACACATCTCGGTCTATGGTCAACCTTTGACCTCAATTTTTGTGCCAAAATGCACAATCTTCAGAAATCGAAGTCTATGCGAAAATTTAGCTCATTTTGACCTTGCGTTGACCAAAGTCAACGTTGGTCAAACTTGCGGTGGAAACCCCAGCTGCAGCCGAAATATCTTTGTCCTTCTTTCCCACGTGTGAACAAAAAATTGCCTCTAAGGAGCTCGAACCAATCAGAAGAGGAGAGAGAATGTGGGAGGATGAGATGAGTGAAATGTCCTCCAACGTTGACTGTATTTATATCAATCACTGAGGGTGTGTGACACATTTACTGGGGGTGTAAAATCTTAAGGCCGACCTGCACATATTTTGAAAGTATTAAAAATAAGTTCAAAATAAATGCTCTGCTCATCGGATCAAGATGAACTTTATATCAATCTTGCACCTCTCCGAAAAAAAAATCAATAATCATATTGGTGTTTTCATCTAAGCATCACAACATGGAGTTTGGACTTGGTTGTCCAATATATATATATATATATATTTGGGTTATTTTGAACATTAATGATGAATAATATACTTAATTTTAAAGCTAGAAACTCACGATCATATACTTAATGATCATATACTTAATTTTAAAGTTAGAAATGCAGGATTTCGTCTTATTTTTGTAGAGACTAAATAATATGTTGTTTTTAATTTAATTTTTAATGTAACGAGAAGTAAAATAGCATAACGTGAAGAATATTTTATATTATTTATTGTTTTAAAAGGTATTTTTAAAAACAATATTCTGAGCTTTTAAGTTTGCAGTGAGCATACAATATTTATTCAAAAGATATTAAATAAATATAATATAATCTGGCATTAATGTAAATTTATAAATTTAATGATGCATTAGTTAGTGATTTCTGTTGTGTAAAGTTATATTGTATTAAGTTTTAAATTTGAGAACAAAATGCAATGGTTTTGTGCTGTGGGTGATTCGTTTTTTAAAACAAAAGAACCAGGGCCGTTAATAACTTTCATAAAAATTATAATCTAAATAATTTTTATTAAAATTCTTTTAACATTTCACAATTTTCGGGATTTTCAATCTAAACAAAGGGCTTAGTGATCCCTTTTCAATTTTAACAAAGGGCTTAGTGATTATATTGTTTTAGATGAAAATTTCAGTTGATTCGTCTTTTCACCCCTTCCCTACCATGTATCATTTCTCGAGTTTCGTTACAATGCTTATTTATTGCCCTTTTATGTATTACATTGCTACATTATATGTGCTAACAAATAATCGAACATTTAGAGAAGGGTTAGGGATTTTAATTTCTCAAACTAAGATAGTATGACCAAAGTTCAATGAAACTATAGCTAAAAGTAGTCTCTTGTTTCACAGTAAGGAATTGTAGAACTTAACAACTTTGGATAAAGCACACCCAAGACTCTTTTGGAAGGGTGTTTCTATTTCAGTGGTGGGTGAGGTGTCCTTGTCATACTCTTGTAATGTTTCCTCCTGTAGCATCCATTTCCAATGGGGTTTTGAAAGAATTTCACCATGATGTCAATTAATTGTCTAAGTGATTTCTATCGTTCTTGTGGAGTGTCTTTCTTATTCCAAGCACCTTGTGATGAGAAAGATACTTCGTTTTAGTTGTCTTTATTGTTTAGTGCTATTTCATACAGAAATGGAGTTGGACCCAAACCATTCAATTATGTTTGACAATATTAGTTGTATCTATAAGGAGTTTGGGTTTTCTAGAGAAGAAATTAATAGTCTCAACGCTGAATTAATAGTTAAGGACAACATCTTTTGTAAAATTAGATAACTATCGAGGTCTTGATTATACAAGTTCAACCCATCTACGGGAACATGGGAGATGTTCATGAGCATATGGCAGTGCTAACAAGAAAGGGTTGAGGCATTAATGGGCATTGATATAGAGGGCAACAAAATGAGCTCTTAGAATACTAAATAATAGTTTGAGAGGAACTAGTTGAACTTTATGGCATCTTGAACCATTGCCCTCCTAATTCCCAATTTGCCTAAGCATTCGTCCCCTCAAAAGAAAATAGTCAAATCAAGAATCTTGAGGATGTGTCCTCAATCCTTGAAAATGTTATTGATGCCCATGGATGCATTTCAAAAAGATGATTTTGTTTGGTAGTTTTGTAAAGCTCCTTATGTGAAAATTTGAATGTAGTCCTTCCAAAGGTAATAGAGAAAGGAACATTTTTTCGAACTGGCTTTATCTTATTACATTATTATTATCATCATTTTTATATCATTTCTCTCTTCATATTCTCCTTGAACATTATTTGTTGCTTGTAAATCAATTGTTTGCTTCTATAGTAATAATTTTTGTTAGTAAAAACTCTCAATTGCTTTGTTTATTTGCAAGGTGAGAGTAGTTCTATTAGATCACGCAAGACGAAATTACATCATAGATATTCGTAACTAGTCTTCCACTGGGGAAACCAAACTAGTGACATAAACTAAGAAGTTTCAGGTTGCTTCTACTATTTCTAATCTATTGATCTGAGGCAACAAACCACGAACGAAAAGAACATATTACATAAGCCATAATGCATGTGTTGATAGACAAAAACATATCATAAAACAAAATGTGAGATAGGGCATGCACTTTGAATGCCATCATGTTCCTGGAATGCATTGCTGATTAGGGTGTTGGGGATTTGCACAAGTGTTCGATGTGGGGCGTTCAACTTGTGATGTGCTTGATCAATAAACTGAGATTGTCATTGACTATGTCCATTTTTTCCATAAGTTCTCCCATACAAATTATGAGTCCCTGTTGAGCATTTGCTTTATCAGTGAGAACCCTGCCATGAGAGTTTTGATTTACGGTTTGCATGTAGGTTGAGGTCCTGGCCTTGGTTGAGTTGCCAACTTTAGGGATCCATTCTCAGGTCTATCTCCATATGTTAGTCAAGGATAAATATACATGCTTGCCTAACCTGGTTTTCAATTTTTGCAATGGTCTTTTGAACACCTTTGAGGATATTGCGCTTGTACCTCTCCATGGATGCCCTGGCAAAGGATTGGGCGCGAGTACCATGCAGGGGGGGTTGAGAGCAAGAGAGGACGACAGATTGGTCTTGCCATGGCGACCATGCCCTGAAGGGCTAGTAAAATGATAGCGAGCCATAAAGGCAAGAGGAGATGACACTGAAGGCGAAGAACAGTGAGGGTGTAGGAGGGCTAGAAAATAACATTTAGGAGAAAGTGGCTAGGAAGTAGAGGAGAGATGCACAAAGCTAACTGGATAATGGGGGTCATAGGGGGATTTGAGCCAAATCATTAAGAGAAAGAGGAATAAAATCCCTCGAAAAAAACTCAGCCAAGGAGGGGAATTGGAAACCAAAAACTAGAATGCCAAACAAGGGCAAAAGTTGATGCCAGTCTAAAAACAAGATGCTGGGAACAGTAAGAAGGCAAAATTTAAGCAATAGCGAACCACATAAAGAAATAACTTGAATGACGAATGAGAATCTCGTGCCACTGAGATGGATTGCTAGGATGAATATCTAGGCTTGCATGTTGGCTGAGGGCATGGTTTGTGAGCTCTTAAGATTGCTCCAATAGGGGGGTAGACAACTTGTTTTAAAGGCCATTGTGCTAACCAGGTTCCTGTGATTGGTTGCACAACCAACTTCTGCTCACTTCACACCATAATTCGACAAATTTGGCCTTGGAGAACCATAATGGCCTCCATGGACTTGCCTTGAAGATGTATTTGTCGGAGTGCTCGCATGTTTGCTTGCAATGTGGTGACAGATTTGGGATGTTTGGATCATAGATCTGGGCAGTGGCGTGCCCATGCACGCTGCCATGTGGGGGCAACTTATCATCCCTCTTCGAACCATAATCACCTCATATCATATTGCCAAGTGGATTAGCACCCTCTGTGGGGGGAACTCTCTATTGCTTTTATTATTATTATTATTATTTTTAAAATTTAAAATTTAAAATTTATTTTTTATTTTTTTATTTTTATTTATTTTTATAAATTGTCCTTGCACATTAGATTTGCTCACATCCACAAATACTCAACATTGAGTTGGTGTCACTAGATCACATGCTAATCAATATCCTTAATGAGGAACAATGATGCTATTCACGCATCTCCACTTTTCCCTATTTTATAATGCCATCCCTTACATACCCACTTACAATGTTGCTTCTCATTATTGTTGTTGTAAATGAGTGTAGACATTCTTTTTTACCTCCATTTTTCTTGTTGCATTGCATAATATGTTGGTGATGAAGTCTGCTTGTGCATAAATGAGAAAATTGTTGATTTTTTGTAGCTTGGGCAAGTACTTCTGCACATGCCTTGTGTCTAGGCATGCAGAAGTTGCCCTCATTCTCCTTAAAACTATTGCCATAGGTTGAGCAAGTTGTTGATGTAATTTGGCCTAAGTTTAACTTAAGAAAAAAACGCATATTAATATGTTGGATTTTTGTGTTAATATAAACTTAGGAAAAGTAAAGTAATTTACTTTAGTTAATAAATTTTAATCTTAGCTGTTGATCTCAAGTCAGTTGAGATTTAATCTTTGTTGTTGATCACTTTGAGATTAGGGTTTTGGTTCAATGTAAAGTTATAAAAGCAAGGCTGAAGAAAGGAGATTGACACAACACCAACACAAGATTGAGGGTGACATTTTGGTTAGTGGTTTGCTTGGTTTGAGGGAGTGCATAGAGGCTGGAGATCTATATTTGCAAAAGAGATCGAGCACTTAAGGCTGATTTGTTGGATAAAATCCAAGTTATTGTATCTGTATTTTCTCACGTGGGCCATTATCTCAGGATGGGAGCCCATATAAGTTTGGATTTGTTAAGGATAAAGTTGTTGGGCATAAATCTACGTGTATCATTTTGATTTAGATCAATATATTTACTTTCGCTAAATATTTTGTTAGGAACCTAGTTGTGTGTTAATTCAACAAGTCTTTTGCTAAGAATTAAATAATAAGTGTTGGGTTTTGGTAAATTAATATGTTATCAGAGCTCAAAAAACAAACCATATTTGTGGGTGCAGAAGTTAGTTTGTTGAGGATTGGGATGCGGGAAGGGGTCGACATTGGGCATGATCAAGTAATCGTGAGATGCAATGGCCAACAAAGAGTTGCTAAGAAAGGAATTTGCTATGATAGGCTGTAAGAAGTGTCAGTAGGGTTAAACCAACAAAGCATGGTACAAAGGAAAATACCAAAGTGTAACTAGCGGGATTGGTAGAGGTTAGCCCTCACAGGAAGAGAAGGAGATCGTACAATTCGGGGGATTGACAACAAAGTACGTGGGTGTATCAAAGGATCGGGATAAACTTATAGCCATGCTAGAAGGATTTAGCATAGGAGAAATGGCAAGAAGCATTGTAGTGATAGAGAACAAGGAGTGGGCGACTTAAAAGTTTGATCAACTCAGAGGGAATTTTAGCATGTAGATTTGCATAGTTCATAATTTGATGATGATGCTGAAGATTTCTGGACAACTATGTGTTCTCAATGAAATTTCCGACATTTTGGGTGAATATTTCACCCATCTTTAGGGACAAAAAGCTTATTTGATTATATGAGGAGTGCCAAACCACGAATAAATGGGGCTAGAACATGACCATTAGGAATGGGATATAACCGTTAGAGATAGAGAAAAGGATTTGAAAGTTGATATAATCATTAATTTATTTTATTTTAATTTATTATTAAATATTGAATATTAAGTAATAAATTAATAATAAAAAATAAAATTTATTATGATATGGTCAAATTGATATTATTGTTACAAAGAGTATACTTTTATTTGGAATCATGAATAATACATTTTTTAAATTAATGTTATTTTGATAGTGGATTGGAGTAAATTATGGTTAGAATATGGGGAGAAATATATAGAATATTTGGGTTGAATTAGGAGATTATAATTAATTATGGATAGATTAGTATCATTTAAGATTGGTAATGGAATAGAATAGGTGAAGAAAATTATAAAAATATATGAAGGATTGGGATAGAATAGGGGAAGAAAAATATAATAATGTTCATTTTGGTAAATTATAATAAATTAGAGTAAGATGATATATTTAAGATTTGGTCAAATTGATATTAATGGTTGAAAATTAATCTTAAAATAGAGTAGGTCTCGACCAATTGTTAGTCATTATATTCGAGGTATTAAATAATATTAGAAAGTAATTAGATTCAAACTATTAACTAATATAAACAATAGAATAGAATAGAATAGAACATAATTAATTTAGTACAAAAAATATATTATAATTTAGTACAAAAATTAAATTATAATTTAGAATTAGATTAGAAAGAGAAATAGGGGGAAGGATAGAAACATCATAGATTTGAGATTATAGGGATTAATAATCTTATATAATATTATTAATAATAAATGATAGAGGGGATGTGGGGGTTGGAGGGGGGTTAACAATAGGAAAGAGAATGGAAAGGGGGGAGGGGGTGCCTTAAGAAGGGTTAGGATTGCTATTAGAGGAAAAAAAATGTATAGTAGGCTTCCAAGATTGGCTTAACTGAAACTCATTGAATTTGTTAGGGTTCTTTTCAATTTCAAGAGCTTCCCTAATGACCCGATTCGAGTAGAAGGGAACAAAGACAAAATTTTGGATTTGTTGAAATAGATTAAATGCTTAGTATTGTGGGAGTGTTTTGCAATGGCATATTTAGTGATTCAATTATGGTAGGTGTCAACCATATGCTCCTTTAGGCGATTTTGAAGGACCTCCTAGTTTATCCTATGTATGTAATTCAAATTTTGTACTAAATTAATTATATTATATTCTATTCTTTTGTTTATATCAACTAATATATTGAATCTAATTACTTTCTAATGTTATTTAATAATTCTAATCTAATGAATAACAATTGATCGAGACCTACTTTATTTTAATATTAATATTCGACCATTAATATGAATTTGACCAAACCTTACATATATCAATTTTACTCTAATTTATTATAATTTATCAAATTTAATATTATTATATTTATCTGTCCCTATTTTTTTTTCCAAAGAAAAAAACCGTAATTTTATTCAACTTTAGAAAAGGGACAAAATTATATTGTGCAGATACTGGAAGGCATTACATATACTTCAGCCAAAATGCCTACAAAAATGAAGAGCTCAAAGCTCCATAGGAAACGTTCCTTTAGCTAGAGGTCCACGAGACGTCCATTTTTTTCAAAACTTGGCACAGGCCGCCAAGATAGCCCCCAAAATCTCAAATAAAGCCTAGAGAAAACAAACCCTAGGACAAAGACTGAGCAAAACTAAAAGGTTAAGCATGCAGGCCCACCAAATCCAAAAAGGAGCAGCAAGGAAAACCTAAAACCCCATGATAGAAAACTTGGGCATTGGCCGCCTAGAAGCCTAAGAAACCCCACATGACAAGTGGTTGAAAAGCCTAACAATCGACTAAACCCTAGAAGTCACAAGAACTACCACGAACGCGCAACCAAGAACTACCACGAACGCGCAACCAAAACTCCATTGCAGTAGAAAAAAGAGGCACGAAACCGGGGATAAGACAATTATGAATCCACCTCACTCCAACCCCCTCAACTCCCTTCGTAAGAAATTAGAGGCTCGAAATTGGAAAAAAGATAATGGAGTTGCCACACTCTAGACCCCTCAACTCCCTTTACAACAAAAACATAGAAAACACCATAGAAGACTGTAAAAGAAACAACAGGAACATGATCACGATGACAACGAACCAAAACAACAACAACGATGTTCAAACCATCTCACAGATGAAGAAAGAAAATAGAGGGCTGCAGTGGCAAGGGTTTCTGCTGTCGAGCCCTCCTCTCCCCAAAATCCTTTCTGTCCCTATTCTATTCCAATCCTTAATATATTTCTATATTTTTGTTCCCCTATTCTATTCTATTACCAATCTTAAATGATATTAATCTAGCAATAATTAACTATAATCTCCTAGTTCAACTTGAATATTCTATATATTTCTCCCCATATTCTACCCATAATTTACTCCAATCCACTATCAAAATAATAATATTTTAAAAATATATTATTCTCAATTCCAAATTAAAAATATATTAATCTCGATTCCAAAAAAATTAGACTCTTTGTAATAATAATATCAATTTGACCATATCATAATAAAATTTATTATTTATTATTAATTTATTACTTAACCTTGAATATTTAATAATAAATTAAGTTAAAATAAATTAATTATTATATCAACGTTCAAATCTTCTCTCTATCTCTAATGGTTATTTATCATCTATAACAATCATGCTCTAGCCCTATTTATTCACAACCTAGCACTCTTCGTATAATCAATTAAGCTTTCTATCTTGAAGATTGGTGAAGTGTTCGCCTGAAATGTTGGACATCTCATTGAGAACACACAGTTGTCCAGAAATTTTCAATATCATCAACTTAGAGGGAGTCAACCTTTAGGTTCAGGTAGGGAGGAGCAACCAATAGATTCCTCCAAGTTTGTTAATAAGGGTGTTTAGGAGTAAGAGGCTTCTAGGAACAATGCCAAGGGGAGTTGGACTTTGAGGATCTTTCCGAACTAGGTGGTAGAGAAGGCTTCTTATTAAGAGGGAGCAACGAAGGAAATGGATATAGGTCTAATATCGAAGATAGTTCCAAGGGGTAGAAGTATCTATGTCATTAAGAGAGAGTGTTGATTTTTTGTAGCTCAGGCAAGTACTTTTGCACATGCCTTGTGTACAGGCATGCAAAAGTTACCCACATTCTCCTTAGAACACTTGCTCATGATTGAGTAGTTGATGATGTAATTTTTCCTAAGTTTAACTTAGGAAAAAACACATATTAGTATGTTGGCTCATTAAGTTAATAGAAACTCACAAAAAAAAGTAATTTACTTTAGTGTAAACATTTTAATCTTAGCCATTGATCTCAAGTGAGGTGAGATCTAATCTTGACTCTCAATCGCTTTGAGATTAGGGTTTTGGATCAACGTAAAGTTATAAAAGCAATGTCGAGGAGAGGAGATAGAAAAAACAACAACATGAGATTGAGAGCGATATCTTAGTTAGTGGTGTGCTGGGTGTTGTATCTCAAGAAAAAATCCCTTGGCCGTGGTAAGGAATCAATGCTTAAGACATTTTATAAATGTATGTCACAATTATGATATCAAATTGCCTATGTTTAACACCTTTGGAATCTAATTACTTAATACCCTCAATAATCAGATATAATTAAAGCCTTCACAATGCCATAAACTGTTGATACTTGAATGAAAAGAAAATAAGAACTATAAGAGAAACTCAATATGATATGCCGAATACACAAAATCTACCACTTTTAAGTTTTAGAGGAAATCATGGGGAGAGAGGAAACTCGAAATAATATGTTGTAAACACAGAATCTATTACTTTAAAGTTCCATTAGGAGTTTGTGAAAAGAGAAGAGATGAAGTGAAGGAGTGCAAATTAAGGTGATTTAAGTCTTACTCACATATGTAATTAAGAGACAGGTTGCTACATTACTTCACTTCATTCAAAGAGGAATTAACATAGAGCGAAACTGGAAAGACATATCAACATCAACAGGTGCAGGAAAATTGATCTTCTTTCATTAATTTCTTAGAAAATTCAGTACCAAATTCATAGTAATCCAAAGGTCCAAAACTCGGAACCCATTTTCTTCATTTCTATATACTTAAATACATCACAGTGGTTTGTAACTCCTAAACTTCTTGAAACTATTTGACTACCTAAACTGTTAAGATTACTTATGCAATCATACTTGAGAAAACAAATTAAAACTGGAAATATGTTCGTTTTGCTGAATCAGATGTTGCTGAAGCGTCCTCCCGAAGTGCCGAGGTGTCCTTTCTGGTTATGATGCAGTGGCTGCACAACTCTGTAATGACACCTCAATGCCCGACTTGACCCATCTGTCATGCTCCCAATAGGGATGCTATACGCTATTCTGCCCGACTCTGCCTATGCCGCTATGCTTCAAATGCGGTCAATCATATCACCTGCTACTCGGCTCTGCCTCTTCTTCTTTGATCTATGTCGGGTCACTTACTCGAATTCTTCTGCCGTGTTCTGCTTTCCTCCGTTATCAAGGCGTTTCACCGACTTTACGTTGTAATCCTCCTTCTTTCCTCCGATGCGATTTAACACATGAATGCCTTACCTCCGGATTTGAAGACCTTTGGAGTTCTCTTTTGAAACCACATCGCATCCACCCGACATCGCACTTCGCATGCCATTGTTTCAACTTTTCCTTAGAACTTATCTTCTAAGGATTGCGATGTGTGCTATGCGATTGGGTCCCACCTGACATCACACATCGCACTTCGGCGAATTTAACAAGAACCCTTTGCGCTATCTTTTAAAACTTGCAATTTGCAAATGCGACCAGGCCCCACCGCATCACATATCATACTTCGGCGATTATAACTCAAACCCTTTGTACTTAACTTTTAAAAATTGTGATGTGCGGTATGCGGGCCAGGGCCACGTCATCTGCCACGTTGGCTTGCCATGTTACTGCCACGTCATTGCCACGTTAGCCGTCCATGTCAGCATGAATCAACTACGACCTATGGGGTTAGGGCCACGACATCTGCCACATCATCTTGCTACGTCATCCTGCCACGCCATCGCATATCGCACTTTGACGAATTTAACATTTACCTCCTCACTTATTCTTTAAAACTTGTGATTGGTGGTTCATGATTTAATCTCCGTCGTGTATATCCCCGCTCTAGTTTTGCGCTTTGAGCTTGACCGTCTGTTTTTCCCTTTGTGCCTCCTCCAAAACTGTTAATTGTTTAAGGGAAATGCACCCTTTCTCCGCCTTTGGGAAATTAGTTTGTTTGCTCCATGGTGTAACCCTCCTGAGCTTATCTGATATCCTATCGCTTTGGTCCCTCCTGAGCTTGCGAATGAGCCCGAATTGACCTTATTCGACGTGCAATGCTCTGAATGCACCCATCGGTCCGACTCTTGAACTGTTCTGCACGTGAATGAGCCTGAATTGACCTACCTTCACATCTCATAACAGTAATGTTAATGTACCAATATATAATTCAAATTCTTCTATGACACACAAAATTTTACATTTTCTATCATATATGCTTTTTTGGTGTTTTGAAAAATATTTCAAAGGTAAATGCAAATGAGCCACAACATCTGGCTCCACCTGGGGATAGTGTTTTTTTCCACGGAAGTGCTAAGAGCCGAAGATTATTACCTTATCCATTGGGCATGGAGCCAAATATTTCTTGGTGACATATGAACAATGAGAAATATGGTATTTACAATGGTGGAATGCTGAATTTTATTGCTGGAAATAATGCTTCAGATATTGCTCGTTCATAGGTAGCTGTACTATCTCTCCATAAATAAATGTGTTATTTTACCTTGCCTAAGAGATCTTGTATGGACCGTACAAGAGAGGTTCAAATTTACCGTGCTTCCCCTTTCCTTCTCGTCTGGTGTCCCATCTTAGTACCAAATATCCTGCTTGAAAGATAACTTCTTTTGCTTTTCTGTCAAATATAGACTTCATCTTTTCTTGATAAGTAATCAAGCTATCCCTGAATTTTTTTATTTTTTCACTTGATTCAATTATTTTTTTCAATCTTCTTACCAGAGCATTCGGTTCTTCCTAAGCTTCTTGAAGGAAAGAAATTGTTGGTTTGGCCAACTAAGTAGGAAATATTGGTTGAGTTCCATAAACTAGTTAATAAGGATACTTCCTAGTAGATCTCTTGGTAGTGACTCGAACTTCCCAGAGGGAAAGCTTCAACTTCATATCCCAATCCTTCTGATTCTCGGTGATTGTCTTCTTTAAGATTTTGACCAATAAATTATTTGAGGACTCTGCCAATTCGTTCCCTTGGGGATGATATGCTGTGGAATGTGATAAAATTACATTATATGTTTGATAGAAATTAATGAAACGAGCAGAGTTGAATACCTTATCATTATCAGTCACAATTTTTACTGGACATTCGAATCTGCTAAAGATGTTTTCCTCTAGAAATTTCATCACTATTTGGTCATTTTCCTTCTTCGTGGGTATTGCTTCAACCCATTTTGTAAAATAATCAATGGCAGTCAGAATACACTTGAATTGTCCACTTGAAGGTGGATCAACCTCTCCAATAAAATCCAATCTCCATTGTCTGAAAGGTTCTTCAATAAATACTGGGATGAGAGGTAATGGAGCAAGTTTTTTATTTTCAGCAAACAACTAACACTTCTGACAACTTCTGACCAGTATATAAACATCTGCAAATAGGGATGGCCAATAGAAGCCTCACTTGAGAATCTTATGGGCAGTGACCTTCCATCTATAATGTCCTCCACACAGACTTTCATGATATTGTGTAGTGAATTCAATAAATTCTCCTTCGGTCAAACATAACAACAAAATACCAGCAAGATATTTCCAGTATAGCTTTGCTTCTATGATAACATATGGCTGAGACTTGAGCTTGAGAGCTCTGTGTTTTGTTCTATTTAGTGAAGTTGGACAGGAAAAGAAACACAAGTAGTACACAATATCCTTATACCAATCAGAGCACAAAAATTTGTATTTAATACCTATTTTGGACTTGCTTTTACCTTCTTCATTAATAGCTCCATCCACTGGTGCCAACAGATTAATTCCCAAGGCTTGAAAATTTTTCTTTGTCAACAACTTCGCTAAAACATGTCCCTTGACTAGCTTGGTGGGTTTGATGTCCAAATTATGCTCTTGGATTTTTTCTATCCACTTCCCCCTTTTTCCTTCAACATCACTTTGGACCAGCACGTCTTTCACAACAGAATTAGGAACATATGCAGTTATTTGGGACTGAAACACATAAGTCCTGAAGGCTTTCAGTGCTTTGACCAAAGCATATACTTTTTTCTCTAGAATATTGTATTTGAGCTCAACATCTCTGAGAACTTTACTGAAAAATGCAACTGGCTGCTCCTTATTGTCTTCATTTTTCTGCAACAACACAACAACAATAGAAGTGGGGGATGCAAATGAGAATACCTGAAAGGATTTTTGATAGTCTGGACTAATCAGAACTGGAGCTTCCTGCAGTGCTTCCTTTATTCTAACAAATTCATCTCTTGCTTCCTTATCCCATTTCACTTCTGCATTTTTCTTCAACATATATGTTATACTTATGATCTCAGCATAATTGGGCACAAACCTCCTCAAAAAGTTTATTTTTCCCAGGAATCTCTGGATATTCTTCTTGCTTCTAGGTAAAGGAATAGTCTGAATGGTTTCCACCCTTGCTGGGTCAATATTTACTCCTTGTTTAGAAAATATGTGACCCAACAATTTACCTTCTTCTAAGGCAAATAAATATTTCTTGGGATTTAATGATAGACCAAACTTTTTGCACTTTTGAATTTTTTTTTTTTGCAAATGCTCCAAGTGTTCATCACCTGACCCTGAGAAAATAGTTACATTATCCAGATATATAACTACAAACCTGTCACCAAAGAAGGCTATGTCCATGGCCCTATGAAATGTTGCACCTGCGTTCATAAGGCCAAATGACATCTTTACGTACATGAAGGTGCCCTAGGGTGTAGTGAAAGTAGTCTTCTTCTGATCTTCTTTTTCTACTGCTACCTGATTATACCCAGAAAATTCGTTAACCATAGACAACCTGTGAGCTCCTGTCACCTTTTGTAAGACATAATCCATTTTTGGCAAAGGATAATTATCTTTTAGAGACGATCGGTTCAATTTCCTGAAGTCTACACACAGTCTTATCTTTCCATTCTTCTTTCTTACAGGGACCAGATTGGAAACCCAGTTTGAATATCTGAGAGGGACTATAATTTTTGCCTACAACAGTTTCTTCACTTCTTTTTCGATTGGAGCTAACAACAATGGATTGATCTGTCTGAGCTTCTGTCTGTGTGGTTTGATTCCTTCCTTCAATGGAATCTTATGCTGAATAATGATTTTGTCATATGTTTTCAAGTCTTCATACGACCATACAAACACATCCATATACTTATTAAAAATATCAATGTATCTTTCTTTGTAGTTTTGGGGAACACCTTTGAACAATTTCACTATTTTGGGTTCTTGTTGAGTTCCCAAATTACAATCTTCCATCTCTTATTCTTGACATGTTTTCTTTGAATCAACAACAACATCATTAGCATCGAATAATATTTCGAGGGGAACCAACCCTTTGGGGAGCACATTATATTTCAATTGGATAATCTTCTGATCACCTATTGACTGCTTAAGGTTTCTTACCTCTGCTTTCTACTCTGTTTTTTCTTTCTCTTGGTCTATCTCAATGTATTCAAAGATTCCAATCATGGTCAGGAACTGACTTATATGTTCATCATCGTCAGACACCTTCCAATGTTTCACATTATCAGGGATAGAAGGTCTATGCCTAAATTAAATCTCATACCTTAACCTTGGATTTATTGGAGGCTTGAATGTGCTGGTTGCAACTGCTAAAGAATCGACCAATCTATTATCCTCCCTCGGAATATACTAAAGATTGAATGCTTCAAAACAGTTTTCTACCAGATCCCACACTTCATTCCTATACAATCTCAATCTCAGATGCTTGGTTTGACAATAATTTTTAAACTGACTTATAATCAATTCAGTGTCACAAAAAATTGAAATGCATTAAACTCTCATCTATTTATAAACTTGAAGGCTTGAGATTAAGGCCTCATACTCAGCCACATTGTTTGTTGAATCAAATTCTAGTGTAAAAGATAAAGGCATGAGGTTACCTTCTGGTGATATCATAAAAAATCCAACACCTGCGCCCTCCTTGGAGTAGGTACCATCAAAGTAGCACTTCCAAATCTTCCTTGAGTGCAACTCATTTTTTAAAATTTCTGAAGAGAGCTGCTTTCCTGTGTCTTCAAAAAATTCTGCATCTTCATGCATAATGAAACAAGAAAGGTCTTCTATTTCTTGACTATAAATGGGGGAATTTCCTGTATCTTTCTTGGAGGTAGTCTTCACAAACCTTGTTTCCCTATACAACCTCCTTTCTTCCCCATTAAAAACCAGAATGTTAGCATAAGTGAAATCTAATTTTAGTACACCTCCCAACTTTGCTCCCCAAGATCTTGACAGGAGCATTCCAAACCTGGATGGAATGTTAGCAACCACTACATCCATGACTATACTCTTTGCTGGGATTTGTGCCAACGAAACTGCTACATATTTAATTAACCCAACACATTTCACCCTTTTGGAATCAAATGAATACAGATCCCTATAAGGTTTGGCAATCTGCAAGTTAAGTTCCTTCATAACAAACAATGGCATGAGATTATGGGACGCTCCTGAGTCTAGCATGCAATTATGTAGAGTACAATCATGAAGCAACAGAGAAATATAGAAGGGTGGAACATAGGGATCTATTTATTCTACATGAGGACCAAAGGTGACCACTGAATTTTCTTCTTGTAAGTTCACTCTATCACTTATGTCTTCCACCTATGTGAGATTTATAAATTCTGAAATTTCTTTCTTGTAAGCTGGTATTTTGGCTAATTCTAGAAGAGGCACCTAAATTTTGACCTTCTCCAACTCTTTTGTCAAATTGAAAGCATGAGTTTTCTTAACGTTCTTTTCAGGTTCTTCTTCACCCTTTCTAGAATTTTCTACTTGTTCGGGTACATGAACAACTCTCACCAAGATATTAGTGCCAACTGATTTGTTCTGGGAGGATTCACCCTGCTGCACATTTGTTCTATTAAGTGAATTTACAGGTTGTTTCTTATTACTGACCTGTTTCGTAGGGTCCTTTTTTAATGGAGTTGCCATTGGGGGAGGAATGGAACCTTGTTGTTCACCTTCATTATCCCTCACTCTAGATCTCTTTCTAGACCTCAAATCATACTTTCTATGTAACTCATATTGCATGAAATCTATGAATTGCCTACAGTATTCATCCATTTCATCTTGTTCAAAAGAAACTTCAGCTTCAACATATTCTCCCTCGCAATATTCCTCTTCATCCTCTCCTATTGCATACATAGAAGATACCTGATCCTCGGCCTCCCTTTGGTCATCTTCTGCTGGCTCTCTGGGTGCTGCTTCTATATACAATGGAGCTTGAACCTGGTCTTGATCTCTTCTTTCTCTTTCCAAGATTTGTAGGGGATGTCTTATGAATTGAGGGTTGAACCCCCCTCGGTTTTGTTGTACTTGTATTTGGGAGTTTTTATTTTCCAATTCCATCTTAGCTAGCTTATTTGTCATATTTTTTATCAGATTTGTCATATATTCAATCCTTATATCTTGTGATGATTCTTCTTTTGCCTTCCCCTTCTCTCGGACTGGTTGTTTCACTTTCACCTTTCCAGCTGCAGTCATATTAGCTTCAATCTCTAAAGCATATGTCTGTATCTACTCAAGAGTAGGGGCTCTTCTCTCTTTCAATGTAAAGCTAAAATCAGCTTCAAAAGCCCCATTAAAAACTACCTTTGCTCCTATAGGGCGGGGGGGGGGGGGAGGGGTGGTTCATCTCTATAGGTAAACTATTGTACAATTTGTTGAATCTTTTTACAAACTCAACAATGTTTTCATTAGGTTTTATTTTAATTACATTAAAATCTGTCAATGAGTAACTGTGATCTATCTTCTCTCCCCTTCTCTGAGTGAATTGAGTTTCTAACTCTTCCCAGTCATTTATGGAATCATTTGGTAAACCTTTGAACCATTTCCTAGCCTCTCCACTGAGATACTGCACAAATAGTCTCATCACAACATCAAGATGTTCTACATTTAAATTCTCAGCAAAAGTGCAAAACAAGGGTAAATTTTGTACTATAGTTACTTCATCTTCTCCAGTGAAACAAGGAAGTAATTTGAGGTATTCTTGAGGCATGGTATTCATTGGTTGCGGAATATTTAGTGGTGCATATCTATCCGTTAAGAAAGCTGGTACTGCCATATTAACAACTTGGTTAACTGCTCCTTGGGTGGTTGTGGTTGATGAACCTGCTGTGAAAGTGAATGAGGGTGGAGGAAAAACTGATATGGGGGTAGGCTGATGGAAAATAGCAAAGGGACCAACAACTATATTTGGTTGAGCTTGAGTGGAGGTAAAAGAAACATAATCGAAAGAATGTTCTTCTAACTGAAGTTCTTGAAAATAAATGGGTGTGGAAGGGGTATCTTGTTCCAAGAAAGGGAGTTCCTTGGAAATATCTTCAAACAAAGGGTTATGGGAACTGCTGCCAGGAGCAGGAAATGTAGGATTAGGTATTGAAGGAGTTTCGGGTTTCTGAGCCTTTTTAGAAACCAATCTTTCTGGATCTAGCAAAGCACGGACTATCTGCTGTGAGGTATTTGACCTCGTGTGAGGCCTTTTGAAAGCCAAAATTTTGAAAATAACAAACACAGCCGAATATTTCCTCCTCACTGAACAACCAGAGGAAATAATGTGAAAAACCCAGGGAAAATAAACTTCATTTCTTCGTCCCTAGCAATGGCGCCAGAAAATGTTGTATCTCAAGAAACAATCCGTTGGTTGTGGTAAGGAAACAATGCTTAAGACATTTTATAAATGTATGTCACAATTACGATATCAAATGGCCTCTGTTTAACACCTTTAGAATCTAATTACTTAATACCCTCAATAATCTGATATAATGAAAGCCTTCACTATGCCATAAACTGTTGATACTTGAATGAAATGAAAAGAAGAACTGTAAGAGAAACTCAAAATGATATGTTGAATACACTGAATCTACCACTTTTAAGTTTCATAGGAAATCATGGGGAGAGAGGAAACTCGAATAATATGCTGTAAACACAAGATCTATTACTTTAAAGTTCCATCAGGGGTTTGCGAAAAGAGAAGAGATGAAGTGAAGGAGCACAAATTAAGGTGATTTAACTCTTACTCACAGATGTAATTAAGAGACTGGCTGTTACATTACTTCACTTCATTCAAAGAGGAATGAACACAGAGTGAAACTGGAAAGACATATCAACATCAACAGCTGCAGGAAACTTGATCTTATTTCATTAATTTCTTAGAAAATTCAGTACCAAATTCACAGTAATCCAGAGGTCCAAAACTCAGAACCCCTTTTCTTTATTTCTATCTACTTAAAAACATCACAGTGGTTTGTAACTCTTGAACTTCTTAAAACTATTTGACTACCTAAAATGTTAAGATTACTTAGGAAATCATACTTGAGAAAACAAATTAAAACTGGAAATATGTTTGTTTTGCTGAATTAGATGTTGCTGAAGCGTCCTCTCGAAGTGTCGAGGTGTCCTTTCTGGTTATGATGCCTTGGCTGCACAACTCTATAACGACTCCTCAGTGCCCAAATTGACCCATCTGTTATGCTCCCAATAGGGCTGCTATACGCTCTTATGCCCGACTCTACCTATGCCCCTATGCTTCAAACGCGGTCAATCATATCACCTGCTACCTGACTCTGCCTCTTCTCCTTTGATCTGCGTCGAGTCACTTACCCAAGTTCTTCTGCCGCGTTTTTCTTTCCTCCGTTATCAAGGCGTTTCACCGGCTTTACGTTGTAATCCTCCTTCTTTCCTCTGATGCGATTTAACACAAGAATGCCTTACCTCCAGATTTGAAGAATTTTGGAGTTTTCTTTTGAAACCACATCGCATCCGCCCGAAATTGCACTTCGCATGCCATTGTTTTCAACTTTTCCTTAGCACTTATCTTCTAAGACTTGCGATGTGCACTATGTGATCAGGTCCCACCTGGCGTCGCACATCGCACTTCGGCGACTTTAACATGACCCCTTTGCACTATCTTTTAAAACTTATGATTTGCAAATGTGATCAGGTCCCACCGCATCGCATATCGCACTTTGGCGATTCTAACTCAAACCCTTTGCACTTGACTTTTAAAATTGCGACGTGCGGTATGCGGGCCAGGGCCACATCATCTGCCACGTTACCACCATGTCATTTCCATGTTAGCCTGCCACATCAGCATGAATTAACTGCGATCTGTGGGGTCGAGGCCACATCATCTGCGACGTCAGCTTGCCACATTAGCTTGCTACATCATCTTTCCACGCCATCGCATATCGCACTTCGGCGAATTTAACATTTACCTCCGCACTTATTCTTTAAAATGGAAAGCAGTACGATTTGTTTTCGATATATGTTTACAGGTCAAAAACCCTCGATAAAAAGCCTCGTTGCGGAGGTAATACCACCAATCATACCGCTTTAAAATCATAAAATTAAAATCATACAATATAAAAATAATAATAATCATTAAAACTAAAGAAAGTTTAAAAAGTATTTATGAAGTTTAAAACATTGATTATGTTATATTAGTAAAGTGGGTACATTATTAGATACATAAAGAACACCTCAACACCTCTGGCCAAAGGTGACTTATTTTATTTGGCTTATGTGCAGAAAAAGAATCTCGACTTGTGATCAACTTCAAAAGAGAGGAGTTCACAAACCATTTTATTGTATTATGTGCAACGACTAGATAGAAACCTTAAAACATTTGCTGAATACATGCCCCTTTGTGGAGAAATTATGGAGCAAATTAGTTGTTCTCTTTGATCATTCAGATAGGGATCAACACAAAATTCTAGAAACTATTGCAACATGGAGAAAAAGGCTCTTTTTAAGCCCAATCCTTAATAGAGCTTGGGGTTTGGAAATAGGATTTCTCCTATGGGAAACATTGAAAGAGCGCCACAGAAGAATATTCAAGGATCAATGTTCACACCTCGAAGGGATATGGAAAGGAATCATTCATAATATCATAGAGACAATCCTAGTAGACCAATGGCACCTAGATGATTAGTGGGACTCTCCCCATGAGGAAATAATGCTCCATCAATTGAATCTATCCCCCCAAACGATTGATCCTTCCTCATGAAATTTCATGGTATCTCCTAGATCGTCCCTGTCCCACTTCTCAACACCTCCAAAGGGTTTTGTGAAGCTCAAATTTGATGGACTTTTCAATTTTTGTATACAAAAAATTGTGGTCACACTAGCAATAATGAAGTAGAATTCAACGCTTTGGAGAAAGACTTAATAATTTCCAAAAGAGAAGGATACATGAAACTGATGATCGAAGGTGAATCTCGTCTCGTGATTGAGGCCCTCTTGTGACTGTGACAAACACTCTCCAAAAATTTTCCTATACTTGAGTTTTGTATCATACTATGGATCTTGTGATTGGTCATTCCATGGTCACTTCTTGATTGGTAAGAGTCACTTGTTCACACATGCCCAGTGTGCAACAAGTTCATGAGTGTCTTCTTTTACGTAAGCTTGAACAAGCATAGCACATTCCATCAAGTCAGCATTTGTGCAATGTTCAACCCATGGCGACAGTAAGTGCACACTGTTATTGACAGTCCCTCACTTTTGGCTGTGTTTGTACTATTTCTGTGAGTTTCTCAAATTGTCGCTTTTCACACCTTCGCTTTCGTGACTGTTGTTCTCATGCTTTAGACTACCATTTTTTCTTTCTTTCACTTTAATTAGGGTCATTTTCATGCTATCCAGGCTATGGCATGTGTTGCTTTCACCGTTATTCGCATATCGCAAGTGTCGCTCCCCCCTTTTCTCTTCATATAGAAAAAGTCGTATTTTGACATATTAAGCATCGCACAATGTAGATAAGATTTTTTTGGTGGTTTCAGGAGGTTAAATTGTGTAAATGATTTGATCCTAACATGTAAACATCCATCACACTCATTTTCAAAGTTTTAAGCACTCTCACTCAAGTGTCTTCACGGTCGTTGCAAAGTGTATCTTTAGTGTCACACTTATCATAAGTTGTTGCAAAGGTTGCCACAAATGAGGGAAGTATATTGTTCATGTGTTCCAGATGATCTATGTTATTTCATTAAGTGTTCTAAGTGTGTGATCAGAGTAAATTCTTATCACTATTCATATAAGTCTCATTGATCCTACACTTAGCCAAATTTCGGAAAACTTTCAGCAACTTAGCCTCATCCAACTTTCTTGAACTACGCATTGCACAGTCCCAACCCTCAAGCTGAAACCCTCCCTATTGACACTATGCAATGCACAATTCCTGCCTTCCAGAACTGCGCATTGCACAATGTTAGTGCTCAAGCTCGGACCTTGGCCTCCGAAACTGTGCAATCATGCCCTCCAGTCAAGCTTGAACTGTGCATTACGTAGTCTCTGAGCTCAAGTTCAACCCCTGAGCCCTTGAACTACGCAACTGCGCAATAACCAGGTATGATATGCCCCCTAGAAATGTGAATTTGGTTTAAACAATGCAAAACCATGTAGCCTAGCTCACTGAGTCTCAAAACTGTGCAATATGCCTGCCTAATCAAGCCTGAACTGCACATTACACAGTCTTAAGGCTAAAGCCTCAACCCTAATCTCTTGAACTGTGAAATTGCATAATCACCTGAGCTCCTCTGCCTTCTAGAACTATGCAATGGGAAAAATAAATTCTCAAGCCCTAAGCCTAGCTCCCTAAGCTCCCTAATAAGGCAATATTTTTTCTCAACCAAGCCTAAACTATGCATTGCGTAGTCTCAAGGCTCAAGCTTCACCCCTGATCACCCGAGCTGCAAAATTGCACAGTCCTTCTGTCACCTGGTTCCAACTTAGTTAGTGGATCATCATGCAACATCTCAGACTGGGGGTTTATCGGACTGATGTCATCTTGTCATGAGTGGATTGTAGATCTAGGTACTCTATCATGCTATGGCAAGACGATGAAAAGGAGATGGATAAGGAGGACATGGTAGAAGAAACCTAAGGAGTTGAGGAGATAAGATGATCGTCAGGAAAGAAGACGAAGGAAAACTAGATTAACAGAAGAAAAAATATCACGACCGCATGAAGACTCCATCTGATTCACAGCCCTTTGAAGGGAGGATATGAATAAAAAATCATATATCTCATGAAGATGAAGTATTAGATACATATATTATTGAAGAAAGAAAGAAAGAAGCAAAAAGAAGGACAACTTGACACTGCCACATCATCATGCAGTCCATGTCATCAGTGTCATGTCATGTCCTGTCAGGAGTCATCATGTGCCACATCATTTTGTGGAATATGGAATTCAATATTAGAGAAATGTAATGTAAAGTGGAATTCCGAGAATAATCCATGTAATATGAAAAGTCACGTGGGATTTGAAAGGTCATAGAGAAGTCAAACAATTATCAGGGTAGTCCAAGAGTCACATGGGAGGTGAATGATCACCCCATTTTTTATATATACACCCTCATTGTACGTGAAAAGGACTTTTTCACCTTGGATCTGTTAGTGTAATTATTTTCATACTCCCATCAGTGATCAAAATCACTCTTTTCATTCTCATTTTAGGTGTCCCACTCTGAAATTTTTATATCATTCCATTAGGTCATGCTAAAAATTATTTCATTGATGGTAGTCCTAGTCATAAAATCTCATTCTCTCTCAGAAATTTTCATTTGTTGGCCCACCTTCATGTCTTGCTCATCATAAAAACACTTTTGAAAAGATCATTTCACTATGTCTTATGTCAGTCAAAGTCAATCATGGAAATCGGGTCATTCAAGGTCCCATTAGGTCATTAGTTTTCAATGTTCAAGGTCCAAAAATGCACCGTTTCATCTCAATAAGGTCAGAAAAAGGTGTGAGAGTGACTCGATAAAAATTTCACTATCATATGTAGAATATTATCAACATCTAAATATGATATTTTTAAAGTTGTCATTTGATTTTAAAGTTTGATTTTCATATAAAAATTGTAATTTTTATATGAAAACAAAGATTTAATTTAATTTTAATTTTTTATGTAATTTTATGCTTCCTGTATGTAATAATTTCGGTCCCTAGCTTCCAACTCAAAACACACATGCCAAAATAAAAGAGAAAAGTGTCAAACTTCAACAACACCATCCTGCAAGAAAGAAAAATCAGATGAAAAGGTAATCAACAAAAGTCTTCAAAAAAGTGAAAAAAGGCATTAGAAAAATGGGTTTTTAAATTCAAATTCAAATTCACTTAGCTATTTATGATTCATTGACATCAATTAAAATTCATTTTCCTCCTCCAAACATCAAGAAAGCACTCTAAGAGACCAAATTTTCAAAATTCTAAGCGAAACTAGCAAAAGAGTGGAATCAAGGGCACAAACGCTGAAACAAGGGCGCAAATCCTGAAGACAGGGAAAAAATATGTTCAGGAGGGCGCAAATGCGTTTAGGAGGGCGCAAATGCGTTTAGGAGGGTGAAAATACGTTGAGTAGGGCGCAAATATGTAGAGGAGGGCGCAAATGTGTAGAGGATGGCACAAATGTGTAGGCAAGGGCGCAAATACCTGTCAAGGGCACAAATGCATTATTCATGGCAAAAATGACTAGAAAGCTCTACAAAGTGTCCAAGTGATCATAAATTTCCTTCAAAGCTCCAATAACTCAGTCATTGACCTCCAACAAACCAATAAGAGGCACATGCCATGAAAAATCATCTTCTTAAGTTTATGTGTTGAGGTTTTGCAAGTTGAAGTTGTAATTTGGTGTTTAAATTGAGGAAAACCCCTAGTATCCCATTACACTTATGAAAAATATTAAAATTAACTCCCTTACCCTTTGCAACCTTCCCACAGTTATAAAAACCCATTCCCAAACCTCTCATTTTCAAAATTCCCTTTTCCTACAACTTTCTCCCAAAACCCTAAGTCTTAGGTGTTACATCTACCTAGGCTCCCAATTCCTAAATCCCTACCATAAATCTACCATATCATTACTCCCTATCCCCTCCCCATTTCGCATATCCCTATCAAACATCTCCTTCATTTTTCCTTTTCAATCTCCCTTTCCTATTTCCCTTTCCTAATCCCTAGGGTTTTAACAAAAACACCATGGCAAGAGAAGAAGAAAACACATCATCCAATGAAGGAGAGGAAACATAGATAAGGAGGCCACATAAAGGAGGAAGAGTGCTTAGACTTGAACTTGCCAACACTGTGGAACGCTTAGCTTCTCCATTGAATTTCACATGCTTCAAACATGTTGGCTATTATGATTTTTGTGAGAAAGTGCAGAAGGTCAAACACCATCCCAAGTTGACTAGACTCTTCATATCCAGACTCCATAACAACCAAGTCAAATTAGCTGGTGTCACTTTTAATCTACCCATTGAGATTATTTCAGATGCTATAGGGATCCCAAATGCAAGGAGAAGTGGTTCAAGAAAGGTAAGCTGAAGAAATGGAACTTTGACTTCTTCTTGAAACCAAGACACCAAAATCAAACAAAGAAGTTCTTTCCTTTTTCTCACCTCATAGACAAACATGTCTCAATGGTGAAAATAATCATGAAGTATTTTTCATGTGAAGGAAGATTTTCAAGGCTCTATTCCTATCACATCCAGCTCCTAATGCAATTCAATAGTGTAAGGATGCTTAACATACCTTATTATCTTTTCCAGATTATAGAGAAGATGGCATACATTTCCCAGAAAAAGGAATATGAACAAAAAATGAAAATCCTATTTCATCATTCCCTCATATAAATCATAGTTTTCCACCATCTCAATCAGATAAATATTGCATGGAGCACATTCATAGCTAATGAAATTTTCATTGAGCCATCCATTCAGTAGGCAAAAAATGTCCCTTCATCATCTCATCCCATGACTCACTCATCATCATCATATCAATCCCCTTTACCTCCTTCATCTCCATCTCATCATGATCCTTCATCTCCATCTCATCATGATTTTGGGTCACCTAGAAGGATTGAGGACATTGAGTCTAAATGGGCTAGTATGGTTGAGGTTGAGCCATTGCCAAAAACATACCAGAGAGGCTATAGGCATGTGTTTTCTTCACTTGGAGTGGAAGGGGCCATGCCTTCTACATCAACACAGCAGGTGGAAAAAGGTAAAGAGAAGGTCATTAAGCCAGTCATTCATGATGAGGAGGACACTCATGAAACATATAAATAATTTTAGCTGGTTGACCTAGATGAGGATGATAATAAAAAATTCACTGATGTAGTCATAAAAGGTAAGGATGTCAAGATTAATGAGCTTCAGACTAATCTTAAAAGGGTTATATATGTTATACACGTCCTTGAGAAAGAAAATGAGCAGTTGAAGACCAAATAGGTCATTGATGAGGTTAAGTATTTCACTGCTCAGAGGAAGGAAAAAAAGGCCAAATCCATGCTAGATGAAACAATGGAGAAGTATGGATTACTTGATGATGAAGAGGAACATGTACCAAGACAGAGACCTAGAACTAGAGCGGTGAAAAGAGCTCTAGCTCTAGAGAGGCAAAGGGAAGTTGAGCTTGCTGATAAGCTAAACCTAAATGAGCAACTTACTATTATGATCAATGAGAACAGGGAGCCATGGATTAATAGAGCCAATCAACACTTAGAGAAGCTGATAGCAAAGGAAAATAAGGATAATGACTTGTTGAGGAGGAAATTCAAACATCAGGCACGGAAGGAGAAAATTGCATTGGCCAAGCTCAAAAGAGCCAATGCCAAAATTGAAGATTTTACCATGAAGGAGAAAAAGAAGTTGGACATCCTTGTTGAGGATTCCCTCCAAGATTAGACACATAATAATTATCCATTCCAAAAATTTTGAGGCATTTTCTAACTTTTTGTCAAAATCTGGAAATCTTTGTATTTTTTGAGACAAACTTTTAGCAGAAAATTGGGCATTTGCGCAGCGCCCTATGTGCTACGAAAATAATTGGGACACTTTTTTAGGAGAAGAGAGGCACCATTGGATTCCTAATGACCAATGAATCTCATAAAACCATGTTTCCAGCCTTGGTTTGTAGTTTTTATAGGTTAAAAGCTCAAAAAACCATCAAAAAATCACCTTTCTGCCCCTTTTTTGACCTAGGCGTTGCGCAAATACCAATCTTGGGAGAATGACTTTTTGAAGGGGTAAATGACATCCATTTTCATAACGTGAGGCATAAGTAGAAAGAGGACAGGAAAGAATTTCCAAAAATCCATCTTGGGCCCAATTTGGACACCTATAGGTCAGCCAAAAGTGGTCATGAACATGGAGGGAACAAATGACACTGCCAGGGCGCAAATGCATAGTGGAGGGCGCAAATGACAAATTCGCTGATTTTTTCCAAGTTTCTCTGAAATTTTGAATTTTATTCAATAAATCATGTTTCTAATCATGTAATTAATAATGGTAAATGTAATTATGTTTGATATTAGTTACCTAGGATAGATTCATCGGGTAAAAGTCATCATTTAGTCTTAATGAATCAGTTGAATGTAATGAGGAGTGAGTCACTTGGACCATCCTACACTTCAGTTTTCAGTTCAAAAATTAGTGGATCTCTTCCTCACCTCATGGATTCAACCCCTGAGGATGAGTGAATGATGTTTTGATGTCTATTTAGTCCATCACTTGATTCTTATCAAGGGTTGGAATCAATTTGGATGATAGCTTGTTGATCAAGGAACTATTGTACTCAGTTTTGGTCAGCTAATAAAGAGGAGTTGCGACTATTTTTTGGGATAATTGTGGTATGATGTTTATTGTTGTTTTTTCTTTAGTATCATATGTTATAATTTATTTTATTCATGATCACTTCATCTCTATGGTATGATCTCTTTCAAGTTTGATAATCAAAACACATGCTTGCTCATGCTCTGTTTTGGGGAATTGATCATAGTTTGTCTATTTTCCTGTGTCTAGGAAGAATAAATCTCCTATGATCTTCCTAGCTTCTCTTCAGTCTCAAAACCATTCCATCAAAATCATCTTTAAGTGATAAGCCTTGTGCCTACCTTGCCCCACTGACCCCTGCAACCCTATCTCATTTGCCCTGTCCTAACTCCCTTGACCTAATTTCTTCATCCAATGATAACCCAACCAAAATCAAATCAAAACAACCCCTGCATTCAATATCTAGCCTAAAAGACCTAGTTCCTCCAGCCCTCCTGGCTGTGAACTTTTGGAGAGAGCCCTCTCCGAATTGGTAGGGCTAGCTACCAAGCCAAAAGTTTGGTCTGTGGTTACCTCTGCTGGGATTCCTTCCTCAACCTTAGGAATCTGGCGGAGTGCTAACAGGATCCTCCTACCAGGCATTAGAGAGGAATATTTTTTTTTTGGAGGAGCAAGTGAATTCTCTAATGCTCCACTATTGGGGCTAGTGGTGTTCGTTGTCTTGACATATATTAAAAATTTTACTCAATTTAAAAGCTCATTGAGCCGACACACTTTCATTCATATGTCGTGAATATTGTAAGACTATTATTTGAATGTTTGTGATGTATGTTTTTTTCATATGTACTAAGGAAATTGAACTATTTCAGTGGCTTTGGTACTTATCTTGTTGAACGTGTGTTTTATTTTCTTTAACAATCGTTGATACCTTGTGAACTATTTCGCTGGTTGATCAATGATTCATTCTTATGTATGTGCATATGTGCCTTATATATATTAGTACTATTACTTGTATTTAAAGGGCCCACTTTTCTCTCCCATTTCGGTAGAAGGACATTAATACTTTCCGTAGCTAAACATTTCACAAGGCATACTCACTTGTTGATATGAAGATACCTTTGTATTACTCTCTTGTACCAAACTTTGTAGCCAAGGAAAATCCATAAGGATACATGGCAACCGAGCCGATATTCTAGATGGGGCTCCTACTCCAAACAATGTGAGGTCTAATTGGGACTTTACATCAGGGAGACCCCCTTGGTTGATATATTTCCAACACCATCAACAAAATGACGTTAGGAGGACCATATGATAAGATGTGCCCGTTGAGTCTATTTTGAACCTCTTATCTAAAATGGATCATCCTTAAAACTTACTCCCAGGGTGTTTTTCTAATTTATCCATTTGTTAATTTTCAATCCCCAGTGAGCCTCTTTATCGCTTGTCTCAGTTAAAGTTTTATGGTGGGGATGGAACATCCACAATCGAGCACATTTATGATTTTCTTAAATTTTTTGAATCTTACGAAATCGATGATGAATATTTTTCTTGTGTGCTTTTCTTCCTCACCCTTGAAGGTCGTGTTAATTGATGGTTCCATACCTTACCACCTACTTCCATCCATTATTTTAAACATTTCCTCAAGGAGCTTCATCAAGACTTTCATAGGGGTGATTACCAAGATGTTTATAAAATAATCAATCAACTAAGAATGAAGCCTAATGAAGCAGTTGAGGATTTCTCTGATAAATTCCTTCACCTTTGTTGTGAATTTCCCGAAGAAGATACAAATTCGGATTTATTTAAACAAAAGTTTCAATGTTTGGTTCATATCTCTTTACAGAGTGAACCATAACCCCATGATGTTTCTTCTTCCCCAACTCTTGTAAATCATGATACACCCTAATATCAGAGGAGGAATCCACTATTCCTTTTGTTTCTTTTCTTCCTCCTTTTCTAGTTTTTGATGAGGGTTCCTACGTGCGATGATAATAAAGTTCAGAAATCTGCAAATCAAATTCCTTATCCATATATTCATCCTCCTTCAGCTTTTCATGATTCAAATCTAATGGAAGTAACCCCGGAATGGCTCATGGAGCTTAGGGTGTGTTGTGGCTCATTTGCATTTACTTTTGAAATATTTCTCAAAACACCAAAAAAAGCATATATGTTAGAAAATGTAAATTTTTTTGTATACCGAAAAACAATTTTTGATTTATATGTTGGTGTATTAACATTATGTGCGAAGATGTGAAGGCAGGTCGAGTCGGGCTTATTCGCGTTTAGAGCAGTTCAAGACACGGGATGATTGATGCCTTCATAACATTGCGCACAGGTCAACGTCGAGTTGTACAAATATATGTGCAAAATAATGTTCGAAGGCTTAATAAAAATCGCATGTGGAAGGCCTGCCCACATATCACAAATTGCAATCGCAAGCTTAGGAGGAACAACGCTAAGGAATATGTCATAAAGGCCGAAGTGCGAAGTGCGACAAGGTTTCATATCGCCGATTATGATTTGTGATCAGCCCCACCTCCACTTTCCAAGTCATCCATGCCTTTATTGCACATCACACATCACAAGCTCAGGAGGAATGGCGTTAAGGAATATGTTATAAAGGCCGAAATGTGATTCGCGATAAGGTTTTTATTGCTGATTGCGATTTGCGATCGGCCCCACCTCCACTTGCCATGTCATCCCTACCTTTATCGCATATCGCACGTCGCAATGGAAAATATCAGGAGGAATAACTCACAAAAGAAACACCGAAGGTTGAAATGTGATAAGGGGCGGATGCAATGTAGTTTTAGAGTTAAATTTCAAAGGATTTCAAATTCGGAAGTAAGGGCATTTCCTTTGAGAAATCGCATCGGAGGTAAGAGAAGGCTTATAACGGAGCAACATGGAAAGCCAAAATGTGATGGAAAGGCGAACGCAATACCAGTAAAAGGTTAATTTAAATTTATTTAAAGTCCAGGATTCCTTGTAGTTGCATTTTTTTATGAAGAAACTTGAACGCAGGTAGTAGAATCGGGTAACGCCCGACCTTGTGCAGAAAAGTGTTGTAGGCGGTGGCGCCTTGTCAATAAATGGAAGACAGAACGCTGCGGGCACGAGCAGAAGAGGAAAAGTTGGGAATAAGGGGACATGATAACATTGTTTGAAACACAGAGGCATAGGCAGATTCAGGAAAAAGGAGCATATAGTGGCACTGTTGGAATTGCAACAACCGAGTCAAGTTGGGCAAAGAGGCGTTATTGCAGAATTGTTCGAATACCACAACAATAAGCAGAAAAGAAAAAACATTGAACTCTGGAAGAAATGCAGGGAAAAGATGTCCGATCTGTCAGGGAGACACATCAACACTTCAGGGAGACGCATTAGCAAAAAATCAAATTTAACAAAAAAAAAAATATTTCAAGTTTTAATTTGTTAATTTGTTTGTTAAGATCGAAGCTATAGTGATGTCCTCAATTGCAATGTAATAAGTAGTTTTAACAATTTAGGTAGTCGAAGTAGTTTCAAGAAGTTCTAGCAATTACAAACTATTTTTGATGTATTTAAGTAAAAGAGAAAGAAAGAAGTAGGGTTCCAATTTTTGGACCTCTGGAAGACTAAAACTTTGATACTTACTTTTATAAGGAATTAATGAAATAAGCATCAAGTTTTCTACCACTGTTGATGGTGATTCATTTTTCCTGTGTCATTTTGTGTCCCTTCTTCCTGGAATGAAGTGAAGTAAAGTAGCCGGCGGTCTCTTAAATGACATCTGTGAGTAAGAGTTAAATAACCTTAATTTGCGCTCCTTCACTCCAACTCCTCTCTCTTCACAAATTCTCTCTAGAAATTAAAAGTAATAGATTCTGTGTTTACAACATATTATTTTGAGTTTCCTCTCTCTCCATAAATTTATTCTAAAATTTAAAGTGGTAGATTCTGTGTTACAACATGTCATTTTGAGTTTCTTCTACAGTTCTTCTTTTCCATTCAGATATCAGTAGTTAATGGCATTGTAGAGTCTTTCATTATACCAAATTATTAAGAGTTTTAAAGAATTAGTTTCCAAAGGGATTGAACGAAGACCACCTGATATAATTACTTCTATGACACATTGTTAAAAAAATTGTTAAGCACTGATTCCTTTTCACAACCAAGGAATTGTCTCTTAAGATACAACATTTTCTGGCATCATTGCCTGGGACGAAGAGACGAAGTTTATTTTCACTGGGTTTTTTCACATTATTTCATCTGGTTTTTCAGTGAGGAGGAAATATTTGGCTGTTCTTTTTATTCTCAGAATTCTAGCTCACAAAAGGCATCATACGAGGTCGGATACCTCACAGCAGAAGGCCCCTTCTTTGTCAGACCCTGAAAGATTGGTTTCTAAAAGGGTTCAAAAAACCAAAACCCCCTCAACACCTATTCCTACACTGTCTGCTCCTGACAGTAGTTCTAGTAATCTTTTGTTTGAAGATATCTCTAAAGTACTTCCTTTCTTGGAACAAGATTCACCTTTCACACCAATTTATTTTCAAGAACCTAAGTTGGAAGAACACTCCTTTGAGTTTGTTTCTTTTAATATTACTCAAGCTCAACAAACTCCAGTTGTTGGTCCCTCTACCATTTTCCATCAACCCACCCCCATATCAGTTTTACCTCCACCTCCGTTCGTTTTCACAGCAGGTTCATCGACTGCATCTAACCAAGGAACAATATATAAGGGTGAAAACATGGCAACACCAGCCTTTTTGTTGAAAAAATATGCTCCACTTAACCTTCCACAACCAATGAATGCAATGCCTCAAGAGTATCTTAAATTACTCCCACATTTTACTGGAGATGATGAAATAACTGCAAAAAAACACTTGCCTGTGTTTTGTAATTTCGCTGAAAATATGAATGTAGAACATCTTGATGTTGTAATGAGGCTTTTTGTTCAGTCTCTAGATGGAGAGGCTAGAAAGTAGTTTAAGGGATTTCCAAATGATTCTATTAATACATGGGAAGAACTGGAAAGTCAATTCACTCAGATATGGGGTGAAAAAAGGGATCATGGATATTCACTAACATAATTCAATGCAATCAAAAGAAATCCAGATGAGAATATATCATATTTTATCAAAAGGTTCAATAAATTATATAACTGTTTGCCTATAGAAATGAAGCCCCCTCCTTTTGGAGCAAAGGTGGTTTTTGATGGGGCTTTTGAATCCGATTTTAGTTTCACGCTTAGAGAAAGGATATCCTCTACTCTAGAGAAAATACAGAAAAATGATTTAGAAATTGAAGCTAATATGACTACAGCTGGGAAGGTGAAAGGGAAACAACCAGTCCAAGAGAAGGGGAAAGCAAAAGAAGAATCATCACAAGATCGAAGAATTGAAGATATGAAAAAGGTGATAAAATTTTGGTTAAATAAGCTAGTTAATATGGAATTGGAAAGTAATAACTCCCAAATACAAGTACAACAAAACCAAGGAGGATTTAATCCTGAATTCAGAAGGCAACCCTTGGAAATTTTGCAGAGGGAAAGAAAAGATCAAGAATAGGTTCGAGCACCATTGTATATAGAAGCAACACCCAAAGAGTCAGCAGAAGATGACCAAAAGGAAGGTGAAGATCAAATATCTTCTATGTACACAATAGAAGAGGATGAAGAGGAAGATTTTGAGGGAGAATATGCTGAAGCTGAAGTATCTTTTGATCAAGATGAAATGGATGAATTCTGTAGGCAATTCACAGATTTCATGCAAGCTGAGTTACATAAAAAATATGATTTAAGGTCTATAAAGAGATATAGAGTGCAGGATAATGAAGGTGAACAACAAGATTCTATTCCTCCTCCAATGACGACTCCACAACAAAAGGACCCTGTAAAAAAAATCAATAATGCAGAGCAACCTGTAAATTCGGTTAATATAGCAGATTTGTAGCAGGGTGAACCTTCCCAAAGAAAATCAGTTGATACTAATATTATGGAGAGAGTTTTTCCTGTACTCGAACAAGCGACAAATTCTAGAAAGAGTGAAGAAGAACCTGAAAGGAATTTAAAACAAACTCATGCTTTCAGTTTAACAAAAGAGTTGGAGAAGGTAAAAATTCAGGTACCTCTTCTAGAATTAGCTAAAATACCAGTCTACAAGAAAGAAATTTTAGAATTTATTAATCTCACACAGATTGAAGATATAAGTGACATTGTGCACTTACAAGAAGAGAAGCCAGTGGTCACCTTTGGTCCTCATGTAGAAGAAGCATATCCTTTTGTTCCACCATTCTACATTTCTCTGTTGCTTCATGATTTTACTCTCCATAATTGTATGCTGGACTCAGGAGCATCCCACAATCTCATGTTGTTGTCTGTTATGAAGGAACTAAACTTGCAGATTACTAAACCTTACAGGGATATGTATTCATTTGATTCCAAAAGGGTGAAATATTTTGGGTTAATTAAAGATGTAGCAGTTTCTTTGGCAAAAATTCCAGCAAAGAGTATAGTCATGGATGTAGTGGTTGCTGACATTCTAGCCAGGTTTGGAATGCTCCTGTCAAGATCTTGGGGAGAAAATTTGGGAGGTGTTCTAAGATTAGATTTCACTTATGCTATCATTTCCTGTTTTTAATGGGGAATAATGGAGATTGTATAGGGAAACAAGGTTTTTGAAGACCACTACCAAGAAACATGCAAGAAATTCCCCTATTTATAGTCAAGAAACATAAGATATTTCATGTTTCATGTTGCATGAAGATGCATAATTTGCTGAAGACACATGGAAGAAACTCTATTCAGTAGTTGTAAATAATGAGTTGCACTCAGAAAATATTTGGAAATGCTACTTTGATGGTGCCTACTCCAAGGAAGGTGCAAGAGCTGGATTATTACTGATATCGCGAGAAGGTAACCTCATGCCTTTTTCTTTCAAGTTAGAGTTTGATTCAACAAAAAATGTAGCTGAGTATGAGGCCTTGATCATTAGCCTTCAAGTTGCTAAATAGATGGGAGTTCAATGTATTTCAATTTTTGGTGACTCTGAATTGATAATAAGACAGATTAAAATTCATTGTCAAACCAGGCTTTTGAGATTAAGATCATATAGGAATGAAGTTTGGGATCTGAAGAGAACTATTTTTAAGCCTTCAATCTTTAGTTTATTCCAAGGGAGGAGAATAGATTGGCATATTCTTTAGCATTTGCAGCTAGCACCTTCAAGCCACCTATGAATCCAAGGTTAAGGTATGAGATTGAAATTAGACATAGACCCTCTATTCCTTATAATGTGAAACATTGGCAGGTGTTTAAAGACAATGAGAAGATAAATAATTTCTTGAAAATGATTGGAAACTTTGAAGATGCGGAGATAGATCAAGAAGAAGAACAAACAGAGCAAAAAAAAAGAGGTAATACATTTCAAAAATTCAATGGGTGATCAGAATATTATTCATTTGAAATACAATGTACTCCCTAAAGGTTTGGTTCCTCTTGAGAGATTGTTTGATTCAAATGGTGTTGTTGTTAATTCAAAGAAAATACATCAAGAGGAAGAGATGGAAGATTTTAATTTGGGAACTCATCTGGAGCCAAAAATGGTGAATTTATTCAAAGGTGTTCCCAAAAATTATAAAGAAAGATATATTGATCTATTTAAAAAGTATATGGATGTGTTTGCTTGGTCATATGAAGACTTGAAAACGTATGATAAAAGAATAATACAACATTAGATCCCATTGAAAGAAGGAATAAAAACACACAGACAAAAGCTTAGACAGATTAATCCATTAATGTTAGCTCCAATTGAAAAGGAAGTGAAGAAATTTCTGCAAGAAAAAATCATAGTCCCTCTCAGATATTTAGATTGGGTTTCTAATCTGGTTCCTGCAAGGAAGAATAATGGAGAGATAATATTGTGTGTGGACTTCAGGAATTTGAACAGAGCATCTTTAAAGGATAATTATCCTTTACCTAAAATGGATTATGTCTTACAGAAGGTGACATGAGCTTACAAGATGTCTATGATTGATGGATTCTCTGGATATAATCAAGTGGTAGTGGATCAGGAAGATCAGGAAAAGACAACTTTCACAACCCCCTGGGGCACCTTCATGTATGCAAGGATGCCATTTGGTCTTATGAATGTAGGTGTAACTTTTCAGAGGGCCATGGACATAGTGTTTTTTGGAGACAAGTATGTGGTTATATATTTGGATGATGTAACTTTTTTTTTAGGATTAGATGATGAACACCTGGAACATCTGCAAAGAACTTTCAAAAAGTGTAGGAAGTATGGTCTGTCACTAAATCCAAAAAAATATTTGTTTGCCTTGGAGGAAGTTAAATTATTGGGTCACATAGTTTCAAAACAAGGGGAAAAGATTGATCCAGCAAGGGTGGAAGAAATTCAGACCATTCCTTTACCCAGAAGCAAGAAATATATTCAGAGATTTTTGGGAAAAATAAAATTTCTGAGAAGATTTGCACCAAATTATGCTGAGATTGTGAGAAATATAGCTGACATGTTGAAGAAAAATGCATAAGTGAGGTGGGATAAAGAAGCGAGAGAAGCATTTTCCAGAATAAAATATGCGCTCCAGGAAGCTCCTGTTTTAATAAGTCTTGATTATCAAAAGGTATTTCAAATATTTTCATTTGCTTCCCCCACTACTATTTTTGTTGTGTTATTACAGAAAAATGAGGATAGTAAGGAAAAACCAGTGGAATTCTTCAACAAAGTTCTCATAGATGTTGAGCTCAAATATAAAATTTTGTAGAAACAAGTGTATGCATTTGTCAAAGCACTCAAAGCCTTCAGGACTTATGTGCTACAATCCCAAATAACCGCTTATGTACCTAATTCTGTTGTCAAGGACGTGCTAGTTCAAAGTGATGTTGAAGGAAAAAGAGGAAAATGGATAGTTAAAATCCAAGAGTATGATTTGGACATTAAACCCACCAAGTTAATCAAAGGACAGGGTTTAGGAAATTTGCTAACAAAAACAAATTTTCAACATTGGGAATTAACCTCTTGGCACCAGTGGATGGAGTTGACAACGAAGAAGGTTAGAATAAGCCCAAAACATGTATTCAATAGAAGTTTTTGTGTTCAGATTGATATAAAGATGTTGTTCATTATCTATGTTTCTTTTCTTGCCCATATTCACTGAATAGAACCAAATACAGAGCTCTGAAGCTTAAATCTCAACCATATGTCATAGTAGAAGCAAATTTGTACTGGAAAGATCCTGCTAGTATTTTTCTGTTGTGTTTAACTGAAGGTGAATCCATTGAGGTTATCAAGGAATATCATGAAATTCTATGTGGAGGACATTATAGTTGTAAGGTCACAACCCATAAAATCCTCAAGTCAGGTTTCTATTGGCCCACCCTGTTTGCAAATGTACATAGATTGGTCAGAAGTTGTCAATTGTTTGCTGAGAAGAAAATATTTGCTCCATTACCTCTTATCTATGTATTCATAGAAGAGCCCTTAAGGTAGTGGGGACTGTATTTTATTGGAGAGATCAATCCAACATCAAGTGGGCAGTTCAAATGGATTCTAACTGCCACTGATTACTTCACAAAGTAGGTTGAAGAAATCCCCACCAAAAAGGAAAATGACCAAGTGGTGATGAAGTTTCTGGAGGAGAACATCTTCAATAGGTTTGGTTGTCCAGTCAATATTGTAACTAGTAATTATCAGGTATTTAATTATGCTCGATTCATTAATTTATTCCAAACATATAATGTAATCTTGTCACATTCCACAACATATCATCCACAAGGGAATGGGTTGGCAGAATCTTCAAACAAGACCCTGGTTAGGATTTTGAAGAAGACAATCGCTGAAAATTAGAAAGACTGAGATTCAAAGTTGAAGTTTTCTTTTTGGGCATTCCAAGTAACCACCAGGAGGTCTCCTGGAAAGTCACCTTATGAATTGGTTTATGGAACTTAGGCATTATTTCCTACTCATTTGGCCAAACCAATGATTGCTTTCCTTCAAGAAGCTGAGGAAGAACCTAATGCTCTAGTGAGAAGATTGAAAAAAATGATTGAATCAAGTGAAAATAGAAACAAAGTTAGAGATAACTTGATTTATTATCAGGAAAAGATGAAGTCCATATTTGACAAAAAAGAAAAAGAAATCCTCTTCTAAGCAGGAGGTTTAGTATGGGACATCAGAAGGGAGGATAGAGGAAACCATGGTAAGTTTGACCCTCTCTAGTATGGTCCATACATAATTTCTGAAGCCAGATCAAACAATATTTTCATCCTAGAAGATTTAGATGGAGAATATATGCAGCTTCCTGTGAATGGGCAGTGTTTGAAGCATTATTTTGAGCATTAAAAGTCATCATTCCACCGTTGTAAATACTAGATTTCTCATTGTTCATATGTCACCAAGAAATATTTGACTCCATGCCCAATGTATAAGGCACTAATATGCGATTCTTAGTGCTTTCATGGAAAAAATCACTATCCCCAGGTGGAGCCAGATGTTGTGGCTCATTTGCATTTACTTTTGAAATATTTCTCAAAACACCAAAAAAAGCATATATTTTAGAAAATGTAAAAAAATTTGTATACCGAAAAAGAATTTTTGATTTATATGTTGGTGTATTAACATTATGTGCGGAGATGTGAAGGCGGTTCGAGTCGGGTTTATTCGCGTGCATAGCAGTTCAAGACTCGGGCCGATTGACGTGTTCAGAACATTGCACATAGGTCAGGGTCGAGTCATGTAAATATATGTGTAGAATAGTGTTTGGAGGCTTAATCACAATCGCATGTGGAAGGTCTGCCTGCATATCACAAATCGCAATCGCAAGCTCAGGAGGAACAATGCTAAGGAATATGTTATAAAGGCCGAAGTGCGAAGTGCGACAAGGTTTCATATCACTGATTTCCGATTTGCGATCAGCCCCACCTCCACTTGCCACGTCATCCCTGCCTTTATCGCACATCGCAAGCTCAGGAGGAATGGTGTTAAGGAATATGTTATAAAGGCCGAAATGTGAATCACAATAAGTTTTATATCACTGATTGCAATTTGCGATCGAACCCACCTCCACTTGCCATGTCATCCCTACCTATATCGCATATCGCATGTCGCAATCACAAAGCTCAGGAGGAATAAATCACAAAAGTGTCGAAGGATGAAATGTGATAAGGGGTGGATGCGATGTAGTTTCAGAGTTAAATTGTAAAGGATGTCAAATTCAAAAGTAAGGGCCTTTCCTTTGATAAGTCACATTGGAGGTAAGAGGAGGCTTATAACGGAGCAGCATGGAAAGCCAAAATGTGGTGGAAAGGTGGACGCGATACCATTCAAAGGTTAATTAAATTTTTTTAAAGTCCAAGATTATTTGTAGTTGCATTGTTTTATGAAGAAACATGAACGTAGGCAGTAGACTCAGGTAACGCCTGACCCTATGTAGAACAGTGTTGTAGGCGATGGCGACGTGAAAATAAATGGAAGGCTGAACGATGCGGGCACGAGAAGAAGAGGCAAATTCGGGCAGAAGGGGACATGATAACATTGTTTGAAACACAAAGGCATAGGTAGAGTCTGGAAAAAGGAGCATATAGTGGCACTGTTGGAAACACAAAAGCTGGGTAAATTCGGGTAAAGAGGCATTAGTGCTGAACTGTTCGAATACCACAATAGCAAGTAGAAAAGACATAATATTGAACTCTGGAAGAAATGCAGGTAAAGGATGTCCGATCTGTTAGGGAGACACATCAACACTTTAGGGAGATGCATTAGCAACAAACCAGATTCAACAAAAATAAAATATTTCAAGCTTTAATTTGTTTTCTTTGTTTGTTAATATCGAAGCTATAGTGGTGTCCTCAATTGCAATGTAATAAGTAGTTTTAACAATTTAGATAGTTGAAGTAGTTTCAAGAATTTCTAGCAGTTACGAACTATTTTTGATGTATTTAAGCAAGAGAGAAAGAAAGAAGCAGGGTTCTGAGTTTTGGACCTCTCGAAGACTAAAAATTTGGTACTTACTTTTCTGAGGAATTAATGAAAGAAGCATCAAGTTCCCTGCAACTATTCATGGTGATTCATTTTTCCTGTATCAATTTGTGTCCCTTCTTCCTGGAACGAAGTGAAGTAAAGTAGATGTTGATCTCTTAATTACATCTGTGAGTAAGAGTTAAATAACCTTAATTTGTGCTCCTTCACTCCAACTCCTCTCTCTTCACAAATTCTCTTTGGAACTTAAAAGTAATAGATTATGTGTTTACAACATATTATTTTGATTTTCCTCTCTCTCCATAAATTCATTATGAAATTTAAAGTGGTATATTCTATGTTACAACATGTCATTTTGAGTTTCTTCTACAGTTCTTCTTTTCCATTCAGATATCAGTAGTTAATGGCATTGTAGAGTCTTTCATTCAAAAAAGTCCTGATGATGGATCCCCGTTGGGATTCGAAACGTCGACACTTGTTTTCTAGCAATGTGGATAATCCGGAAAGTTTTTTAAAAAATTATTAAGATTTTTAAAGAACTAGTTTCCAAATTGATTGAACGAAGACCACCTGATATAATTACTTCTGTGACACATTGTTAAAAAATGTCTTAAGCACTGATTCCTTTTCACATCCAAGGAATTGTCTCTTAAGATACAACAAGGTGAAGGCTAATTATTTCATTCCTCAAGACGAAATCAATCTTGAATATGGTTCCATTGAAAGTGTTACTTATTCAGGGGACATCTGTCATCCTCTATCATCTACATGTTATGACTTTGTGTATCATGATATGATTGATCATTATGCTCCACCAACTAGCTCTTCATTCTCTCTTGATTTTCGAGTTGTTGGTTCAAATTTCAATCAGATACAAGGCGGTCACATTACACTGGTAGAGGAGGAGGAAAGTGATGATCTGAAATAGGTGCCTTGATTTTTTTTCTATGCAAGCACCTTATATTCCATTTAAAAAACTTAAGGATCGTGCTCATACATCCAATTGTGCAACAAGATTATTGTGTCAAGTTTATGTGTTTTTTTAAGTGCTTTATGTGTGAGCAATTTAACAATTATTTAAGCTGATTAAGGGCATGAAAATAAAACAAAATTTGCAGAAAAATAACCAACAACTCACAATAGAAAAATAATAAAGGAGTTCACCCTCAATACTTGGGCTACGTCTCCTTGAGCCTCCATCAATGGACTAGGCTCTCTGGGATTAAAATGGTAAAATTATTTTACAAGATTATGCTTAGCTCCAATGGTTTTGAAAACTGTACCAATGGGTCCATAATGCCAAAAGACCCCTATATTGACTGTTCAAACACTGGAAATGGACCATGGATCCCTTGGGCATGACCTCTTCTGCTGGTGGCCTTGAGCTTCCCTGAGCTATCCTGTGGCGAAAAACCCTTAGAAGTCCTTGTCTACTCAACTTAGTGTTCCTAAATTGATGTCATAAATTTTCAACCAGGGCTAGTAAACTGTTGAAGTGAAGTGCACTATATGTGCGTAGGTATCTTCTTCCTACTTCGTTGTGTTTAGTGTTTTTCTAGTGTTTTTGGTTGTGTTTTTATGATAAGAGGAAAAGAACTAAATTATTGGCAAAGAGAAGTTATTGATCACACTAAAATAGAGAAAAATCTACTCTAAACTATGTATGGCACCTAAGAACAGAAAATGCTAATCCACAGATTGTAAAGCTTGACAAGAAAAGTAACTCATAACATTAAACTCAATCCAATTCAATTCATTAGAGGTATGTTGGAAAAGTTTGAGAAAAAGGATAAGTTTGATGTAATGAGGTTCTCTTTAGTAAACAACAACTTAAAATATCATAGAGAAAATCTCATCCATTGTTAGAAATTTGTTGGAACATTTTGAGAAAAGATTATATGCAACATAGTAAGGAACCCTATGCTAAAATAACTAATGACACTAGAATTAACCCATTCTGCAACTCAAAATGTTACTATTAAGCCTCATTCAAGGGTTAGAGATCTCTTGGAATAACTTTGAAAAAAAAGGTTGTTTGTAAAATTATGAGAAATTGCAGAACAATCAAGAACTCAAAATGATATAACTAATTCTTGTCCATGTGATAATGATGTGTTAGAAGAGATTAAGAACAAGAGCAGCTTATAAAATAATGAGAGTCTTTTAAATCTAATTTAACAGGACTGAAATACAATTCACTAATAGAACTAAAATGTAATGAACAAGACTGAACTAAAATGCAATTAACTCAAGAGTACTACAGCTCTATCTCATTCATGTGTTAGTGATATATTGGAACAACTCATGAGAACAATATTGACTGTAATATTTGATGTAATTAAATGACATAAGCATGATGAAAGAGAATAAACTCAAAAACAGCCTAAGTTAAGAACGAAATAGAGCTAAAGATCACTTATCTAGAAAATATGCACAAAGCCTTTTGGACAGTAGGGGCCCTCTACCACCAGATTGGCACACAAATCCTTAACTCCTTAAAATTGGTTCAGATCATGCATTAAAGTTGTACTTCTTTCATTAAAGGAAAACGCTCAGAAACAGAGTATCACAGTCTTTGAGGACTAAAAACAAAACATCCACTAACTAACTATTTCTCGGTTCACCGAGTTATTCTTATAAGCAAATACATAACTGTCATTAAGGAGAAATAGGCATAGGTGACTTTTACAATCAAAATCAAACTAGAACTCCTGTTGAGGACTCATATTTTGCTAAAGACACCGGCAAATTCCTTCTCCTTATAGAAGTCTACTTCTTAGTTTTGGTTTTCTCCACGTGCATAACCACTTGCAGATTTTTGCTCAACCTTCGTAGAGGGCAAGGAATGATGTAGGAGTGTTCTAGAATTTAACCATATGCGTTTTTCCCTCAAGTGACACCTGTAACCTGTGTGAACATAAATATGGATGCGGAATATGCGACTAGCTACAGAATGGCTGCATTCTGTAGCTAAGTCTGATAAAAAATCACTATGACAACAAAACCACAAAAGTATAGTAAGTCAGTCATTGCATACATTCTTAAAGTAATTTTAATCATTCCTATTGATATTTTAAGCCTATAACTGCTAAAGGACAAATGGAATGAAGTGAAATTTGGTGAAAGGAAAGGACATCTTTAGGGCTCAACATACCCCCACTGCAAAGCTTTTGCATGTCCTCATGCAATCAATCCATGTATTCTGAAACTTCTGCCAGGACATCTAACTTACTTTTTCTGCTTTGCTTGGTGTTCAATGGCATCCTAGGCTTCCTTATGACCAATTTGAACCTCGGATTTATAAGTGCCCTGCTCAACTTTTTGTTTTTCTTCTTCAACTTCTTACTAGCCTTGTACAATTTTTCCATTTGCAGAGAGAGAGTTGTGTGCATGTCACTTTTCAGTTTGACTTGTTCCCTTAAAATTTCATTTTCATTTTTTTATATGCCTATTGAGTATTTCCAATTCATATTTATCTCTTCTCAGCACTTCAATTGAAGATTCTTGTGGGCCAGGAGTTCTTCCTCTGTTTTCTGAGGCTCTCTTTTCTAATGACTCAACATAATTATAGATTTGTTGTTGGGCTGGGTCTACCTCCGGAGTTCCTCTATCAAGATCCTCTTCGTACTGGTACTCAGGAGATCTATCAATTGGTGTCTCTTCATCTTCAATATCTATGATTCCTGTTTGCTTAATTCCTGTTTTCTTCAATATGCCTCTAAGCCTATGACTTCTTCTCAGTTTATATGGTCCCTCACCTCTCTCCTTAGCATACTTTCTTATTATCTTTTCCTTTTTAAGCTGTTTCTTGATTTCAGCCAATTTTTCAGAGATAATATCCTCACTATCTTCTTGTATGGATTTATCAGTTTTAATTTCAACAGATTTAGCATCTTTTCCCCTCTTGCTTCTTCTTACAAGTTTTCCTTCAGATGGAGTTTATTTAGATTCTTCAAAATTATTCCTCAAGAGGAACTCATCCCAACTGTCTCCTAACTTTTTCAAGTGATGCTCAATTAGAATTTTAACTAGGCCATGGTGATATAAGGTGGTTTCCAAGAACTGAACCTTTTTTTGGACATTAGAAGCCATCCTCTTTAGGCTATGGAGTAAGAAAAAGGGTAAATTTATTTCTTCATCTAGGAAATGCATCATAAGTCGAATGTGATAAACATATAGGGTTCCAAACCTTCCCTCACAAGTTATAAACTTTTGCAGAATTAGCAACATATTTCACCATTTATTCTTTAAGGCTAAACTAGAAATGCCTTTCTTGAAAACTGAAATATCCATACTTGGTGTTTTTAGCATCTGCCTCCATGCTTCATTGTGAAATTCCTTGTTTTTGAACCATCGTTCACCTTGCCTTAGTAGCTCTACTGCTTCTGCTATGAAGGATTCTGTGATAATGAACTTGACATCACCTATTTCAACTTTTGACCCGTTGAATGACTGGGCAAATGACTTGGTGACCTCCTTATGAAATCCATTGAACTTCTCCAAAAACTGTAGCCATCCAACCTGCTGTAACATCTCTTTAATTTGTGGGTAACCTTCTAGATATTTGGTTCCGACTGGTTCGGACCTTACAATAATTCCCATGGCTTCTCCTCCTCAACTTCAATTTACTGCTCTGTTACTACTTCCCTATTCAAGGTAAAAATGGCTGTAGAGGGTTGTTTTCACCTTAAAGATGACCTCTCTGTTTCTGCAGACAGGAATTGGCTACGGAAAAATGACATGAAGTGGTTATGGGATGAGTGAAATACGGTGAGGGTAAATCACACGAATAAATGAGTTTGAGAGCTGTCATGGAGTAAAAGACCGTGGAGAAATCCCATGAGGATTTCAAAATCATCACTGAATATTTCGGGTTAGTGACGTGACATAATAGGTCACTTCAAGTACTAACCGTTAATTTTTAATAAATGATGATTTGATATGGTGGAATGGAAGGGATTTGTCCAAGGATTTTATGATAGGCTTGATCAATACGAATAATCAAAATAACTTTATGAAACATACATATGACTTAACCATACTATATCTTTCATAATCTGTTATCATAATAATTTCACAATTTTACCTTAGCCCTTCTCTTGATTTTTTCTTTTTTTCAATATGCTTGGTCTTTCCTTTGAAAATAATTGATCTTTCAGTCTTCATAATCCGTTTGATTTTTCTTGTTGAAATAGGTGTGCAGGATCAATTTGATGTTGAACCTGTGGTTGCTGAATATTTGGCTGCAGAAAATCTGGCTGCAGAATGTACCTGTGAAAGCTTTGGAACATGGAATGAAATGATTTGAAATATGGATGGAATGAAGTATAAGATGAAATAAAATGGATTATGAAATATAGTGGAATGAAGCATGAATGAAGTGAAATATGATGGAATGAAATGGATCATAAGTGTGGAGTGAAATGAAATACGAAAAGTGGCCTGCAACTTATGATCTTTAATACTCAATTGCAGAAATAGATCAATTTTGAAAATCTGAAATGAAAATGAGATGGATCATGAAATGGAGTGAATGAAGTATGGATGAATGGAGTGAATGAATGAAGTGAGATATGATGAAGTGAAATGGATCATAAGTGGAATGTGATATGTAAAGTGAGCCTGCACTTATGATTTTATGATAGTTGTTTGCAGGAAAAGAACAATTTTGAAAAGCTAAAGTGTCAGAAGGATTCTGATTTTCACCTTATCTTTTCTGTATAAACATGCTAATCAATGATTAGTTTTCATGTTTATACTTTTCTTTTCTTTTCTTTTCTTTTTTTTTCATCATATGATTTCAGAAAATACAATTAAGTTGATGAAGAAGAAGGATTCTTCTTCATTAACTTCACATCACTGTTCTCTTGGAATCTCTTGACAAATTCTTCTCTTGAAAGTGGCTTATGATACAGCTTCAATCTATGACCATTTACAAGAAAAGTCACCTTATCTTCATCTATTGTCCTGATTTTTATTTCTCCATTGTCAAAAAATTTCACAATTTCATATGGCCCAAGCCAATGTGTTTGGAATTTACCTTGAAAATATTTGAACTTTGAATCAAACAAGAGGGCCCAATGACCTTCTTTGAATTTGTTTTCCTTAATGTACTTATCATGCCATATAGTCCTTTGCTATTGGACTATATTTGTTTTCTGGACTACATCCTGTCTGATCTCATCCAATTCATTAATCTACTCCAATCTATGCTTTTGTGCTTCTGTTAGATCAAGTCCTAGTTGGACTACCATTTTAAAAGTTTGAATCTGAAACTCTATGGGAAACAAGACTTGTTTTCCATAAACAAGTTCATAAGGGGTATGACTTGTTGTGCTTCTCCATGTAGTTCTATAGGCCCACAAGGCTTCAGGAAGCCTGTCTGCCCAATCTCTTCTATGTAAATGAACAATCTTTGTTAGGATCCCTTCAATGACCTTATTAGTAGATTCCACTTGGCCATTTGCTTGTGGATGATAGGGAGTAGATTTTCTGTGTCTGATTTTGTACTTCTCCACCATTTGTTCCACTAGCCTTGATGTGAATTGAGCTCTTTGATCTGTAACAATTTCTCTTGGGACACCAAAACGAGTAAAAATATCTTCAAAAAGAAAATTAACTACAGATGCTTCAGTAGCAGAAGGTAATGGCTTGGCCTCTACCCATTTGGTAACATAATCAGTGCAAACTAATATATATTTATTTTGTCTTGATGGAGGACTAATAGGTCCTACAAAATATAAATCCCATTTCTCAAAAGGTTCAATATGTACCTGAGGCTGCAATGGAATCTCACTTGAAGGAGAAGGTTTCCCTACCCTTTGGCAGCTGTCACACATTTTCACATACTCTTTAGCATCTTTAAAAAGGGATGGCCAATAGTATCCTAAATGAAGGATCTTATAAGCTGTCCTTTTATCAGCAAAGTGTCCACCACAAGGCTCATCATGACATGCCTTGAGGATCTCAGGCATCTCATCTTCTCGAACACATCTCCTAATGATAAAGTCTGGACATGTTTTGTATAACTCATTAGCAACCCATGAATATTTTGCACTGTCATAAATGATCTTTCTTTTGTCTCTTGCATTCATTATTGAAGGAAATTTTCCTGAAACTAAATAATTAGCAATGTCAGAAAACCAAGGAGTTTGAGTAGAAATTGCAAAAAGATATTCATCAGGGAATTGATCTTCAACTGGAGTATTGTCTTTAATGTTTTGGAGTCTAGATAGGAAATCAACTACTGTATTTTGTTTCCCAGGCCTATCTAGAATGGTGATGTTGAATTATTGTAAAAGAAATAACCATATTATGACTTTTCCATTAGTAATTGATTTGTTCATTAGATATTTAATTGCAGAGTGATATGTGTGAACAAAAGTTTCATATCCTGTTATATAGTGTCTGAATTTATTTATGGCATGAACAACAACTAAGAAATCTTTTTCAGTTACAGTATAATTTAACTCTGAAGGAGTCAAATTTTTACTTGTATAGTAGATGGCATAAGGAATCAGGTATTTTTGTCCCAATACTGCTCCTAAAGCTGTATCCGAGGAATCTGTTGAAATATGAAAAGGTAATTTCCAGTTAGGTCCCCTTAAAATAGGTGCTTCAGAGATTTTTTTTTTCAGGGTCTCAAAGGCTAACTGACAATCAGGATTCCACTTGAATTCAGAATCCTTGGTAAGTAATTTGAAAAGTGGATATGCTCTCTTGGTGAAGTTTTCTACAAACCTTCGATAATATCCTGTAAATCCTAGAAAACTCCTAACATCTTTTTGACAACTTGGAACAGATAAGTTAGAGATGACTTCAAATTTTGACTCATCAACTCTAATCCCATCCCCTGAAATGTGATGCCCCAAAACAATTCCTTCAGTAAACATCATAAAACACTTCTCATGACTTAGTGAAATATTTGCTTCTTTACATCTTTTTAAAACTTTTTCCAAGTTTGCTAAGGCTTCTTCAAATGTGTTTCCATAAACTGTGAAATCATCCATATATACCTCTACACAATCATGTATTAGATCTGAAAAGATTTCTAGTACTGCCCTTTGAAATGTTGCAGGTGCATTGCATAGTCCAAATGGCAATACTTGGTAAGCATAGGTACCCCAAGGAGAGGTAAATGTGGTTTTGTCTTCATCTTCAAGTGCTACTTGAATTTGATTATAACCACTAAACCCATCTAAAAATGAGAAGTACTTTTTGCCAGCTAATGTATCTAACACCTGATCTATGAAAGGTATGGGAAAATGATCTTTAAGAGTAGCTTTGTTTAATTCCCGGTAGTCAATACATACCCTCCATTTACCATTTTTCTTTGGCACAATTACCAAAGGAGAAACCCACTGACTATCTGAAATGGGATAGATAAAGTTAACATTTAACAATTTCTGCAATTCTTCTTTAACAATCTCCTTAAGGTTTGGATTCATCCGTCTCTGAGGTTGTCTGATTGGTTTACAATTTTCCTCTATGTAGATGTGATGAGTGAAAGTCTTAGGGCTTATCCCTTTCATATCAGTGTACTCCCATGCATATGCAGAAGAATGTCTTTGTAATATCTTGACTAGCTTTTCTTGTTGAGATTTCTCTAGATTCCTGTTTATGTTTAAAGTTTTACCTGGAAATACCTCAATTGTAGAGCTGTCAAATTTATCCATGGAGTAAAGAGACATCTGTCTTGATGATAAAAACTCAATTTTGGATTCTTATTGAAATTTTTCATGTTTTTATTCCGCAGAGGATTCAAAATTTTCTAAGGTATTTAGAATCTGGTTATCTTCACTAATTTATGAAATTGTGAAGAGAGGTTGTATGTCTTCTTCATCCTCAATCCATTGAGTATCATCTAATTCTGTAATTGTTTTTTCTGGAGGATACAAGGTAAATTTCTTGGTTGAACTACCATTAGAGATGTACATATCACCGGATCTACAGCTAATGAAAGCATCAGCTGTAGCTAACCAAGGTCTTCCTAGTATAATAGGATGTCATCCTAGATTATTCTTAGGAGTTAGGATCATAAAATCCACAGGATACTCCCAAGAATCTAGGGACACTGGAATGTCTTCTATTACCCCATCAGGTTTGATCACAGATCTGTATTCTAATTGTAATAATGTGGGTGTAAAAAGAAGATTAGGATGTTTTAGTTTATCCATGATTTGTCTACTCATGATATTGATTGCTACTCCTAAATCAATAAGTGTGTTTTGGATCTCAGTTCCATTGATGTATATTTTAACAACTGGATTTCCTGGGTCTAGATACTTTGGAATAGCAATATTACCCATCATGATGTCTGCTGTTTTTCCTGCCAGATGAATTTTCTTTGTCTCTTTTATTCTTTTTCCTGTTTTTTTCATGCTCAATTCCTTTATTGTCTTTGATAAGATTGGAATTTCCTTGATAGCTTGTAATAATGGGATCTTAATACAAACATTCCTTAGCTCATCTAGGAAATCATAATTAGGCACCAAATTTTTTTTTTCTACACCTCTATCAATTTGTAATCTTTCTGGAAAGGGAGGTGTAGAGGTGGATGTTGATGGTTGCTCTAATATAAGAGTTGAAATTATTGGTTCTTTTTGTTTTGATTTTTCAATGTTTGGGTCTTGAAACGATGTGTTCTCTTCAAGACTTTTATTTACCCGTAGAGAATCTTCCTCAGAGTTGTTTTTCTCTTGTATGATTACAGAAGGTTTCTTCTTTTCAAGTATTCTTCCATACCTAAGTTGAACATCATTAAGGTCTAAAGGAGTAATCAAATAGGTTGGGAACTGTTGGCCTTCTATCATGTATGTGTTCTGAGGATTTTTGTTGTTGGGGTTTGGTATGGGTTGGGCAGGTAACTGATTTTCTTTCTGAGGAAATGGTAATGGAAGTGGTGGATTTTGATGTTGTGGATTTTGAGGAGGATTTTGTTGAGGATTCTGTTGAGGAGGGAAATTTGGATATGGTGGATAAGATGGTGGATATTGATAGTACTGAGAGTATCTTCCATAGGGATTTTGTGCTCCTTGTGCCCAAGTTTGAGATTTATTTTGGAATTGGGGCCAAGGTTGCTGCCAAGAATTCCAATTTGGTGGGGGTTGATTATACAACTGCTCATGGAATCCTTGTGTTTGAGGTCCTTGCCAAGGCCTCCTAGAGACAAAATTGAGAGATTCTATGGAATTTGTAGGGGTTTCTTCTTGAAAGACAGCTTTAAGACCAGGAAGTGAAAGACAACTCTTGGTCTCATGTTTTTCTGAACAAATTACACAAGTCTCTACTATTTTTTCATCCAGAGGGCACTCTCTCAAGGCATGCTTCTTTCTACATTTGGGACAAAAGATTGCTAAGGCATCAGATTCAGCTTTCTGCTTGTTTTGTAGCTTAAGGGTGTCTATTTTTTCACTAAGACTCCCTAAATTATCAGATTTGAATTCATCAAGCATATGTCCTATTTATGCCCTACTCATTGTCCCAGAAGCAGACTTACTTGCCCTTGCAAGAGCAGGGTCTCTTGGTCCTTTTACAGTTTTAGATTTCCCTCTTGAAAGGTTGATACATAATTCAACTATTTCAGGTAATTTAAGCTTAGATATATCCCCTTTTCCCATCATATTAAGGATATCTAGCCATTCATCCCAAATTGTCTTCAACAAGATATCTTTCAAAGTATCTTGGTCTAATTTTTCCATTTTTTCTCTCTTGATGTTATAGTTAAAACTTTCCAACAAATCTTCCAGATTTTCATCCTCTTTTTGTAGCATTTTAAACACTTCCTCCTTATGTTTGACTGGCATACAGTAATCCAAATACCTCTCTAGAAATGCATGTTTCATGTCTTCCCATGTCCTAATAGAACTGTTGATCAAACTCATAAACCATTTTAATGCTGCTCCTTTCAATGTTGAAGGGAATAGTTTAAGTTTTTGGGCATCTTGTAAGTAATCATAGGTTCTACATAGGACTTCAAATTCAAATAGGAAGGTTTCAGGATCTTCAATTTTGAGTCCATAAAAGTTTGGAAGGATAGAGGGTGAAATGTTTTTCATAGTTGCATTGGTTTCTTCATCTACTATAGGAAACCCAAAAGAGCTTCCCATTTCTCTTCTACCTCTTCCTCTTCCTCCTTCTTCACCTCTACCTCCTTCTCCTTCTACACCTCTACCTCCTTCTCCTCTACCTCTACCTCTACCCCCTCCAAATAGTGTATGTTATCCATTAAAGACTCCTCCCTTCTTCCGCTATGGTTATCTTCCATGGAAGTGGACATGGAAGGTATTTTTGATGGAATATCTGATCTTAAGTCTTCTGGAAGTCTATGATCAGTAAAGTATGGGATGTGGGTTTGAGTTGGAGGTGTGCTACCTCTTGGTCTTGGTGGAACAAGTGGTGTTTTAGGAATCAAGCTTCTACTTCTTATGAATCTACCCCTTGAGTCTCTTTCTCTACACATATCATTGTTTTTGGGAGGTAAGAAACAAGGCTACCTAGTTACACTTCTCGGCAACGACGCCAAAATTTCTACTCAACTTAGTGTTCCTAAATTGATGTCATAAATTGTCAACCAGGGCTAGTAAATTGTTGAAGTGAAGTGCACTATATGTGCCTAGGTATCTTCTTCCTACTTCGTTGTGTTTAGTGTTTTTCTAGTGTTTTTGGTTTTGTGTTTTTATGCTAAGAGGAAAAGAACTAAATTATTGGCAAAGAGAAGTTATTGATCACACTAAAACAGAGCAAAATCTACTCTAAACTATGTATGGCACCTAAGAACAGAAAATGCTAATCCACAGATTGTAAAGCTTGACAAGAAAAGTAACTCATAACATTAAACTCAATCCAATTCAATTCATTAGAGGTATGTTGGAACAATTTGAGAAAAAGGATAAGTTTGATGTAATGAGGTTCTCTTTAGTAAACATCAACTTAAAATATCACAGAGAAAATCTCATCCATTGTTAGAAATTTGTTGGAACATTTTGAGAAAAGATTATCTGCAACATAGTAAGGAACCCTATGCTAAAATAACTTATGACACTAGAATTAACCCATTCTGCAACTCAAAATGTTACTATTAAGCCTCATTCAAGGGTTAGAGATCTCTTGGAATAACTTTGAAAAAAGGTTGTTTGTAAAATTATGAGAAATTGCAGAACAGTCAAGAACTCAAAATGATATAACTAATTCTTGTCCATATGATAATGATGTGTTAGAAAAGATTAAGAAAAAGAGCAGCTTATAAAATAATGAGAGTCTTTTAAATCTAATTTAACAAGACCGAAATATAATTAACTAATAGAACTGAAATGTACTGAACAGGACTGAACTAAAATGCAGTTAAATCAAGAGTAATACAGCTCTATCTCATTCACGTGTTAGTGATATATTGGAACAACTCATGAGAACAAGATTGAATGTAATATTCGATGTAAGTAAATGACATAAGGATGATGAAAGAGAATAAAGTTAGAAACTACCTAAGTTAAGAATGAAACAGAGCTAAAGATCACTTATCTAGAAAATATGCACAAAGCCTTTCGGACAGTAGGGGCCCTCTACCACCAGATTGGCACACAAATCCTTAACTCCTTAAAATTTCTTTAGATCATGCATTAAAGTTGTACTTCTTTCATTAAAGGAAAATTCTAAAAAACAGAGTATCACAGTCTTTGAGGACTAAAAACAAAACATCAACTAACTAACTGTTTCTCAGTTCACCGAGTTATTCTTATAAGCAAATACATAACTGTCATTGAGGAGAAATAGGCATGGGTGTCTTTTAAAATCAAAATCAAACTAGAACTCCTGTTGAGGACTCGTATTTTGTGAAGACATCGGCAGAGTCCTTATCCTTGTAAAATTCTACTTCTTAGTTTTGGTTTTCTCCACGTGCATAACCACTTGCAGATTTTTGCTCAACCTTCGTAGAGGGCAAGGAATGATGTAGGAGTGTTCTGGAATTTAACCATATGCATTTTTCCATCAAGTGACACCTGTAACCTGTGTGAACATAAAGATGGCTGCGGAATATGTGACTAGCTACAGAATGGTTGCATTTTGTAGCTAAGTCTGATAAAAAATCACTATGACAACAAAACCACAAAAGTATAGTAAGTCAGTCATTGCATACATTCTTAAAGTAATTTTAATCATTCCTATTGATATTTTAAGCCTATAGCTGCTAAAGGACAAATGGAATGAAGTGAAATTTGGTGAAAGGAAAGGACATCTTTAGGGCTCAACAATCCTCATATGCTCCTGAAATCTGTCTCACTGTCTCTGAAACATGTCAAACATCCAAAATCCACATTTCATTCACTTAGAATGGCCTTTGGCTCCTTTGGCTATGCCTCCAACACCTGGTGGCCCTAGGCTCCATGAAACTTCCCTGTAGCATTTTCGCGCCTAGAAATCTCCAAATGCCTCTAAAATCTGTACCAATGGCTTCAAAAGGTCCAATACAGTAAAAAATTACTATTCATTTTGAAATTTGGCTGAAATATGCTCCAGATAGAGCACATTTAATTTTACCCCAATATCTTCCATTATTTTTGGAAACACTACCAGTTAGCCCACGAAATTTGGCAGAGCGCCGGCTTTGGCAGCTCCAAAAAAATAGCCGTCGTATTAATATTGGAGTTAAGTTAAATAAAATTCAGTTATTAACTGTAATCTCGCGTTAATCGCACTTAGATCAGATCCTTGACCGTTGGTCTTCTGGTGCGGTCATATTAATGTGGGGGCTAGCCCCCGCCCCCCTACATTGGCACGAACAAGAAACTTTAATCTCATGCGGGTTGGCATGCCTTTCAAGGCACGCAGTATAGGTGCATTGGTTAATGGGTGTGATGATGAGGGGGAGGTCACGAGGACGGTATCCGGCCTCCACCCATATTTTGGTACAAACGTTTGCAACCAACGAACCATACATGGTCTTGTTATTATTAAACCACATGGCATGTTATTGCGATGGCCTTTGTATTAATCCACAAACCTAGCAAATATTCTCCATCGATCTTTCATTAAACCTTGGCAACGTTTAAACCCGTGGACTTTGGTATTTCATTTGAAATGCATTTATATATATATATAATACATGACATTTGATATTTGATTTATTTGAATATAACCATTGCACTTTTCCAAATATTTCAAACCTTGGCATATGCGGATTTTAGTTAACCCATTTAAAATTTGGACTATGGTATATATATATATATATATATATATATATAACATTTAAAATATAATATATGATAATAAAATACCATATATAATAAATTAAATATAAATATATATATAAATATAACCATTTCAAAATTTAACCATAATCCACATAATTTCATCCTTGGAGGTCATTGGCAGTTTCACCTTCTCACAACCAAATTGGTGAATTATAACATGCCACTTGTTACAACCTCATTGGCTGAAACCTGAAGAATATTCTAGATGATTCCTTTTTGTTGACTGGCCTTCCACATCATCCATGTACCTGTTCTGCCCATTTTTTCCCTGTTTCGAAAAATGAACATCAGACCATAACTCAGTCATACGAACTCAGATTTTGACGAAACAAGTTGCATTGTAATGCTGATGATGAACTCTATCCAATAGTTCATGTCTGAAACAATTTTGAGCACTTCTAATTTTTAGCTAATTTTAAGCCCTGATCCAAATTATGATGACTCCTTCCCACTTATGGGCTTTTGGACCCACAAAATCTAATAATTATCTTCTTGAGCTTCAACACTCTTTTTCTTTCAAGTTATATCAACTGATTTTACTTGACAAGTCTTCTTTGACAAGCACATTAGGATATGTGTCAGTTTACAATATCCAATAAGCTTGCAATATGAGTGAACTCTTGGCATCAACATAAGAGACCAAATTGTGTTCTACAATGGCTGCAAAACACTTTGCATCTCGTACACTTATCACTGAATGGACCTCAAACTTCTTGTGACATCTTGTCACAAGAACACACAATAAATCTTGCAAAGAAAACATTATGTAAGAATTGAAATGACGAACACCTCTTTTTTGCTCCTTCAAGGCAATGATTGTCACCTCCTGTAACATCAAGTACATGGTGATATTCTTGCACATTGGTGTATCCAATATTGACTCATCATCGACAAAAACCATTGACTAAAACATAAGTCGATCAACATAATTGACAAACATAGTCGACAACAACATGTGACATCAACAACACAAGTCGACATGAAATGTACAACACAATCGACATAAATCGATATGAAATGTGTATGACACAATCGACACAAGTTGACATTCCATGATACATATTGACAACACTCATGCATGTATCTATTTACAATGAACCTATCACAAGTTCTCTATTTACATATACAAAATATCATGTATATGTACACTCTTCAACTCTCTCTTTCAAGTACAAACAAGTACCAAAACCCAAAACATATGGGTGATCATAAGAGCTGAACTAAATGATAAATTGCTACAACTTAAATGAGTGACATACCCATATTTTACACCATCTTGGCGAAATTTTGCAACAAATAGAAATGCCTTCAACCGAACAACATTCACATGCAATCTTGCATCATACAAGTTGTGATAATCTATTGCAACTTGTCATACTTTCAACAAAAATTCATGCATACACAAGGCTGAAATTTACATCCATGTACAAAGGAAATGCATGCCTTACTTGGTCAAGAAATCAAGCCATTTCTTACCAATCCACTTCAATGGAAATTTTTCCTGTTGAACATCCTCTTCTTGTGAATCATCTTGACTCACATCGATGATGGAATCCCCTGTTCCATTCTCGTCAATATTTTTCTCCACTTGTTTCAATTGCTTTGGATGGGTGGTTGGATGCAGTGCCCAACATTGGTCAATGAGATGTCCCTTCTTCTAACAATGAGTGCAAATATTTTGCATCTTCTGTTCAATTTTCCTTTGCTTTGAATGTTTCCTGTATGCTATCATTCTCTTCTAGCATCTTGAAACTTGATGGTTACACAAACCACAATATGAACAACAAAGTTTTCTGCCATTCATGCATGCAGATTTGTCATGCTTAAAATAATCATAAACAACATGATTATAGGAATAATTATACCTTGAATGATTCTTTGAATGTTAATCTTTATCACCTTCTTGAGGAGATGCACTTGAAGAGGTTCCAGCTCTCTTTTAAAGACCAACAACAATGTCCATGTCCTTAGAGCTGTGACGACTCTCTTGCTCTCCATAAATTGCATATATAAAAGAATCTTTCTACAAAATGGGTTTCAAACAATTGCATTCATCTTGATTACAAAATTTACATGTTTGAGGGTTTGAACCTGCAACAAAATTCCTTCTTGGAACTGTTTCAAGTGCCTTCATGGCTTTAGAGCTTTCTCCATAAAGTTGTCCACAACCAAGAACCAAATACTTAGGCCTTTCCTCAACCATAATTGGCTCAACTATGCCTTGTGCATGTTTTCCTAATCCTTTACCTTCATAGCCCATTTTCATCATCAATTTGGACCCTATTCCTCTACTGTGTTTTTCAAAAGAACCTACACATTTATCTTGAGAGGAAATTGAAGACAAACTTGAATTATTTACCTCTTCTTCAAGCACATGCTTGGCTAAGGCTTATTTGGAATCATGGAGCTGAGTCTCCATCTCATGCATATTTTGAAGAAGTTCTTGCCTCTCTTTCTTCATGGCAACCAACTTCTCTTGAAATTTAGTGTTCTCCCTTACATCTTCATACATCTTTTGCACCATATCTTTCATGATGTATATGTCCTGCACCATCTCTTTATCAAAGAGTCTTACAAAGGAGGATGGTTTAGAATCACCACTTAATGAAGTTGCCATCACAATGTAATGAATTAAAGAGCTTCACAAACAATTCACAAAGCTTCACAAAATTATTTATTGTGATTTGAGAACCAAGCTCTCAATCTAACTTCTCCTTCACACATAAACTTTCAAACTGTTAAATTATACTTGCACAATTCAACAACCAATAACTAAACCTAGCTATCCTTGGCTACAATGAGCTAATCTAAGCTCTGATACGAACTTGATCTGAAATAGGTGGCTGAATTTTTTTGTTGTTCAATCACCTTCTATTCCATTTGAACAACTTAAGGATCGTGCTCATATATCCAATTGTGCAACAAAATGTTTGTGTCAATTTTATGTGTTTTTTTAAGCACTTTATGTGTGAGAAATTTAACAATTATTTAAGCTGATTAAAGGCATGAACAACAAACAATATTTGCAAAAAAATAACTAGCAACTCACAACATCAAAATAATAAAGGAGTTCACCCTCAACATTTTGGCTATGTCTCCTTGACCCTCCATCAATGGACTAGGCTCTCTAGGATTAAAATGGTAAAATTATTTTAAAATATGATGCTCAAATCCATTGGTTTTGCAGACTTTACCAATGGGTTCAAAATTCCAAAATACCCCTATATTGACTGTTCAAACACTGGAAATGGACCATGGCTCCCTTGGGCATGACCTCTTCTGCTGGTGGCCTTGAGCTTCCCTGAGCTATCCTATAGAAAAAACACCCTTAGAAGTCCTCATCTACTCCTGAAACTAAGTCACTATCTCCAAAACATGTCAAACATCCAAAATTCATTTTTCATTCACTCAGATTGGCCTCTGGCTCCTCTGGCTATGCCTCCAACACCTGGTGGCCCTAGGCTCCATGACACTTCCCTGTAGCATTTTCGCACTTAGAAGTCTCGAAATGCCTTTGAGCTGCACAAATGGCTTCAAATGGTCCAATATAGTAAAAAATGACTATTCATTTTCGAAATTTGGTTGAAAGATGCTCCAGATAGAGCACATTTAATTTTTCCCCAATATCCTCCACTAGTTTTGGAAACACTGCTAGTTAGCCCGCCAAATTTGGCAGAGCGCCGCCTTTGGTGGCTTCGCAAAAAAGGCCATCGTATTAATCTTGGATTTAAATCAAATAAACTATAGTTATTAACTGTAATCTTGCGCTAATCGTGCTTAAAGCGGAGCTTTGGCCATCGGTCTTATTGTGCGGTCATATTAATGTGGGGGCTGGCCCCCACCCCCTGCACCGACACAAAAAGGAAACTTTAATCTTGTGTGGGTTGGCATGCCTTTCAAGGCATGCAATATTGGGGCATTGGTTAATGGGCACGATGACATGGGGGAAGTCACGGGGTCAAATCCCAGCCTCCGACCTTCACCCATATTTTTGGTACAAACGTTTGCAACCAACGAACCATACGTGGTCTTGTTATTATTAAACCATATGACATGTTATTGCGATGAAATTTGTATTAATCCACAAAACTTGCAATTATTATTCGTCGACCTTTCATTAAACCTTGGATTTTAACCATGCATTATGTTGTGGCTCATTTGCATTTACCTTTGAAATATTTTTCAAAACACCAAAAAAGCAGATATGTTAGAAAATGTAAAAGTTTGTGTGTCATAGAAGAATTTTGATTTATATGTTGGAACATTTAACATTACATGATGAGATGTGAAGGTGGGTTGAGTCGGGCTCAGTCACATGCAGAACAGTTCAAGAGCCAGACGAAGGGCGCGTTTAGGACATTGCACACCGGACAGGGTCGCGTTGGGCTCATTCACAAGCTCAGAAGGGACTAGCGCGACAGAACACCGAATAAGTTTGGGAGGGTTACACCGTGGAGTAAACGAACTAATTTCCCAAAGGTAGAACTTTAAAGTGATATATTATATGTTTACATCATATTATTTTAAGTTCTCTCTTCCTCCACGAATTTCCTCTGAAACTTAAAAGTGGTAGATTCTGCATTTTCAACATATCATTTTGAGTTTCTCTTACATTTCTTCTTTTCATTCCATTCAAATATCAATAGTTTATGGAATTGTGAAGGCTTTCATTATATCAGATTATTGAGGGTATTAAGTAACTGAATTCCAAGGGTGTTAAAAAAAGGCCATTTTATATGGTAATTGTGACATACATTTATAAAATGTCTTAATCACTGATTCCTTACCACAACCAAGGGATTATTTCTTGAGATACAACATTTTCTAGCGCTATTGCCAAGGACGAAGAAACAAAGTTTATTTTTCCCTAGTTTTTTCACATTATTTCCTTTGGTTGTTCAGTGAGGAGGAAATATTGGGTCGTATTTGTTATTTTCAAAATTATGGCTTTCATAAGACCTCACACGAGGTCGGATACCTCACAGCAGATAGTCCATGCTTTGCCAGATCCAGAAATATTGGTTTCCAAAAAGGCTCAGAAACCTCAAACTCCTTCAACACATGATCCTACATTTTATGCTCCTGGCAGCAGTTCTCATAACCCTTTTTTTAAATATATTTATGAGGAACTCCTTTCTTAGAACAAGATTCTCCTTCCACACCCATTTATTTTCAAGGACCTGAGTTAGAAGAACATTCTTTTGAGTCTGTTTCTTTTACCTTCACTCAAGCTCAACCAAATATAGTTATTGGTTCTTCTGCCATTGTTCATCAACCCACTCCCATATCATTTTTACCTCCACCTTCATTCACTTTCACAGCAGGTTCATCAACCTCAACTGCCCAAGGAGAAGTTAACCAAGTTGTTAATATGGCAGTACCAACTTTCTAAACAAACATATATACTCCACTAAATCCTGCACAACCAATGAACGCCATGCCTCAAGAATACCTCAAATTAATTCCTTGTTTCACTGGAGAAAATGAAGTAACTGCAGAACAATATTTACCTTTGTTTTTCACTTTTGCTGAGAATTTGAATGAAGAACACCTGGATGTTCTGATGAGACTATTTGTGCAGTCTCTAGATCGAGAGGCTAGAAAATGGTTCAAAGGTTTATTAAATGGTTCAATAAATAACTGGGAAGAGTTAGAAAATAGATTCAATCAGAGATGGGGAGAAAAGAGATATCATGGTTACTCATTGACAGAGTTTAATGCAATTAAAAGAAGGCCTAATGAAGACATTTCTGAGTTTGTAAAAATATTCAACAAATTGTACAATACTTTACCCATAGAGATGAAGCCCCCCCCCTATAGGAGAAAAGGTAGTTTTTGCTGGGGATTTTGAAGCTGATTTTAGTTTTACATTGAGACAAAGAAGAGCCCCTACTCTTGAGCAGATACAGACATACTCTTTAGAGATTGAAGCTAATATGACTACAGATGAAAAGGCGAAAAGGAAAAAATCAGTCCAAGAGAAGGGGAAAGAAAAAGAAGAATCATCTCAAGATCTAAGGATAGAATATATGGCAAGGGTGATAAAAAATATGACAAATAAGCTATGTAAGATATAATTGGAAAATAAAAACTCCCAAAGGCACATACAACAAAACCGAGGGGGGTTCAACTCTCAATTCAGAAGACATCCCCTGCAAATTTTGCAGAGGGAAAGAAGAGATCAAGACCAGTTTCAAGCACCATTGTATATAGAAGAAACACCCGCAGAGCCAGTAGAAGATGACCAAAGGGAGGCCGAGGATCAGGTATCTTCTATGTACGCAATAGAAGAGGATGAAGAGGAATATTATGAGGGAGAATATGCTGAAGCCGAAGTATCTTTCAATCAAGATGAGATGGATGAATACAGTATACAATTCACAGACTTCATGCAAGATGAGTTAAATAAAAAGTATGATTTAAGGCCTATAAAGAGATCTATAGTGCAGGATAATGCAGGTGAACAACAAGGTTCCATTCCTCCTCCAATGGTGACTCCACAACAAAAGGACCCTGTGAAACAGGTCAGTAATGGGAAACAACCTACAAAATCACTTAAGATAACATATGTGCAGCAGACTGAATCTTCCCAGGACAAATCAGTTGACACTAATATTTTGGAGAGAGTTGTTCATGTACCCGAAAAAGTGTAAAATTCTAGAAAGAGTGAAGAAGAACCTGAAAAAGTTGTTAAGCAAACTCATGCCTTCAATTTGGCAAAAGAGTTGGAGAAGGTTAAAATTCAGGTACCTCTTCTAGAATTGGCTAAAATACCATCTTACAATAAAGAAATTTTAGATATTATTAATCTCACACAAGTGGAAGATATAAGTGACACGGTGAACCTACAAGAAGAAAAGCCAGTGGTCACCTTTGGCCCTCATGTAGAAGAATTATATCATTCTATTCCACCCTTCTATATTTATATGTTGCTTCATGATTTTACTCTACATAATTGCATGCTGGACTCGGGAGCGTCCCATAACATCATGCCATTGTCTGTTATGAAGGAGCTTAACCTACATATTACCAAACCTTATAGGGATCTGTATTCATTTGATTCCAAAAGGGTGAAATGTGTTGGGTTGATTAAATATGTAGTAGTTCATTGGCACAAATCCCAATAAAGAGTATAGTCATGGATGTAGTGGTTGTTGACATCCCAGCCAGGTTTGGAATGCTCCTGTCAAGGTCTTGAGGAGCTAAGTTGGGAGGTGTACTAAAGTTAGATTTCACTTATGATATCATTCCGGTTTTTAATGGGGAAGAAAGGAGATTGTACAGGGAAACAAGGTTTGTGAAGACCACCTCTAAGAAAGATGCAGGAAATTGCCCCATTTATAGTTAAGAAACATAATATCTTTCTTGTTTCATGCTGCATGAAGATGCAGAATTTTATGAATACATAGGGAATTATCTCTTTTCAACAGTTGTAAATAACGAGTTGCACTCAAATAATATTTGGAAGTGCTACTTTGATGGCGCCTACTCCAAGGAAGGCGCAAGTCCTGGATTCTTGCTAATATCACCATAAAGTAACCTCATGCCATTCTCTTTTAAACTATAATTTGATTCGACAAATAATGTGGTTGAATATGAGGCCTTAATCTCAAGCCTTCATGTTGCTAAATAGATGGGGGTTCAATGTATTTCAATTTATGGTGACTCTGAGTTGATAATAAGGCAAATCAAGAATCATTGTCAAACCAAGCATTCAATATTAAGATCATACAGGAATGAAGTTTGGGATCTCATAGAAAATTATTTTGAAGCCTTCAATCTTATGTATATCCCGAGGGAGGAGAATAGATTGGCCAATTCTTTAGCAGTTGCAGCCAGCACCTTCAAACCTCCCATAAATCCCAGGGTAAGGTAAGAAATTGAAGTTAGACATAGACCTTCTATCCCTGACAATGTGAAACATTGGCAGGTGTTTGATGATGATGAATAGATAAATCAATTTCTGAAAATGGTTGGAAACTTTGAAGATGCTGAGATAGACCAAGAGGAAGAACAAATAGAGTAGAGAACAGAAATAAGAAACCTCAAGCAGTCAATAGGTGAACAAAAGATTATCCAATTGAAATATAATGTGCTCCCTAGAGGGTTGGTTCCCCTTGAAAGATTATTCGATGCTAATGATGTTGTTGTTGATTCAAAGAAAACACATCAAGAAGAAGAGATGGAAGATTGTAATTTGGGAACTCAATAGGAGCCAAAAATAGTAAAATTGTTCAAAGGGGTTCCCAAAAACTACAAAGAAAGGTACATTGATCTTTTTAAGAAGTATATGGATGTCTTTGCCTGGTTGTATGAAGACTTGAAAACATATGACAAAAGCATTATTCAAAATAAGATTCCATTTAAGGAAGGGCTCAAACCACATAGACAGAAGCTCAGACAGATCAATCCCTTGTTGTTAGCTCCAATCGAAAACGAAGTGAAGAAACTGTTGCAGGCGAAAATTATAGTCCCTCTCAGATATTCAAATTGGGTTTCCAATCTAGCCCTGTAGGAAAGAAGAATGGAGAGATAAGACTATGTGTAGACTTCAAGAACTTGAACCGAGCATCTCTAAAAGATAATTATCCTTTGCAAAAAATGGATTATGTCTTACAAAGGGTGACAGGAGCTCACAGGTTATCTATGGTTGACGAATTTTCTAGGTATAATCAGGTAGCAGTGGAAAAATAAGATCAGAAGAAGATTGCTTTCACTACGCCCTGGGGCACCTTCATGTACGCAAGGATTCCATTTGGCCATATGAACGCAGGTGCAACATTTCAGAGGGCCATGGACATAGCCTTTGTTGGTGACAGGTTTGTAGTTATATATCTGGATGATGTAACTATTTTCTCAGGGTCAGATGATGAACACTTGGAGCATTTGCAAAAAAAATTCGAAAGTGCAGAAAGTTTGGTTTGTCATTAAATCCCAAGAAATATTTATTTTCCTTAGAAGAAGGTAAATTATTGGGTCACATAGTTTCTAAACAAGGAGTAAATATTGACCCAGCAAGGGTGGAAGCATTTAGACTATTCCTTTACCCAGAAGCAAGAAGGATATCCAGAGATTCCTGGGAAAAATAAAAATTTTGAGGAGGTTTGTGCCCAATTATGTTGAGATCGTGAGAAGTATAATAGATATGTTGAAGAAAAATGCAGAAGTGAAATGGGATAAGGAAGCAAGAGATGAATTTGTTAGAATAAAGGAAGCACTACAGGAAGCTCTAGTTCAGATTAGTCCAGACTATCAAAAATCCTTTCAGGTATTCTCATTTGCATCCCCCAATACTATTGCTGATGTGTTGTTGCAGGAAAATGAAGACAGTAAGGAGAAGCCAGTTGCATTTTTCAGTAAAGTTCTCAGAGATGCTGAGCTCAAATACAATATTCTGAAGAAACAATTATATTCTTTGGTCAAAGCACTGAAAGGCTTCAGGTTGTTGCAGTTCGAAATAACTGCTTATGTTCCTAATTCTGTTGTGAAAGACGTGTTGTTCCAAAGTGATATTGAAGGAAAAAGGGAGAAGTGGATATCAAAAATCCAAGAGTATGATTTGGACATCAAACCCACCAAGCTGGTCAAGGGATAGGGTTTAGCGAAGTTTTTGATAGAGACAAATTTTCAAGCCTTGGGAATTAATCTTTTGGCACTAGTGGATGGAGCTGTTAATGAAGAAGGTCAAAGCAAGTCCAAAACAGGTATTCAATACAAATTTTTGTGCTCTGATTGGTATAAGGATATTTTGCACTACCTGTGTTTCTTTTCCTATCCAAATTCACTAAATAGAACAAAATACAGAGCTCTGAAGCTCAAGTATCAGCCATATTTTATCATAGAAGCAAATCTATACTGGAAATATGTTGCTGGTATTTTGCTGTTATGTTTGACCGAAGGAGAATCTATTGAAGTCACCAAACAATATCATGAAAGTCTGTGTGGAGGAAATTATAGCTGGAGGGTCACTTCTCATAAGATTCTCAAGTCAGACTTCTATTGGCTGACCCTGTTTTCAAATGTTTATAGACTGGTTAGAAGTTGTCAGAAGTGTCAGTTGTTTGCTGAAAAGAAAAAACTTTCTCCCTTACCTCTCATCCCAGTATTTATTGAATAACATTTCAGGAAATGGGGATTGGATTTTATTGGAGAGATCAATCCACCATCAAGTAGGAAGTTCAAGTGGATTCTAACTGCCTGATTATTTTACAAAATGCGTTGAAGCAATACCCATGAATAAGGAAAATCACCAAGTAGTAATGAAGTTTCTGGAGGAAAACATCTTCAGAAGATTCGGATGCCCAGTCAAAATTGTGACTGAAAATGCTCAGGTATTCAACTCTGCTCCTTTCATTAATTTCTGTCAAAAATATAATGTAATATTATCACATTCCACAACATATCACCCTCAAGGGAATGGATTGGCAGAGTCCTCAAACAAGACATTGGTCAAGATCTTGAAGAAGACAATCACTGAAAATCAAAAGGACTGGGATATAAAGTTGAAGTTTTCCCTCTGGGAAATTCAAGTCACTACCAAGAGATATATTGGAAAGTCCCCTTATGAACTGGTTTATGGAACTCAAGCATTGTTTCCTACTCAGCTGGCCTAACCAGTGATTTCTTTCCTTCAAGAAGCTCAAGAAGAACCTAATGCTCTGGTAAGGGTATTGAACAAAATAATTGAGTCAAGTGAAAACAGAAATAAAGTCAAGGATAATTTTACTACTTATCAAGAAAATATGAATTCCATATTCGACAGGAAAGCAAAAGAAGTTCTCTTTCAAGCAGGAGATTTTGTACTGAGATGGGACACCAGACGAGAAGACAAGGGGAATCATGGTAAATTTGATCCTCTATGGTATGGTCCATTCAGAATCTCTGAGGCAAGGTCAAATAACACATTCATTTTGGAAGATCTAGATGGAGAGCCAGTACAACTGCCTGTGAACGGGCAGTATCTGAAGCATTACTTCAAGCATTAAAAGCCAACACTCCACCATTATAAATACCAGATTGATCATTGTTCATATCTCACTAATCAATATTTGACTCCATTCCTAATGGATAAGGCACTAGTATGTGGTTCTTAGCGCTTCCGTGGAAGAAAGAACTATCCCCAGGTGGAGCCAGATGTTGTGGCTCATTTGCATTTACCTTTGAAATATTTTTCAAAACACCAAAAAATCATATATGTTAGAAAATGTAAAATTTTGTGTGTCATAGAAGAATTTTGATTTATATGTTGGAACATTTAACATTACGTGATGAGATGTGAAGGTGGGACGAGTCGGTCTCGGTCACATGCAGAACAGTTCAAGAGCCAGACCGAAGGGCGCGTTCAGGACATTGCACACTAGATAGGGTCGAGTCAGGCTCATTCACAAGCTCAGGAGGGACTAGTGCGATAGAACACAAAATAAGTTCGGGAGGGTTACGCCATGGAGTAAATGAACTAATTTCCCAAAGGTAGAGAAAGGGCACATTTCCCTTAAAAAATTAAGAGTTCCGGAGGAGGCGCAAAGGGGAAAACATACGGTGGGGATCAAAGCGTGGAACCAGAGCGGAGATATGGACGATGAAGATTAAATTGCAAGCCGAAAACCACAAGTTTCAAAACACAGGCGCGAGAGGTAAATGATAAACTGGTTGAAGTGCGATGTGCGATGTGCGATGCCCGATGGGACTCGACCATATAAGGCACATCGCTAGTTTTAATAGTTAAGGGCTAAGGTAAATGTTATACTTGCCGAAGTGTGATGCGCGATGCGGTGGGGCCCCATCGCAAAATCGTAAATCACAAATTTTAAAGGATAACCGCGGAGGTAAGTGATAAAGTCTCTAAAATACGACGTGTGATGCCCAGTGGGACCCAATCGCATAGTGCACATCATGAAACTTAGAAGATAAGTGTCAAAGACAAGTTAAAAGCAGCGAAATGCGATGTGCGGGCGGATGCAACGCAGTTTCAAAAGTGAATTCCAAAGGTTTTCAGATCCAAAAGTAAGGAATTTTCGTACGTTAAACCGTGTCGTAGGAAGAAAAGAGGTTATAACGTGAAACCGATGAAACACCTTGGCAATAAGAAATAGGCAAAACATGGCAGAGAAACTTGGATAAGTGACCCGACGCAGAACTAAGGAGAAGAGGCAGATTCGGGTAGCAGGTGATACGAGTGACATCGTTTGAAGCACAGGGGCATAGGCAGAGTCGGGCAGAAAATCGTATAGCGACTTCATTAGGAGCACGAAATCTGGGTCAAGTCGGGCATGGAGGCATCGTTACAGAGCTGTGCGGCCACTTCATCATGACCATAAATTCAACCTTGGAACCACGGGAGGACGCGTCAGCAACATGAGATTCAACAAACAAACTATATTTCCAGTGTGAATTTTCTCTCTCAAGTATGATTGCACAAGTTATCTTAACAGCTTAGGTAGTCGAATAGTTTTAAGAAGTTCAGCAGTTACGAACCACTGTGATGTATATAAGTAGATAGAAATAAATAAAAGTGGTTCCGAGTTTTGGACCTCTGGATGACTGTTAGTTTATGACTAAATTCTCTTATAAATTAATGAAAGAAGATCAAGTTTCCTACACCTGTTGATGTTGATACGTCTTTCCTGTTTCGCTCTGTGGCTATTCCTCTTTGAATGAAGTGAAGTAATGTAGCATCCGGTCTCTTAATTACATCTGTGAGTAAGAGTTAAATAAACTTAATTTTCCCTCCTTCACCTCATCTTTTCTCTCTTCATAAACTCATGATAGAACTTTAAAGTGATAGATTTTGTGTTTACAACATATTATTTTAAGTTCTCTCTTCCTCCATGAATTTCCTTTGAAACTTAAAAGTGGTAGATTTTTTGTTTTCAGCATATCATTTTAAGTTTCTCTTACAGTTCTTCTTTCATTCCATTCAAATATCAATAGTTTATGGAATTGTGAAGGCTTTCATTATATCATATTATTGAGGGTATTAAGTAACTGAATTCCAAGGGTGTTAAACAAAGGTTGTTTGATATGGTAATTGTGACATACATTTATAAAATGTCTTAAGCACCGATTCCTTACCACAACCAAGGGATTGTTTCTTGAGATATAACATTAAACTTTGGACTATGGTATATAATATGTAATATATGTATGTGTGTGTGTATATATATATATCTATATATATATATATAACCATTTCAAAATTTAACCATAATCCACATAATTTCATCCTTGGAGGTCATTGGCAGTTTCACCTTCTCACAACCAAATTGGCGAATTAGAACATACCACTTGTCACAGCCTCATTGGCTAAAATATGAATAATATTCCAGAAGATTCCTTTTTGCTGACTGGGCTGCCACATCATCCTTGTACATGTTCTGCCATTTTTTCCCTATTTCGAAAAACGAACAACAGACCATAACTCAGTCATACGAACTCCGATTTTGGCAAAACAAGTTGCGCCAAAATCCTGGCAACGAACTCTATCCAATTTTTAAGGTCTAAAACAATTTTGAACACTTTGATTTTTTAGCTAATTTTAGGCCCTGATCCAAATTCTGATCAAGTGAAGGGACTCTTGATATCTCTTCCCTTTCTCAAATTTCCCCATGTCGAGATGATGTGCTTCCGTTCTTGGATTATTTTCAATCTGCTAATATCAGTAGTGAATCAAATGCAATCAGTTATTTCAATCAATCTGTAGAATTGGGAAACAGTCATTCTGATGGTGATAATTTTGTTAATGTAAGAGATGACGAATTCCCAAGTGCACCAACTGATCTTTCATTTTCTCATGAATATTTTAATTTAGACCGAGAATATAATTTGGTCAAATAATATGCTTTTATCAAAACTTCCTCTTCATCTCACTATTCCCCGCGCGCTACCATTTGCGATGCATCTACTTGCGATGAAGATACTCGATGCTCTTCAAGTTATTCATTCGATGAGTTAACTTCTCAATTGAAAAAATTTGGTGAGATTATTCATGATGAATACAAAAGAAATCGAATAATTTAGTACTCTTTCCATCCCTCATCATCTCTTCTCTTGCATGAAGACAACTCTTCAAATGAGCTTGCTCATGAAATTTATCTGATTCATACGTATTCAAATTTGCGATCAGAAGAATATTTCAACTTAAATAATATGGTTGTTGAATTTGAAAAATCTGGTCAAATCAGTGACACACATGGCTGCCATCCGGTGAGCAATGGTCTTATTGAAGCCAACGGTAGCAAATATCCTCAAACCATGAACGTCCTGGTTCAATCTTTAAAATTGTTGGGAATTGTCAAGAAGTTGAGGCACTTCAACTTCCGTTAATTGTTATGTCAGGATCTCACGACTCTGGTAAGCCCCCTAAACTATGCCAAATAAGGTTTCTCTCACACAATATTTCTCTTTGCATGGTTTCTCTCGATGTAAATTTATTTTTGAAATATGTTTGTTATTTCAGATGTAATATTTCGAAATTTTGAAATTTGATTTCTGATTAGATTCATTATTCTATTTCACATATTCATCTCCATGCAAGGCTCTTATACTTAACTCAGGTTTGGAATATGTCTCTCTCACAAAGTCATGGAATTGTGAATTTTATCATTTCAAATACTATCTTTAGTCGAAGGAATCATGCCTATCGAATTCATTTCATGATAGCCAGCTCCTGGTTTTTCTTGCGAATGTTGTATTGCAAATCCTTCCCTTCATTTCACTTGAAATCCTCTTGAGTGACAATGTATGCACGAGCTATTTCACGAATAAAATTATTCTCCGTCCACTATGTCTTTCCTGGTCTCATGGGTTTGTTGTGCTAGCATTCCTTTTAAATTATTCAGCAATTACGATGCTTGTACAGTTTGTCACCAGATACATGAATATGGTTTGTCACATTTGACATGCAAGTAAGTTGATTATATTGTTAAAATCATCCACAAATATATCTTCCTTAATTATCTTCGTTAATAACAAACTAGGAATATGATGCCTTAATCATCCCATCTGATCATTATTCTGTCTCTGATGACTGTCATTCCTTTTATATTCTTCCCACCATTATATCCAATGACAATTGTTTTACATCCTTTTATTCTTCATCTTTCAACATGTCACTATTTGGATTTTTGTCGAGCGGTTGAGGTACTTCAACCTTCGCTGATGGTTATGTCAGGTCCTCACTGTCTTGGATTGCCTGCTGAATATGATCAAGCCCATTTTCCCTCACGATATTCTCATCCCGACCCCACGATTTTAATTGAAGATTCATTGTTTCAAAGTTTCGAGGGTTTTCAAGAGGATTATTTGGAATTTCATGATCTAATCACCGAATGGTTGGATCAATCTTACTTGGAAAACTCTATTACAAATAAGAATTTTTAGCCTTTTCTCATTCTTGCTAAGCATGATGAAACAAAAGAAGGTGCATTCACAAGTTTTCAAGTTTTGTTTAATATGGTTTATGTCAAAAGGGTAAGAATGGAAACTGGTTAGAAGTAGTGGTTGTGACACATCTTTCTTCCCATAGACAAGACCGTCTTTTTGTTGTGCAATTTCTTCAAGCTCTTATCTTTTCTCTTGCAAATTACTTTGTATTAGTTTTAATTGATCGTATCTTTGTGATTGTAGGTTGGGAACAACTACGATGGCTTCACTGGAAATTTCATTATACATGACCCTGACCTTCTATTTGTTAGGTTAGGAGTAGGAATAAATGCATTCTAGTTTCCCCTCCATTGCCCTCATTCTGGACTTGTCCTCTTTAGTATTTCTTGTCTTTTCTTACTTCTGTCTTTCATAATGTTTGTTTTGCCCCCTTTTGTTTGCGCTTTAGTTTTGATTTCTTGTTGTGTCGCGCCTTTTCCTTTCTGGTATGTTGATAAGACTTTTGCATGAAGGGTTTACTACTTGGGCTCGAAAGACAATGTGGAAAAATAGAAAAGGACTTTGTGAAACTACAACATTTGGCTAAATTTTTGTCCTTCTTCCTTGTCTTGGTCACACCTTTTCATTGATGATGTTCCGACGGAAAATGAAATCTTTGCATTAGGAAAGCTTTATGTCGAACCATGATCTCCATGTAGATTATGGAAACCTCATGCCTATACTCGGGTTGATATGTTTCAGTGTTTTCAAGATGATCCAATCAAGTAGAGAAGTACAAGGGGAAAATACAAATGAGAAAACCTAAATCATAGGTATTTATATGCTTCTATGAAGTAACAACCTCTCCTACTCTCAATAAGTAGGAATCCCTTTTCCACTCACAAAATGAATCAGTGCATATGCACACTCCTATTTAAATATATAAATAAATGTGAAATAAGAGAAAGGATTCCTACATAGAGAGGTGAAGAAAGCAACTTCGTCAGAGTACTGTCTAGGCTTGCTGGTAGCGGAGCAATGTTTGTGTTCCTGTAGTGACTCTGTCGGGGTACCGTCCAAGCTTGCCAACAACAGAGCACCACCAGAGATGAAAAAATATACTATGAAAAAATAAATATCGCAAGATTCATTACCCTATCTTGATTCAAAACATTGAGTGATCGATGATCTTATGTTTGTGTTTAACCAAGCAAAGGAACGAAGGGGAATATGTTTATACATGAGGTAAGTGGGGAAGCCAAGGTTATCTAAATGAAGAATGAATACTTCTTGAAGAACTAGACCCTATACGAAAGATTTGACCAGGGTAGAGAAGCTATAGTTCTACTATTGTGTTGTCAAGTGTTGTTGCTGCAACAAACACCCTCCAAAATTATTCCTATACTTGAATTTTGGAGCCTACTGTGGATCTTGATCGGTCAGAGTAACTTGCTCACACATGTTTAGTTTGCAACAAGTTCATGAGCACCTTATTTTAAACAATCTTGAACAAGAATATCACAATCCATCAATTTAGTGTTTGTGCAATGCTCAACCCATGACGAAAGTCAGTGCACACTATTATTGACAGTCCCTCACTTTTGGTTGCATTTGTACTTCTATTTTTGTGAGTTTCTCAAACTGTCGCTTTTGTGCACCTTCACTTTCGTGAGTGTAATTCTCATGCTTCCGACTATTTATTTTGATTTCTTTCACTTTAATTATGGTTTTTTTCATGTTATGTTTGCTATGACATGTGTCTCTTTCACTATCGTTCACATATTTCAAGTGTCGCTCCCCCCTTTTCTCTTCATATAGTAAATGTTATATTTTGGCATATTAAGCATCACACAATGTACATAAGATTTTTTTGGTGATTTCAAGAGGTTATATTTGTGTAAATTAGTTTATCCTAACATGTAAACATCTGTCGCACTCATTTCCAAATATTTAAGCATTTTCGCTCAAGTGTCATCATGATCGTCGCAAAGTGAATCTTTAACTGTGTCGCACTTGTCGTAAGTTGTCGCAAAGGTTGCTGCAATTGAGGGAAGTATGTTATTCATGTGTTCTGGATGATATATGTTATGTCGTTAGTTTTTCTAAGTGCGTGATCACATTCAAGTCTTAGCATTGTTCACATCAATCTCATTGATCCCACATTTAGAAAAATTTCAGAAAACTTTCACCAACTTCGCCTCATCCAGACTTCTTGAACTACACATTGCACAATCCCATCCCTCAAGTTGCAACCATCCCTCTCAATACTATGTAATATGTAGTTCCTACCTTCCAGAACTGTGTATTACGTAGTATCAGTACTCAATCCTGGACCTTGGCCTCCAAAACTGCACAATCATGCCCTCCATCCAAGTATGAACTGCGCATTGCATAGTCTATAAGCTCAAGCTAAACCCCTGAGCCCTTGAACTACACAAATGCACAATTACTAGGTCTTATCTACCTCCTAGAACTATGCAGTTGGTTGAAACAATGCAAAACCCTTCAGCCTAGCTCACTGAGTCTCAAAACTGCGCAATCTGCCTCCCCAGTCTAGCCTGAACCATGCATTGTGCAGTATCGAGGCTAAAACCTAATCCCTGAGCTCTTGAACTATGTAATTTCACAATCACCTTAGCTCCTATGCCTTCCAGAACTACGCAGTGGAAAAAATAAGTGCTCAGGCCCTCAATCTAGATCTTTGAGCTCCCCAACTGCACAATATTTTTTCTCAACCAAGACTGAACTATACATTGCGCAGTATCAAGGCTCAAACTTCTCCTCTGACTACCTGATATGTGAAATTTCACAGTCACTGAGCCTCTCCTTCATCATGTCACCTATTTCTGGCTCAGCGAGTGGATCATCATGCAACATCTCATAATGGGGGTTTATCGTATTGATGTCGTCTTGTAATGAGTGGATTGCAGATGAAAGTACTCTATCATGATATGATTAAAAGGAGATGGAGAAGGAGGACATGCTAGAAGGCACCTAAGGAGTTGAGGATATAAGATGATCATTAGGAAAGAAGATGAGGGGACACTAGATTACAACAAAAGATCAAATATTAGGACTGCATGAAGACTCCATCTGATTCACAACCCTTTGGAGGGTGGATATGAAGAACAACACATATATCTCACGAAGATGAAGTATTGGATACATCTATTATTAAATACATAAAGAAAGAAGCAACTAGGAAAACTTGGCACTGCCACATCATCATGCAGTCCATGTTATCAGTTTCATGTCATGTCTTGTCACGAGTCATCATGTGCCACATCATTTTTTGGAATATGTGATTCAATATTGGAGAAATGTAATTTAAAGTGGAAGTCTAAGAGTCACGCATGTATGTTAAAAGTCATGTGGGAGTTGAAAGGTCATAGAGAATTCAAACAGTCATGAGGGTAGTCCAAGAGTCACATGGGAGGTGAATGATCACCCCATTTGTTATATATACACCCTCATTGTACGTGCAAAGGAATTTTTCACCTTGGCTCATACTATTAGGCAATAGAGAGGACGATAATTGTTTTGGAGGAGCTAGTAACTTCTCTTATGCTCCACTATTGGGGTCAGTGGTATTCGTTGTCTTGATGTATCTTGAAACTTATACTTAATTTAGAAGCAAGGTGTGTTGTATTTTCGTAAACAATCATTGCTGCCTTGTGAACTATTTCACTAGTTGATAAAAAATCCATTCTTATGTATGTGCTTGTGTTCCTTTTCTAGATTATTACTATTACTTGTATTTAAAGGGGCCACTTTTCTCTCCCCTTTCGGTAGAAGGGCCTTGATACTTTGCAGCTAAACATTTCACAAGGAATACTCACTTGCTAATTCTAAGATACATGTGTATTAATCTCTTGTGTTGAACATTGTAGCCAAGGAAAATCCATAAGGATACATGGAAACTAGGCCGATATTCCAGATGGAGATCCTACTCCAAAAAGTGTGAGGTCTAATTGGGACTTCACATCGGGGAGACCCCCTTAGTTGATGGATTTCCAACGCCACCAACAGGCCCTCAAAAATTTAATCAAGGTTCTAGTAGCGAAAATATTAGTCAAAGTTGGAGAACTGGCTGATTGATGCAGAGTATCAAAAACCTCATCATTGGGTATGATTACCTAATTCCACCCCATGTTAGATGAGAAGGAAACAAGCCAACATTTTTTTGGGAAAATTGGGGATTCCAAAACACTGGAAGGATGCTAGAATTTCCATGGAACGTAACAGAAAATAGAGAATATTTGGATTAGCTGAAGTAAATCTTGGAAAAATATGCTAGTGATAGTAACCTTCAACACCAAGATCTGAATCAAAGACCCCCCCATTCGGGTTATTTTCAGTGAACTAGTGTTCTTGGTTGGATCCGAGCCAAGAGCAGTGTAATTATGAGGAATAAGTATAGGTGGCTATATGGTGGCCCTCATTTACTTCCTTTCATGTATATGGTGGTAACGAACATTATTAAGTGTGTTGTGAGGCACGAGTTTCCATCAATAATCTCTCCTCAGAAGTATTGCTTCAAAATTTTAGTCTGGTTGATTGCAGTGGTAATTTGACTTCTCAAGGATCCAAGGGTGTTTGTGATAAGGCGGTACCAACATATCTTCGTCTCCCAACCAACAAAATTTTGGTGTGGGTATTCCCTTTCTGTCTACCCTAATAAGTACATCCTCCCTGCCCTGGTTAACCGTTACTGTTTGAATCTTAAGATGGTTGTTTCCAAGTTGACAAAATAGGAAAGTTATGTGGGTTTCCGGGTTGTATAGGAGACTGGAAATTCCAATTTTTAAAATCAACCCACGCACCTTGGCATTATTTCTATTTATTATGGAATTATGTTTTCTCTGATGGCTTTGCATTCTGCAAATGATATTTTGGATTTAGCCATTATCTCTAATTTATGGGTTTTATTTCAATTTTTTTCCTTAATGGCAATCTCGTTGCTTGATGCAGTATGGGAAATCTGTAAGAAACTACCAAGATTGGAATGTAGCCTCTATTTCTAAAGGTTACTGGGCATTGAAGGAAAAAAATGGGGGCCCATTGTGTCAGGTTTGGGTCAACTCCGTGAAGCTTCCTCTATTTTTTGAGTCTCTTGCTTATTATTATGCTACATTATGTTTTTTAATCTTTACAGGGATACACTATTTCTGGTCTCGTAAGGATTGCATGTCATGCTGCCTCTCAATGAGCTGGTTGCTAGTCGCCCTGGGCTCCCAGAAGGTATTTTTTGTGATTCTTAGAGTTAGGCTTAGAGGTATCTTCTGCGGTCTACAACCTTGCCCTATGGCTTGACCCTCTTCACGCAGAAGGAACACATAACATGGGGGAAATCTCGGAACCAGAATAGAGGACAGGGCGAGGTAATGGGCATTCTCAACCTCGACATCCCAGGGTTCGAGGACCTCATAACACTACTGGGAAGACCCTAGAATTTGCACATAATTATCAAATTAATACACATCCCTCTGTCCATTAGTTGATCTTAGGGTGGGAATCATAGTTAAAATAACAGGCTGAGAATACCAACTTGGACTTGGAGGAATGAAAGAATTTGGTCCAATACCTAGGTCATTCTCGAGGCAGATATACCCAGTTTTAACAAATAGTTTACTTATATTGGATTATGAATAATATTATGGAAAAAAAATGGAATCCATATCTGCTAACTCGTCCAATCCAGACATAGACATGCAGGAAATTCACATGGAATTTCAACTTATCCAACATTAGATTCAACTCCAAAATGCTTGCCTCAACCAGATTGAGAAGCACATTCCTTTCCTTCACCAGACAAAACTTCTGGGTTCCAGCGCCAAATATCTGACACCTGTTGACTCCTCTTATGAGTAATGGGATGATCAACATGGATATGTTTTGATAAAATTTTGAGACTTTTACATGATACCTTTACGATCTTTTAGTTTTTTCTATATTTACACAGATAAGAGGACTAGTAAAGATATTAAAACTTATATTGCATTGCTAGACAATCTAAGACTCGATGGCTTACAATGTAGTCAAATGGGAAACATTTCCCAGTGGGCAGGTTGAGGCCATCCGACCTTGTTGGATGTGGTTGTAAATATTGCCTGTTTTTTTTTAAATGGAATAGAATGGAACTGCCAAGCTTACAAAAAAAAGTGGGTACATTATTAATAATTTTTTAAACTTATTTATAATTTTTATATTATTAAAATTATTAACAAATTAATAAAATGACAAACATTTAATAACATTAATAAGAATTTTATATAACATTAATGACACATTATTAATATATTAATCTACACATTTATAAGTTTTAACTATAAATTAATCTATACATTAACACATGTTAACTATGGTTGACTATGCTGACATGGTCAACTATAGTCAACATGGGCATCATAGTCAACAATAGTCAACATGAATACCATGATAAACCATACTTACCTCTGGAATCATGGTCTATCGATAAGTGACCTATAGTGAACTATATTGAACGATCATGGATGGCCATGGTTTACTATGGGGGCTTCTAATGGATTTCTAGAGTTAACAGTAGTCAAACTATGGTCAACCATTATCAACTATAGTTGACTATTTAATATGGTTTTCCTTGATTAACCATGAAAAATCATGTTCAACCACAGGAAACGTAGGTCAATCATGGTCATATTTGGTCAACCATAATCACCATAATCAACTTTTAAAAGCCATGGCAACTCTTGCTCGACATTAATAAGGGTTTAATATTAATCCTAGGGTTTATAATATGAATCTTGGGGTTTAATATTAATCTTAGGGTTTATAATATTAATCCTAGGGTTTATAATCCAAGTATTTATAATATTAGTCAAAGGGTTTAACATTAATCCTAGGGTTTATAATATTAATCTTAAAGTTTAATATATTAATTTTAGGGTTTATAATATTAATCCTATGGTTTGTAATCCTAATAATAAACATATTAAACTTATGGATTATAATCTTAAGGTTTATAATAATAATCTTAGGGTTTATTATATTTTATTTTATGATGTTAGGGTTTAATATTATGACAATGGAATGGTACAAAAATCTATCCACCGTTGCATTGCGACAAACATTTCCTCAATGCGATAATCAATATTACAATCACTATCGCAATCATGGGGTTTATAATCCCTTGGGCTTATAATATTAATCCTAGGGTTTAGTATTAATCTCTTAGGTTTATAATCCCTTGGGTTTATATTATTAATCTTAGGGTTTATATTCCTAGGGTTTAATATTAATCTTAGGGTTTATAATATTATTAATCCATTGAGTTTATAATATATATATATTTTTGAACGAAACTATTCTGGGACTACCCAGTAGAACTCGTTTATACAAATTTTTTCCACAATTTTCACCAAGTAGAAATGTCTCCAAAGATTTGAACCTGCCACGGTTGGGAACACAAACTTGTGCCCCATTGCTTGAGCTAAATTTTTTCAACAATACATTGGGTTTATAATAGTAATAATCCCTTGGGTTTATAATATTAATCCCTTGGGTTCATAATATTAATCCCTTGGGTTTGTTAATATCTTCGGTTTAGAATATTAATAATCCCTGGGTTTGTTAATCCCTTCAATTTATAATATTAATAATCCCTTGGGTTTATAATATCAATCCTTTGGGTTTATAATATTAATAATCCCTTCAGTTTATAATATCGATTCCTTGGGTTTATAATATTAATAATCCCTTGGGTTTGTTAATAACTTAGGGTTTATAATATTAATAATCCCTTGGATCTGTTAATCCATTCGGTTTATAATACTAATAATCTCTTGGGTTTATTAATCTCTTAGATTCATAATATTAATTCCTTCGGTTTGTAATATTAATCCCTTGGGTTTATAATATTAATTCCTGATATGTATAATAACATATTAGGGTTTATAATTTTGATCTTAGGTTTGACATATTAATCTTAGGGTTTATAATATTAATCCCAGGGTTTAATATTAATTCCTTAGGTTTATAACATTTATATTAAGGTTTACATTCCTATAGTTTAATATTAATCCTAGAGTTTATAATATTAGTCCTAAGGTTTAATATTAATCCACTTTCTTTATAATCCCCTGGGATTATTGATTCCTTGCATTTATAATATTAATAATCCGCTGGGTTTATTAATCCCTTGTGTTTATAATACTAATCCCTAATATGTATAATAATATATCAAGATTTATAATATTAATCCTACAGTTTAACATTTATAACCTGGTGGCCAAAATAATTGTAGTTAGGTTCAAGCACATTTTAGTGAGTTCAACTCTGAAGAGAAATTTGGTTTTTTCCACAATCGTTAGATTCATGACGTTTTAGCTCTAGCACAATAACTTCATTCCATTACGATGCCAATGAAGCCACATGTAATTATCAATATTGACTTGTCAAAGGCACACAATATAGTTATTTGGACATTCCTAAGGCTTATGTTGATCTAGTTGGGTATGGATATCATAGTTTTCAATTGGATCATGGAGTGTGTCTAGTCGGAATCCTTCACAGTGCCAATCAATGGAGCCCCTTCTCAATTCTTCCATGCCTCAAAGTGTCTCAAACAATGTTTCCTTTTGTCCACTTTCTTATTTTTATTTGTAGTTGAAGGTCTTTTTCATTTGATGTTGGGCACCCGAACCAAGAGCAAGATTCTAGGAATTAAGGTCTCAAAGGTTGAATATTTATCTCATATTTTATTAATGGACAATGTTCTCGCCATTGATTATGGTTCCCCTCCAAAAATTAAAGCCTTGATAAGGATTCTATATTGATTTAAGGAGGAAATATGAATGGTGTTTAATGAGACTAAGTCTTGAATAGCTAGGAGCTATATTTTTGAGGGAGTCCTGAAACAATTGTTGTTGAGATGCCCTTTTGTCAATATCAATGGATGAATGATTAAAATACCCGATATTCCATTCTCAAGCTGAATTTATATAGATATGGAGATTATGTGCATTTTTTGAATAAGATAGAGGCCCAAGTCTTGATCAGGATGGATAGACTCATGTCTAGAGGGGACATTTGGTTCTAATGAAATTAGTTCTAGAAACTATTCCCACGTATTATAATTCCATAGCTATCATTTTGAAATGTATTCTAACCAAAATTCATCTTTTAATTTCTTTGGTCTAGGTCCCACCAAGAGGATGTAATTCCCTTAATTAAGTGGTTGAACATAACCAAACCGAAATTTTTGGGGAGTTGGGATTAAAGTGTTTAGAATTTATAGGGCTCAAGATTAATTCAAATTCTCTTCTTGATAATTTCTTGTGAGCTTACTTGAGTTACTTATGTCTTCTCTTTGTTATCTGATTTAGTCTTTCATCAAGTCAACTATCAAAATACACAAGACACGAAATTAGGCTCCTAGAGCCAGGGCAAAACCTATCCCTCTTGGAGAGGAAAACCCACAAAGAATTATTCTTATAGATCTTCAAATGACAAGTACCATGACGAAGACTCAGACCCTTGACCTAGATATGCTTCCAAGACCTTGTCAACACTTTTTTGTATATTCACAACGCTGATCCTTCTCCACTGCAACAACTTGAACTGAATTGCACCATTTTAGAGAACTTGGTCTCTAATTATATCTCCCTTGACCTAGTATTTTTTTATCACAATACTTCTCCTCGTTTCAGGTTCACTTGAGATATTTAGCTCTCCTTTTATGTGCTAAAGATAGGAAGGTAAATCACAGATTTAACTTCCTTCTATCCTTCAGACTTCAGCCCTTTAACTTCAATGTATATCTTTTCACAAATAACTATTTGCACTTCCTTGATTACACAGGTTATTCACAAATTCATTCTCTACTCTAACATGGCTGCGCTCCTAAACTTAGAAAATATGTAATGTTCATGTCCTGAACCCGTACTGTTGTGCTCAGATGATTCCACATTATTGTGCTCAGATGATTCTGCACTTATTACTATTTTTTATCCGTAAATTTCTCTGTCTGACATCCGTACTAGAGTTCAGGACAATCTGCACTGTTATCTCTCTTGATTATCTGCACTTTTCTTGTCTTTAACCCACCCTGTAATCTCTTCTAGGATCCACAATAAACTTCAGAATATCCGCACTTTTTCAGAGCTGAATCTGCATGCTAGATCAGACCAATCCGTAATTATTGTACTCTGTTTTTCTGTGTAGTCCAACGGGGTATATATAGTTGTTAGCACCTGTAATTGAGCCAACCTGTCATTTGGTAATTGGAGCCGACTTATTCACTGTGAATTAGTTTGACTTGGGAGAGGTTTATTCCAGCGTTGATGTAGGCTGTAGAGCTTGTCTTCCAACGTTGTTTGAGAGCTGTTAGGTGCCCTTATTCCACAAGGTCTTAGAGCATATATTCCTAGACTAAATCCTTCATGAATATGACACTTAATTATATTTTATACCTAGAAGAAAAATACCTAATATTCATCAAGAAGAATTCTATCTACATAATAAAATATTTCTCATGAAACCCATGAAGCAAGTACAAAAAAATACATTTTATTATCCTTGTCTTATTCTTTACATAAGTACATAATCACATAGTCAACATGAAGACCGACTTGGTTACACTTTTCAACACTCCCTCTTAACAAGGGAGGTATTCATACAGGTACATGGTCACTTTCAAACTGAAGAATCTCAGAAGAAGAATCAGATTGGTAATCGCATATGTATAGCATCATATCAACTAGAATTGTCCTAGTGCAAGGAATTGACTAACAACCCCATCTCTCAACGAGACAATGGGCTACAATGTTGGCGAGACACATGACTAATATACACCATAATCATTGTCTCTCCAAGGTACATACTCCACCTAGGTGTTCACAAATTATGACCTTCTTGGATTATTCTTCTCTTGGGTATCCAAACCTCAAAGAATATCGGTCCTCGACTACTCTTATCTTGAATTCCCTATCTCATTCTCAAAGAGTATCGAATGCTAGATGATTACCCAATCCTCGATTCTGTCTTCCAGGTGAAGACCAGAATGATGTGTCTATCCATTCTCTCCACATGGCCTTCACTAACACTTACGGCTGTTAGTCTTGGTCTAGTGCATGACTCATGTATTAGAGAATCACATATGTCACTTCCTCTCATCACATAGATCATACTTCTAAATATAGAAGTCTATTACCTGAAACCATATGACATGACTTCACAACATCCAGTGTCAACATATAAATATATACATACCTCATACCTCATACCTCAGCATATAATTCATCCTTTAGCAGTTTTACTAGAATGAAGAGATTCATTCCCTTGGCCCATTCCATCAATATGTCATCACATCCCAGAATTCTATTTTTCATGATGACCCTTGATATTGATGACTGCCTTCCATCATTATTGTTATCAAAGTGGTTTTCCAAGAGTTGTTTTATCAAGAACTCCTACCATGCTTTGATCATGATCCTACACTGCTTCCTATCATACAACCAACATAAATCACTTAAAGGGGAAGATGATCTCAATCATAGTGGAGATCCCTTGCTTCTTCTTTCTTAGATTTATTTACATCAGGTTATTCTCTTATTTATGAGATATGGGCTTCTTCCCTATTTCACTTGTCCTTTTCAGATCTAGGACAATCTATTTTATAATGCCCAAGTTCATCACATCCAAAGCATCGTGCTTTGTCCATACTATTATGAGGACCAAACTTACTGAATCTTCCTTTCTTCCTTAACGTGGCTGCAAAGGCTTGATTCCCTTCACTTTATTATGTAACACCTTTGGATTTCAATATTGTTTCCTTTATTTTACATAGAGATCCTAAATTGTGGAATGGTGTGGCTTCTTTCTTCCCATATAAACCTGAAGTGAAGTTTCCCCATTCTTCTGGTAGAGGATTCAACACCACTGTAGTCATCTCAGTGTCAGACATTTCTTCTCCCAATTCATGTAGTTGATCTCACTGCAGTACTTACAGAGAATAGATCCACCAATTTCTCATATATTCCTTTTGATGATTCTAGATTTGGCACATCGGAGATGAGAGATTATTTTATGGATTCTGTAAGAATCCTTTGGGCTATTATACCTTCATTGATGTATTTTACATGACTTCATGTTCCTTGTCTTCTATGCAGGAATGTTTGAAACCCTAACCAGTTTGTTTCTTTCTTTGCAAAGAAGAAATTTTGATAGATTCATATGAGGTCATAAAGATACTTACTTGAGTAGATTATTTTATTCTTTTATCAACTTTCTTGTTGAAGATGATGGCAGGGACTCCCTCTTAAAATGATTTCAAAGTAGGTGATCTTGGGTCCTTGATGATCAAGGTGTAGGAATTTACAGGGTAGGTTTCATAGATCAAAAACCAAAGGTCACCGCTCACAAACAGATCACAAATCAGTACACCATAATTATCACGTGGTTAAAACCCTCGAAGAGGGAAACAATCCACGTCTTGAGCCAACGCAGCCACTTCAGGTAATTTATTAATATAAATATAAAAGTTACATATGTTTCTCTCATAAACGGTTATCAGAAAAATGACCCTCTGTTGAAGAGGTAAATCCCCTCTGTGGACAGAGGCGATCCCACTAGCCCTAGATTGGGTCTAGCAACAATCAAATCACGCAATGAAGTTGGTTCCTAGTTACAAGAAAGACAAAGACTGCGATAAGTAGCCTACCTCAAATCCCAGGCTGTTGTTGTCGATGAAGAAACGGTGCTCCTCGTCCCTAGCCTGACAGATCACAATCCTTCCATTCGTCACGTCCGGACACCTGTACACATGCAGAGAAACGATAAAATACAACGTAATACTTAAAGCATGTAACTATATATCAGTCAGAGAAGATATAATTCGTTGCAGTACATAAAAGAGTAAACACAAGAATGGAACCAAAATCAGAGTCGCTTATATTATAAATGACAAAAGGGAGATTACAACCAAATGCTCTGACGCTATGATCTTCCTTCGGCGGGGCTTGTAGCGGAGCGTGTCTCAATAAAGCCTGTCGGCAATCTAGACAAAGCTCTCTCTCTTACCGGATTCTCTTCGGCTCAGCTATCAATAGTTGCCCAGCGATAGTTTCCTTCCTACAAGTTTAGCTAGCTTGCTAATGGAGAGGGCAAGATTTTATAGATGGAGGAAAGGAAGTTGGGATCCCTATAATCATGGGATAGGCCCTATCTCTTAGGAAGGTTCCATGAGAGGTGGAAAACCACTTCCTATACATGGAGATCCAGAGCCAAACCACTCAACTCCTTTTGATGATTCATTCTGGAGTTTGTTAAAATCAAAATTTCGCTAGTTATTTTTTAAAAACATCCCTTAATAAGCTTGGTGCGAGTGAAACACAGGGAAAGAGCACCAGTTGGCACGCCCTCTAGTGTGGATTTCCCCAATTGGCGCGAGGGATGAACTGGCTAGTCGCGCCAAGGCTAAAACATCTATTTTTAGGGTTTTCCAGAGGAAATGTTCTTCAAGAGAATGTTTTTCCTTATGCAAGAGGATGCCATGAAGGTGTTTTCAAGACGTTTTACTGTTCACAGGTCATGGGAATAGTCCTCCAATGTACGGGACGAGGGATTGCAGGGACGATGAAAAAATGTTGTGTAACAGATGCCCCCTAAAGCATGAGGTCCGAGAGAGAGGGAGGGGTGAAATTATTTATGAGAACGTGCCCAACTGAAAACACTGTCGTCGGAAGACCTGCAAATACAAATAAAACTGATATCTCTAATACATGATATGTGGTATGGGCGCAACCATCCATAATAGAGTGTACAATAACCAGGATCCAATGTATGGACGCAACCATTCAGCAAAGAAGGATCAATAAGTAGACTCAGGTATGGTCGCAGCCATCCAATCAAATGAGTCATGTAACCAATCATGATAATCTAAAAAGAATTCGTATCCTGGATTTTATCAGACAAGATCCAGGGTCTTGCGCTCCATCTCGACCCGAACAGAGTACAAGTTCGAGCATGTGAATAAGTGAGCTAAAGTCGAACATGTAGGAACATCGCCTGATTACTAGCCAATAATGAAAGTTGTTAACAGATGCGTGAGGAACCACCAATAAGGACAATGGCTCTCAAGGTACAAGAGGTACAATCCATGGAATGTGAACAGTGAGTTGGCGTCGAACACCCGTAGAATCATTCGATTGAAGGCCAATAATGACTTGCGTCGAATGTGAAGAACCTGCCATTGAGGCATGCAGGCTCCAAGGTACCAGAATGGAGTCTCTAGATTAACTTCCTGGATAATGAGCTGAAGTCTACAAGAAGTGACCTTGACCAAAGGTGGGCCATAGTGTTTCCCACATCATCAATGTGAGACAGAGGAACATGATGTTCGCGAAACAAGATCAGTAGAGAATCAAAGGGAGGTTGAAAGCTGCCAGCAAAGGCATGCACAAGTGGAAGGAATAGATTTTGAAGAAACATTTCCACCAATTTTCAGAATGGAAGCCATCTGAATGTTTCTTGCCTATGCATATTCAAGAAAAATCAAAGTCTACCAAATGGATGTTAAGTCAGCATTTTTGAATGGAGAATTAGAAGAAGAAGTTTACATCGAACAACCTGAAGGTTTTCTACTATCACAAAAAGAAGACTATGTTTGCAGGTTAAAGAATGCTCTATATGGTCTCAAGCAGGCTCCTAGAGCATGGTATGCTCGTCTTGATGGATCTCTACGTCAACAAGGGTTCAAGAAAGGTATTGTTGATAGCAATATTTATGTACAAATAGATAAAGATAATTTAACAATTGTTGAGGTATATGTGGATGATATAATATTTGGTAGCAATGATGATCGACTAAGTAAGAACTTTTCTACAAAGATGCAAAGTGAGTTCGAGATGTCTTTACTTGGTGAGCTGACATACTTCTTAGGGCTTCAAATATCTCAGCAAGAGGAAGAAATATTTATATGTCAAGCCAAGTTCATCAAGGAAATTCTCAAGAAATTCAAACTGGAAGATTGCAAACCCGTCCTTACTCCGATGGTAACAGGTTGCAAATTGAGCATAGACGACTCATCTAAGGATGTGGATCATAGGTTGTACAGAACTATGATTGGTAGTCTTCTATATGTAACAGCCTCCCGGCCAGATGTTATGCAAGCAATTTGACAAGTAGCAAGATTCCAAGTAGCACCAAAAGAATCACATATTATTGCCGTCAAAAGAATTCTTCGATATCTAAAGGGCACAGAAGAATATGGCTTGTGGTATCCCAAGGGTAAAAATCTTCTTATTCAAGCCTTTACATATGCAGATTGGGCAGGAAGCGTTGATTATCGTAAGAGTACTAGTGGAGCAACATTCTATCTAGGTGGTTGTCTCGTATCATGGTTGAGCAAAAAGCAAACCTCAATCTCTTTATCTACAACGGAAGCAGAATACATTGCAGCAGCAACATGTTGTACTCAAGTCCTTTGGATGAAACAAACTTTGCAAGATCTTCAAGTACAATTCAGTGAGCCTATTCCCATATTCTGTGACAACACTAGTGCCATCAGCATCTCCAAGAATCCTGTCATGCATTCGAAAACAAAACACATTCCGATCAAATATCATGTTGTTAGAGAACAAGTCGCTGAAAATAATATCAAACTTGATTATGTTTTTACAAAAGAACAAATCGCTGATATCTTCACTAAACCTTTACCTCGTGAAGCATTTGAATATCTTCGCTAGAAGCTTGGGATTCTCCCAAGTTCTCATTAGATTTTCCTTATTCAGAATATATAGGGGGAGTGGAAGTGTGTACAGGTCCGCAGGATGGTTGTGTGTCAGGGGGAGTTACCCTTTGCCATTGATGTCAAAGGGGGAGAGAATGTTGTAGGAAGAGGTGTCATGATTGCAGCGGGAGTACTTGTGTTGCCATCAATGCCAAAGGGGGAGATTTTTTTATCAATGGTTGTCATTGATGTCAACCCAAGCAGTGCCAAGGGCTACCCAAATCTGGCATGAGAATTTTGACCTACCAAATTTCTATATTCTGGGTCAAGAATATTTTTGATAGTTTCTACTTATCGAGATGTTTCCGTTGATATATGGCACGCCATGTTTGAGATATTCACGGTTAGTGGGCTAAAACCCCATGGGGTTGTGGCATGGGTCATTGAAAAGTCAATAATTAATAATTTTTAAGCTCCTAAAATCCCTCCCACATTCACTTGTTGAAGCCCCTCTCAACCTAAGCATTTATATAAATTGTGATCCTCATATCCTCCTCATGTAGGGATTTCTCTACCTGAAACAGGTTATCGTGGCATTTGCGCTATAAATTTTTTTCTATGAAGGTTCAAAAGCTGAAATTTTTATGAGGCGAAGCCAAAATCCTGAGGAAGCTCCTGTACAAATTTCAGATCAAGGTGCACAATATTTTCGGAGATATTATCTGTGGAAGTCAGTGTTTTTGCAGGCTCCTGAACTTCATCTCAAATAAGTGACCTTGGGAAAATCATCATAACTTTCTCTCTGAGTATCGGATTGGAATTCTGTAACAAGTGGCAGATAGTCCATGGAATGTAGTTTTCTCTGTATCAATTTCAAACCCGAATGAAGAAACAATGATATGTGGCACGCCGTACAAGTGCTCTCTACTAAAACAATCCATAATTAGGTCATTATGAGAGATTGGGCATAAATTTGTCTTGAAAAATCCAAATTAGGTCAGACCTGTGGCATTGGAAAGAAGAATCAGAGTACTACTACAAGACCGAAAATCACATATTGGGGATCTGAAATAACAAAGATACACCAGATTCAATATCGAGCTCCTAGAAGGCAAGAAAAAGCTAGATCATGTGTTGTCAAGGGCTGCAAAGGACCAGACTTTCTAGGGAAGCAAAGCAAAGCAAGGTGCAGCAGAGGTAAGCTACATGCAAGTATATTTTGTATATGCATGTTCATATCTTAATTGCATTAGGTTCTTTGTATTCTAATTTCCTTTTTTCGTTTAGCACTGACATATGCTCTGCAGGATGAGGTAAGTTTTGATATTATCATGTCATGGGTATTTCATTGAAGACGTTTTGCAGGTATTATATATTCATCAAGATAAGAATCAATGCATGATCTAATTTTCTGAAAAGTGAGAAATGGTAGCATGACAAGAGCAGCAATCTAGGTGCAGAACAACAACAAGAAGTTCACCACATGAAGTCTTCACGAGGGCAGCATTGCATACAGTCATTGTAAAGGTATCATTGTACTGAGTCATTGTAAAAGCATCATTGTAAAAATTGTACAAGTGTCTATCAGTTAAGATTTGAAGAGGTAGTGTCAGGAGTTCTAGGATCATCATTAGGTGGTTGCGTCATAGTTGGGGTTATGGTCTAGTGTGTCTTCTTCTTCTACATCATTCTATATCATTGTAAAGTGGACCATTTTCCCTGGTACGAGAGTCCATTCTTCTTTTATTCTTCTATAGGGTGGTAGGGTGGTGCTAGACTAGTGCATGAAGTCACCAACAGGTTCAAGCCTGTGAAAACTTTAGGGTGGTAGGGTGGTGCTAGGGTGAGTTGTAGCTCATTGGGTGTTGGGGCATCCATTCAATTGACTACTGAAGAATCTCGGGTGTTGGAGCGTCCATCCAGTGGGAGCAGGAGAAGAATGCTTTTCTAGATTCTAGGAAGTTGGAGTTTTATTTTAAATTGGAGTTGAATATTAAAGAATTATTAGAAAAGCATTCAGGTGGTTTTTGTCTCGGAGAGGGTTTCCACCTTAAAAAATGTGCGCATTTGTGTTCCTTTTGTTTACTGATATCATTGTACAAACACTGGTAATAATTGAAGATTAACAAATGGTCTGAAAGATTAATAATAATACTAATTGAAAGGAATATTGATTCACCCCCCCTCTCATTATTTCCAACAACAAAAATTAAGAAGAGTCAATCATTTATAGTCCCACAACTACACCTCTTACTTGGTCATCACATCTCTATGTCCAAGAACTGATGAAGGCCAGGTCAAGGCTAGAAATTTTATAAGCCAAAGAACAGAAAAGGGACTACAAACTTTTAGAGATCACACTTGCAAATCAATGTTTAATGGAAAGTAATGGAATTTTAAAAGAACAGGTAACAATGTTACAAGATGTTGTAGAGGCAGGAAAACGAGAATGGGAAAACATGAAGGCAATATGGAAAAACAGGAATGAAGCAATGTCAACAAACAAAGATGTGATAATCTCTAAAACAACTTAGGTAGATACACAAATAGTTCAACAAACAATCCTTTCTGAAAAGAAGGCAAAAGAGAAAAAGAGGACATACATTCCAAAAGAAATCAAAACGAGGGTTGAGGACACTTATGGTCACAAGATAGAGGAAAAAGAAGATGCAAGTTCTCGTAGAACACAAAAAAGAGAATATAAAGAAAGAAAAGAGAGGGAAACAAACTTTATTATCAAGGGAATAAAAGACTATGGAAAGAATGAAAGCATTTTCAATTTAACAAGGGACTTTTTGAGAGAGAAATTATAGTGGAGAGGACAAATTTGCCAAGCAAGGAGGGTGGGAAAGATATGTGAGGAGAGGCCTTGACCTATAAAAGTCATCATGGAAAGTGTGCAAGAAAAACACCATCTCCTAAGCAAAAAAAAACTCTTGAAAGACTCACACTTCTTCCTAGATGAAGATTTACCTAGCAAACAACAAGAAGAGAGAAGAGAATAAGTGGAGAAAGTTAGAGCAACAAGAAACAAAGGGAAAAGAGCATGGTTGTACACTGGTAAAGTGGTTATTGTAGTGTTTGGGCGTCATGGAAAAACAGGGCAGCAAGCTGACAGTAAAGAAAAAACAGGCAATTCTATAATAGGGAGGAAAACAACAGGATCAACATGGATGAAAAGGGGCGAAGACTCAAATTTGAGTCTTCTGTGCCAAACCGCGTAGCAATCAATTCGTAGCTAGGTCTACCTAAGTCTAGTTTTTTGGAATTGTAGAGGTTACCCTTGGAGGAGGGGACTTGGGATATGGCCTATTGTAGAAGGTAGAGACATAATTTGTATCACCAAAACTCATGAACATGATGGTTTCAAAACTCCAATGTTTGACGGTTATTTGAAGTTAGCAGTTTGGAACGAGGCAACAGAAAATGGCAAAGGGTACATAGGAATATTGGTTTTAGTGAAAGAAAAAGAAGGCCGCCACACTTAGTTAGTGAAAGAAGATACAAATAAACAATATTTATGGTTCAAAATAACAGAGAATGAGAACCACATAAGAATTGCAACATGTTATTTTGTGCCTCAAGTATCAAAAACTTACAAAAATAAGGGATTGGACAACAAAGATCTGTATGCAGCTTTAAAGCAAGATATTTCTGCATATTCTCAATAGGAAAAAGTTCTTTTAGTGGGAAATTTTAATGCTAGAACAACAAATAAACAAGCTAGTATTCTTTGTTGCAAAGAGGATCACAATCCTATCTGGCTCATTGAGGAGGAGAATTCTTGATGGTTGAGATGTTCAGAAGACAAAAAAGTTAGTAATAATTTTGGAGAGGAGTTGCTTACGTTGTGTGGTGCTTTCAACTTAATTATCTGCAATGGTCTAGATAGATGGAAAAAGTCTGGGAACTTCACTTGCAACACATACAATGGGGCAAGTATCGTTGACTATGTTATTGGTTCACAAAGAATAATAGAAGTGATAGATGAAGTTAAGATTGGAGAGCATATTTGGGACTTAAAATCAGATCATAACCAATTTATATAAAGATATCTTGGTTAGAAGAAAGACAAAATAGGAGGAAAACAAAATGTTCTCAACAATCGGCATCAAGGGGCAAAATTCTTCTAACACAAGAAAATTGCACTATCTTCAAAACAATGCTGGAGAGATAAATTCAGAAGGAGAAAATTGGTCCCCAAAGCCTCAACAACCACGAGTTAGCAAATATAATCCAAGGTGCACTTGAGAAGTGCAAAAGAGCAAAAAATAGGAAATCAATCAAATTGTTTTCGTGTGAATGCGTGGTTCGATGAGGAATGCAAAATGACAAGGAGAACCTTGAAAAAGGAAGGCGAGGAGAAGATGAATGTAAAGTTATATACGCAGATTTTAAAAAGGAAAAAATACGAGTTCATGCAAACAAGGCGAGAAGAGTTGATATATCTAGGGAAGAATAACCCAAAGCTTTTTTGGCAGGAAATTCAACCAAGGAAGAAGTAATTTGAAAATAATGTTACAACCAATCAGTGGTTTGACTATGCAAGACAACTCTATGAAAAAGAATTAGAGGTTGAGCCTCTTTCCAGGATCAACACAACTACAAAGCTTTTCACAGTACAAGAGGTGGAGGCAGGAATTTAAAAGTTGAAAAGAGGGAAGGCAAAGGACTTCATTGAACTTCAAGCAGGATATCTAATGTGAAGAATGAACATTCTGGCACCGCACATGATGAAAATATTCAACGTCATTCAACAAGGATTCCCAAGGGATTGGACAACTAGTCTAGCAAAACCCCTTTTTAAAAGTGGAGACATTAATAATCCTTCCAACTATAGAACCATTATGATCAATCCTTTGTTTGCAAAGCTTTTTAGTGGCATGGTAGAAAATAGAATCAGTAAGTGGGAAGAAGTAAAAGAAAAGAGGGAAAAAGGGCAAGCGAGTTTTAGGCCGAAGCATTCTACAGTAGATCATGGTATCTCGTTGAGACACATTGTTGAAAAGGTTTGGGGGGGCAAAGAAGAAGTGTTTTACTGCTTTGTTGACTTCAAAAAGGCATTTGACACGGTTCCTAGAAATAAGTTGTGGCGTAGAATGGAAGAACTTGAAATTCCTTTACAATATAACACTCCTGTCCATAGGCTTTATGAAGAAGTGAAAGTCAAAATTAGAACTTCAGCAGACATTTCAGAAAGTTTTAGAAGTGACATCGGAGTCAAGAAAGATTGCCCTTTATCCCCTACCCTTTTTGGTTTATATATTGACAAACTGGAAGAGTGGCTAAATCTGCAAGGTGGGGATGGTGTTCGGTTGGGGGAGTTTGTGATAAAGCTTCTTCTATATGTCGATGATCTTGTACTGGTTGCTAAATTGGCCCATGGATTGCAGATGAACCTATATGCCCTTGAGAATTTTTGTAAAGCAGTGGGGATGCAAGTCAATACTAGTAAGACCAAAATAACGATTTTCTCTAATAATAGGAAGCAAAGCCAACATATGTTCTTCTTTGAAGGCAACATTCTTGAAGAAGTAAATGAATACAAGTACCTCGAGATTGATTTCAACCAGTGTGGAAAAAGTCGGCAAAAAGTCCCGACTTTTTGAAAAAATCCCGAATTTTTCCCTAAGCCGACTTTATCGGCCGACTTTTTGCCGACTTTTTCATCCCTGAAAAAGTCGCGATTTTAACCTCGAAGTCTCGACTTTTTGCCTATTTTTTCTAAAAAATCGTGAGTGAGGTAGTTTCTTTAATAAATTTTTAAATTTTTTTTGAAAAAATCGGGATTTTTTCAAAAAAATCGGGATTTTTTCCAAAAAATTAGGATTTTTTCCAAAAAGTCGGGATTTTTTCAAAATATGAATATTTTTGTATTTTTTTAGTTTTGTTGACTTTTTGCCGACTTTTTCAAAAAACTCCCGACTTTGTCGAGTTTTTCAAATTTTGGACCCTTGCCGATTTAATCCCGACTTCGACTTTTTCCACATTGATTTCAACAACAAGCTTAATTGAGAGGATTGTCAAAAGAAAATAATTTTAGGAGGGTGGAAAGCATTATATGCACTTCAAAACAGATGTAGAGAGGCGGAGTTATGAGATTGGAACACGATTAACGTGCTTTTTGGACTCCTATGTTGTCCAGTGATATTATATGGGTGTGAATTGTGGGCTAGCAACATCCCTGTTTCAAAATGGAAACAAATTGAGAAAATCCAAAAACACTTGATCATGAGCAAGTTCAAAATAAAAAGTTCGGTTCCTTATGAGATAATGTTGAGTGAAACAGGAGCAGCTCCCATCGAAGAAATTGCTATGGTGCATCTTATAAGGTATCTAAAAATAATTGAGCAAATGGGAGGAGGTAGATGTGCGAAAGTTATCTTCAATGAAGGCATGAGTGAAATAAAGTTATCATGGATGAGACAAAACAACAAATAGATGCAAAAATGGAATATTTACCTCAACGCATGTCCCACAAATAGCAAAGAGTTAAAAAAATTTGTGTTGGAGAAGTTTTGTAAGGGTATATGGGGAAAAACATTGGGTAGAAAGAAGAAGTACTATGTTCAGGAATGTTAATTTTGGGAAACTAAGTCCAAACTCCATGTTGTACTGCTCAGATGATGATGCCAATATTTTTATTCGATTCCTCTTTCGGAGAGGTGCAAGATTGATCTAAAGATCATCTTGATCAGATGAGCAAAACATTTATTTTGAATTTATTCCACTTATGTGTAAGGTTGGCCAGATTTGTAATGTAGGCTTGAGAGCCCAACATATGTGTCACACACCCTCACAGATGGATATAAATTGGAGAGACTTGGAGGTCAATTCATCATCATCTCATCACACAAATTCCTCATGATCTGATTGGTTCGTTCAACCTAGAAGATGCTTCCCACATGTAAATCTGGATGATGTCGGAAATGGATGCCGTAAATCTGGATGATGCTGGAAATGGATGCCGTAAATCTGGATGATGCTAGAAATGGATGCCGTAAATATGGATGACGCCGAAAATTTGGATGCCAGAAATTTGGATGCCAGATTCTTTTGTTGAATTATGTTGACTTTTGATGAGTTGTCTTTGAGGGTTGTGTGTGTGAAACTTGGAGGGTTGGCTGACCTGAGAAAGAATTTGCTGGTTGAAGCATCCTGTTGACTTCCGTAACACACACTATTCTACATCTTTGCTGGACAAGAAGATATGTAAATCTGATCTATTTTATTGGCTTGTCTTCTGTTGATCTATTGGTATGTTGTTAAAATTTGGACAACTAGGTCCAAACTCCGGGTTGTGCTGCTCAGATAACGATCCCAATATTTTTATTGGATTCCTCTTTCGGAGAGGTGTAAGATTGATCTAAATATCATCTCGATCGGATGAGCAGAACATGTACTTTGAATTTATTCCACTTATGTGCTAGGTCGGCCTGGAATATAATATAGACTTAAATGTCTTAAAGGACATGTCACACACCCCCAAAGATGCCTATATATTGGAGAGACTTGGAGTTCATTATACACACAATGTGTGGAGGATTTTCTTCTCTCTTGATGGCGATGGAGTTGCGTTCTTGGTGTTGTGTATTTGTGGAGTGTTCTTTGTTTGGGTTGTACTGGGGTGATGTGTGACACACTTGGTTGAATGACCTATTGGAGACTTTGCTGGTAGAAGCATCCTGTTGACCGCCGTAACGCCACCATTCATCATCTTTGTTTTGGCTTGTCTTCATCGATCTATTAGTATGTTCTATCTACTTCAGTAATTTGTGCCCTAATATGAAATGGCATAGAAAATGTTCAGAAAATTAACATGGTATTAGAGCTGGGAGAAGACAAAGTCCAATCTGTGTTAAGGGACAGCTAGAAGTGTGGATCTGTTGAGGGTCGTTTAAAGGAGAAAGTTTTAAATTTCTTTAGGGCCAAATAATTATTTGCGGCCAAGAAATTTGCAAGACAGTGAAGCTTAAGACTCCTACTCCTACAGCTCGTGGGTGACTAATTCACCGGATGCTCGGAAGGGATCAACGAAATTATTTGCAAGGAGCTGCCGCCATTTCACGGTTACGCAAGACTGCTCTGCGTAAGCACAAATCCGGTACGTCTAGCAGGGTATGAGCATTAATTCCCAGCGACGAGTTCTGGCCACCCAGAACCATCTTATGCAGCGGTCGGATTTCTTCCTCAGATGAACCGAGGGTTAATCTTTGCCATATATAAAGGAGCGGCTTCAGAAAGAAGATAGATAAGATTTCGACAATGTCTTCTAATGCCTTAAATTTTTAGCCGTGGTGATTTGCAGACGGTTCTGAAGGGCATTTTTTTTTTGAATTGATAAGATTTTCGAGCTTAGAGGCTACGGGGCAGCAAAATTCAAGCGAACAAATCTGTGGAAAAAACAAACCCACCGACAAAATTTGCATTCGAACTTATATCTGGATTGTTCTGGAAACACATCGGATGCCTTTGACATCAAAGGACGTCACATAAATTGTGATGCAAGATATTTTGCTTTAAATGTCTGGTCGTAAAATACTTTAGTTTGAAGAATTTTAGTGCATTTTACTGAATGGTGTTGGCACCGTGGATGTGGAATGAGCGATCCGTATCGTTTTAAGGGTTTAGATGATGGCCTCTGCTAGGAATGTGTCCGGTAAATCGTTTCATTTCCAAGAAGTGGAAGGAAGTACGACGTTTTTAGCCTTTAATCCGAGGCAATTTGTTGCACATTTAAGGCGATCCGAGCTGGCTTGTCATCCATCGAAATTGCTGGATATGCATTGAAACTGCGGTGTTTAGGAAAGTCTACCCACATTGAAAATAAATTCACATATCCTTTTATAGTTTTTGAGGAGTCTTTCGGCGTTGGCCTTTGGGTTATTGTGGGACATCCATGGCTGTTGGCTGTATTGCGTTGGATTGTGAAAGTCATACTGGGAGCGACAGGGACCCTTTGCTCATGGATCACCTGAAGATCTCATCAAATCAGGCACATGTTGTAAATATACCGGTCATTGCAAGCCCCCTAGCAATGACATCTAAGAGAGGGGGAAATTATCAGAGCCTTGTCACAGATAATCATTCATTGCCTTAATCTGAATGCGATGTTGCAATTACAGTGAGTTCACTTGACAGGACATTGTCAACTGTAGAAGTACAGTCTCGGTTGCCACCATCATCATCCTCACTAAGAAACCCGTCTTTTTTTTCCAGAATTGATGACTTTAGTAGCTATGGGGGACGGCAAAGAACAAGTCCGTTAAACTTAGGTCTCTGCATATCGATGGAGCTTACCATAATAGTTAGCCAGATAATAGCTTCTATCATTGTTTTGTCACTATCTAGGCCTGAAAAGCTGCAAGCACCATTACATGTTTGGGTTTTGGGCTATGCTGCGGGTTGTTTTGCTACTCTTCCTCTCCTATATTAGCGTTATACACATCGGTACACCTATTTTCCAGATCAAGAGTCAAGACCCTCTTTCCTCTTCAGTTCGTTCCCACCCTACTCCTCATTCTCCTCGAGTTTCTACTTATGTTGTTACTTCAAGGCCCCATTTTTCTCAAGAAGATGACGCTAATGGTACATCCCAGTCATCCGGGAGCAGCCATGATGCAGCTACAACTGATACTAGAGCCAAGAGGGCAGGTGTGTATGGGTCACCTAGAAGAGAAGAAATCAAGCTGAGGTATGTTCAGAGGCGATAAAAAACAATGATTGATGTGCACTTATGATTGTGCTAGATCTGTGTAACAAAAAGGCATCATATAAGGTATGGACTGACATGTAGAAGAGTCAATTCAATGCTTGGAACATCTGTATGATTGGTCCCTAGATCTGTGCAATTTAGGAGACAAGAAAATCTGAGATCTGGAAGCCCTTAGAAGCAGTTCTTTTTTAATGGAATTGGAAGGATCTTTAGAGGGTGCAACGGTCAGATTATTGTCAAGATGGTCAAATCTGTAAACCCTAGGGAGAGTGACAAGAGAAGTTGATTTGTCATAGAGTTAGGTAAATTTTGATAGCCTTAGGGGCAGTCTTCTAAAAATGACCAAAAGAATGACAAATGGACAATAAGAAGCACTGCAGGATCATGAGAGGAGGAATCGCGATATATTATATATGGCAGTATGACCATGATGAAGAAGATGGTGATGGATACGATAAAATTATGGCCACATCGTAATCAGCGATATGACAATGATGACGGTTCTGTAGCCGCAAACTTGAGGAGCTAAATCTGTCATTCTATGTCACTGTCATTATGACAATGACATAGACAGTCACCCATGTTTACGAAATTCATATTAGCGGTAAGCTGGTGACAGTATCAGTCCTACATTGGAGCATAATGATAAACTTGTAAGTATGAACTGAGAAGTTTTTGCAACCTTCTGTCACGTTGTTGGAGTCTTGATCAGCAAAGACTGTGAAGTTTTGATCAAATATTGTATATGATATATGCATGATAGCTATATGACAGTATATGGCTATGAGTCTTGATGGCTTTGACTGTGGGAGAATAAGACCCCTTTCCAAGTTGGTGTTTGGGATGCCCTCATTTAAAATAGATGTCTTCTCTATCTGGAGAAGTTGGCATTAAGAGGGAGATTTCAACTGTATATGCTCCTAAGCTAATATCATTGCTGAACGAAAGAAGATCCTCATGGCTCAAAGACATATGGCTTCAGAGGGGGAAATTCCAGAAGAAAACCGAGAAGCCATATAAATACCAGGGGTATCTAGCTGCCATGAATACAATATGAGCCTGGATCATTTGAAGAAGCTGTAAAGCATCAAATCCGCAAGGATGTGAGGGTGATGTCTGGGATATGGTTCCTAGACCATAGAACAAAGCTGTTGTCACCTCGATATAAGATCAAGCATGGATCTGATGGGAAAATGTGTTGCCTAAGGCTTCTTTAGGAAGGCACTGATTATTATAGCACCTATAATATATTATTTCCCTTGCTGATACGCAAGGACGGAAGCTTCATTAGATGGATGGAAAGGCCGCCTTTTGAAATGGCGCAGTAAAGGAAGAGGTGTATGTAGAGAAACCTCTGGAGATCAAAGTCCAGGATCGGGACACCCATGTCTGCAGGTTGAAGAAAGCCCTCTATGGGCTGAAGCAAGCACCTAGAGCTTGGTACGAGAGGATATATAGCTACCCGATGAAGCCGGGCTTCACTCGTAGTAATGCTGATCTGAACCTTTACTTCAAGGTTGATAGAGAAAAGCCTCTCATTTTGGTGCTGTATGTGGACGATCTCTTCCTGTCAGGTGTTGACCCTCTCATTCATTAATGCAAGAGGGAGCTTGCTGCTGAGTTCGAGATGAAGAACCTAGGACTGATGCACTCCTTCCTAGGCCTGGAGGTTTGGTAGAGACCTGGCGAGATTTTCCTTTCTCAAGGAAAAACATTGTGAAGCTTTTGGTATGATGGACTGTAAGTTCGTATCGACACCGATGGAGCTCAAATTTAAGAAGTTGAGTGGTAGCGCTGCTGGGCCCGTGTTAGCAAATCCTACTGAGTATCGTCAACTCGTAGGGGCTCTGATGTTCTTAGTGAACACCTGTCCGGACGTATGTTTTGTAGTGAACACTTTGAGTCAACACATGGTTGATCATAACATTCACTGGGTTGGTGCCAAGAAACTGTTGAGATATCTCTAGGGCACGATAAACCATGGGCTGAGATACACTGCCGAGAGCATGACACTCCTTTAGATATACTGATGCCAATTGGGCTGGCAGTGTGGTGGATCGTAAGAGCACATCTGGATGCTACTTCACAAGTAGATCTGCTTCAGGCAGGAAAAGGAAGTCGGTAGCCTTGAGCACCGCTGAGGTCGAATACATTGTAGCATGTATGACCCGTTGTGAAGTCACTTGGTTGCGAAAGCTCTTCAGTGAGCTGTTCGAGCATGTGCTAGATGCCACCGTTATCCTTTGTGATAACAAGAGGGGGATTCATTTGTCATAGAATCCCGGGTTCCACGATTGATCTAAGCATGTTGATGGCTGGTACCACTTTATCCGGGATATGTTACAGCGAGGCGCCGTAAGGCTCAATCATATAGGAACTGTTGAGCAGGTCGCTGACATTCTCACAATGCCCTTGGGGAAGGTCATGTTCCTAACCTTCCGTGAGAATCTTGGAATCATGGAACGACCCTATTTGGAGGGTCCCGTTGGACGATGAGCTCTGGGAGATTTTGGGGGGCCTTAGGGATAGTTCCTCGGAGCTATAAGCAACCACATGGCTAGGCTTGCCGAACCTTGATGGTGTGCTTCTGCCCCACTATTATGATGATTGAGTTGGTTCGCCTCTCATGATCTGTGTCCCGTATGCATCCTACCCATTTAAGTTCCAAACTCATGGGAAGTACCTCTCATTTGGCCAATGAGGTGGGAAATGAGAATAGAGACCATAACAAGACCGATAAACGCATCGGAGATTGCCGTACTCTCTATGTCTAGGATGGTACGTGTCTAACCACTTGATCTGGGATCAAGTTTAGCGAGGTTTTAGACCTCCAACTAACTTCGGGTCAGTGAAACTAACTTCGGGTTAGTATATGACTCTCTTGAGTCCTAGTGAGGTTTTGAACCTCCAACTGACTTCTAGTCAGGTAAACCAACTTCGGGTTGGTATGAGACTCTTTGTGAGTCCTATAGAGGTTTCAGACCTCTGGGCTGAATCTATCAGCCGGGTATGATGTCTTTGTGACTGACCCACTTTTGTTCTGAAATAAAGAGGCCAGCAAAGCAAGTTACGGCGGGATGACGCACGATGTTTGGATTGCACTAGTGGACGGAGTTCTCCCTAGTTGAGAGGGAGTGTTAAAATTAGACAACTAGGTCCAAACTCTGGGTTGTGCTGCTCAGATGACGATCCCAATATTTTTATTGGATTCCTCTTTCGGAGAGGTGTAAGATTGATCTAAAGATCATCTCGATCGGATGAGAAAAACATGTACTTTGAATTTATTCCACTTATTTGCTAGGTCGGCCTGGAATATAATATAGACTTAAATGTCTTAAAGAGCATGTCACACACCCCCAAAGATGCCTACATAATGGAGAGACTTGGAGTTCATTATACACACAATGTGTGGAGGATTTTCTTCTCTCTTGATGGCGATGGAGCTGCATTCTTGATGCTGCGTATTTGTGGAGTGTTCTTTGTTTGGGTTGTACTGGGGTTATGTGTGACACACTTGGCTGAATGACCTATTGGAGACTTTGTTGATAGAAACATCCTGCTAATCGCCGTAATGCCACCATTCATCATCTCTGTTTTGGCTTGTCTTCATTGATCTATTAGTATGTTCTATCTGCTTCAGTATTTTGTGCCCTAATCTGAAATGGCATAGAACATGTTCAGAAAATTAACATATGTTCTATCAACATTTTACTTTCATGTTTATGTGATTGCTATATTGTATTGGGCCCTAGAAGATTGAAGTAAATTTGCATTAAGCATAGAACATTCTGTCTATCCAAAATTTACATGGTATCAGAGCTGAGGTGAAGACAAAGCCCAAGATAGTGTGAAAAGCAATCACCAAAGAAGAAGTCTTGTCAAGAACCAATGGTCTGATGATAAGTTGACTGACAAGTCTGATTATCATGCATGGAAGAAGTCCTTGGATTTGGCATTAGAAGATCAAGATGTCATGGACTATATGCAGGGGAAGATTCATGAGCCTCCATCATATTTTATGAGGCTCACAGAAATCAGGAATGATCTCCTTGCCATAGGAGAAGAAGTAGTTGATCGAGAGCTCGTCCTCATTGCTCTTGGAGGACTTCCCCGAGACTGGAAGAAGAACTTCAAGGAAGATCTCACTATTGGTTTTAGAGTTGATACACTCTACCAGGTTGGAGGAAGTCCATTAAGGGGTTTGTCATGTGATACAACTCGTCAAACTGAGTTATGGCACCGGAGGTTTGGACACCTTCATTACAAAGCCCTTCTCGAAGCAAGGAAGGTGGTGTCTAGGATGCCCGAATTCAAGAATGATCATGAAGGTGTATGTCAGGGCTGTGCCGAAGGAAAGCATACAAGGGGACCTTTCCCCTCAAGTGTCACAAATACATCTAATATCTTGCAATTGATACATTCTGATTTATCTGGTATGCTTCTCGTGAAATCCTTGGGAGGATGTTCTTATTACATGACTTTTATAGATGACTTCTCTCGCAAGACCTGGATATATTTCTTGAAGAAGGAGGACGAAGAATTCAAATGGTTTTGTACCTTCAAGGCCTTGGTGGAAAATCAAACAGGAAAGAAGATCAAGATTTTGAGGACTGATAATAGCACCGAATATGAGTCAAATGACTTCAATGACTTTTGTAGAGGAGCTGACATTAAGAGGGAGACCACAACCATGTATACTCCTGAGCAAAATGGCGTTGCTAAAAGAAATAATAGGACCATTGTGGAAGCTGCCCGTGCCATGCTATGTGACCAAGGTCTTCTGAAGTTTCTATGGGGAGAAGTTGCGAACACTGCTGTGTATGTACAAAATCGATGCCCACATTCTGCTTTGGACTCCAAAAATCCCGAAGAAGTCTTCTCTGGCAAGAAACTTGATGTTTCTCATTTTAGAGTTTTTGGTTGTCTTGTTTACTTTCATGTGCCGAAAGAGAAGAGAAGCAAGTTGGATGCTTCTGGAAAGAAGGGAATGTTTGCGGGCTACAGTGAAACTTCAAAGGCATATAGAATCTATGTGCCTGGTCAAAGAGAAGTGGAGATATGCCACGATGTCACCTTCGATGAAGATGCTTCCCTCAGGAAAGTGATAAACCTTCCTAGCTCCAAGGAAGGCAATGATGAAAGAACAGAGAATCAGGAAGGGCCGAAGGATGAGATGATGCTCGATGTTGAAGGACCGATGGACCCTATTGATCCACCTCCTTCAATGAAGAGAAGACCCTCATGGCTCAGGGATACTCTCGAGGATGCCGAGAGACATATGGCCCCAAGGGGGACATTCCGTGAAAGCAAGAAGCCGAATAGATACAAGGGTATCTAGCAACCATGAGTACTATCGTACAATTTGAGCTTAGATCACTTGAAGAAGCCGTAAAACATCAAGTTTGGAAGGATGCTTTGCACGAAGAGTACGAGTCCATTATGAAGAATGATGTCTGGGATGTGGTCCCAAGACCGGAGGACAAAGCTATTGTCACCTCGAAATGGCTCTATAAGATCAAGCATGGATCTGATGGTAGTGTTGAAAAGTACAAGGCAAGATTCGTTGCCCGAGGCTTCTCTCAAAAGGAAGGCATAGATTATGATGATATATTTGCACCTGTGGCCCGCTATACCACCATCCGATCTATTATTGTCCTTGCTACAACGCAAGGATGGAGTTTCCATCAGATGGATGTGAAGATCGCTTTTCTGCATGGTTCGATAACGGAAGAGGTGTATGTGGAGCAACCTCTGGGGTTCGAAGTCCAGGATAGAGACTCTCATGTATGCAGGTTGAAGAAAGCCCTCTATGGGTTGAAGCAAGCCCCCAAGGCTTAGTACAAGAGGATAGATAGCTACTTGATGAAGCTGGGCTTCACTCGAAGTAATGCTGATCCAAAACTTTACTTTAAGGTTGATAGAGAAAAGCCTCTAATTCTGGTTCTCTATGTGGACGAGCTCTTCCTGACAGGTGTTGACCCTCTCATTCATCAGTGTAAGAGGGAGCTAGCTTCCGAGTTTGATATGAAAGACCTAGGACTCATGCATTACTTCCTAGGCTTGGAGGTCTGGCAAAGACCTGGTGATATTTTCCTTTCTCAAGGAAAATATATTGTGAAGCTGCTGGAGAGATTTGGTATGGTGGACTGTAAGTCCGTGTCGACACCGATGGAACTCAACTTCAAGAAGTTGTGTGGAAATGTTGTTGGGCCTGCATTGGGAAGTCCTATCGAGTATCGTCAACTCGTAGGGGCATTGATGTTCTTGGTGAACTCCCGTCCGAACATATGTTTTGCAGTGAACACTTTGAGTCAACACATGGTTGATCCTCATCACATTCACTGGGTTAGTGCCAAGAATCTCTTGAGATATCTTCGGGGCACGATAAACCATGGGCTGAGATACATTGTCGGGAGTTTGAGAATCCATGGATATACTAATGCCGATTGGGCTGGTAGTGTGGTAGATCGCAAGAGCACATCTGGATGCTGCTTCACACTTGGTTCTGCTTCGATATCTTGGATGAGAAGGAAGCAGAAGTCGGTGGTTTTGAGCACCGCTGAGGCTGAATACATTGCAGCGAGTATGGATTGTTGTGAAGATATTTGGTTGTGAATGCTCTTCATTGAGCTGTTCAGGCATGTGCTAGATACCACCGTCATCCTTTGTGATAACCAGAGTGGGATTCGCTTGTCAGAGAATCTTGTGTTCCACGATCGATCCAAGCATATTGATATCAGGTACCATTTTATCCGACATATGGTACAGCGAGGCGCTGTAAGGCTTGATCATATAGGAACTGATGAGCAGGTCGCGGATATTCTCACTAAGCCCTTGGGGAAGGTCAAGTTCCTAACCTTCCGTGAGAATCTTGGAATCATGGAACGACCCTATTCTGAGGGTCCTATTGGAGGATGAGCTCTGGGAGCTCCAGGGGGATTTGGGGATAGCTTCTTGGAGCTATAAGCAACCACAGGGCTAGGCTTGTCGAACCTTGTTGGTGTGCTTCCGCCCCACCGTGATGATATTGAGTTGGTTCACCTCTCTTTGATCTGTGCCCCGTATGCATCCTACCCATGGAGTTTCAGACTCATGGGAAATACCTCTCATCTTGGCCAATGAGGTGGGAAATGTGGATAGAGACCAATAGCAAGACCAATGGACGCATCGAAGATTGTCGTACTCTCTATGTCTAGGATGGCACGTGTCCAACTACTTGATCTGGGATCAAGTTTATTGAGGTTTCGGACCTCCAACTGACTTCGTGTCAGTTAAACTAACTTCGGGTTAGTATATGACCCTTTTGAGTCCAAGTGAGGTTTCGGACCTCCAACTGACTTCGAGTCAGTTAAACTAACTTTGGGTTAGTATATGACTCTTTTGAGTCCAAGTGAGGTTTCGGTCCTCTGGTTCCAAGGTCATTGTAGCGGCTAACAATGTATTGAGATAAAAATATAGGAATCAAAATTTGTGTAAGTGTGCCAACAATAGATAGAAGAGGAGGCTGCCCAACAAAAATCTAAAAGATCCAAGGGTTTCATTGATTCGTATGCACCATCAGGTCCATCACATCATGGACAAAGAAGTCCATCAACTTCCACCCATGGCAGTGGATATGGAGGCACACTTGAACCAAACATCTCCTTAAGGCGTAGAACCATATCTGATTTCCTTGACGAAGGGTCTAGGAGTGATGTGGATTCAAAAAATTTCCAGTTTCTCTATGCATGTGGGGTACCATTCAATGTTATTTGCTCACCTTATTGGCATGAAATGGTTTCTTCCATTCATGGTGCCCCCAAAGGATACAAGAGCCCTGGGTATGACAAGGCCAGAACCGTGGGACTTGATCATGAAAAAGCTAAAATAACTCATTTTTTGAATAGAATGACAAGTTCTTGGAATGAGCATGGGGTGTCCATTGTATCTGATGGATGGACAAATGTAAAAGGAAAGCCATTGATAAGTGTTTTTGTTGTGTCTGTTAGTGGTGCAATATTCCTTTCAGCATATGATTATTTAGACAAATTCAAGACCGACATTAACATTGCAGAACCATTACTTGAAACAATTGAAAGTATTGGGCCATACAATGTCGTCCAAGTCATCACTGATAATGCTGCTAATTGTAAGGCAGCGGGAGAAATTATTGAGGATAAATACCCCAACATATTTTGGTCTGGGTGTTTGGTTCACACAATGAACCTTTTGATGCATGCTATAATTAAAAACAAACAACCTCAATACAAATGGCTGGGTGATTTGTACAAGAGAGGTAAAAAAATGATAAAATTTATTACAAATCATAGCAATACCCATGGGATTTTCCGTACTCACTCAAAATCGGAGTTGTTGAAGATAGCAAAGACTAGATTATCTAGCTATTACCTCACCTTCAGGCGCCTTTTGAAGGTAAGAGAGTCATTGGCAACCATTGTTTCAAGTCCACACTGGCAGGTATTAAAGGACAGGGCAACAACAATAGTTGACAGGCAAGGTTTTGAATAGGTGGAGGAGACCACTCTTGATCCTTTGTTTTGGACACGTGTGAGGGAAATTTTGAATTTCACCAAGCCCATTTATCACATGATTTGATTTTCAAATACAGATAAACTAGTGTTTGGGGAGGTGTATGAGCAGATGGATAGCATGTTGGGGCAAATAAAAGATGTTGTTAAGGAAAATGATCCCAACTTGTATTTAATGATTCACAACTGTGTGTGTGCACGGTGGAATAAACTTAATGTTCCACTACATGCCTTGGCATATATCCCTATGCCAAAATACTACTCTCCATCTTGGTTGGGCCAACCTGCACCTGGAGGTGGGGTTAGGATCAAACCTCACATAGATCTAGAGGTACAAGAGGGATAGATGAAAGCATTAGACGAGTTGGTCCCTGACAGGGAGGAGTGTGCTAGATTGCGCCTTGAATTAGGAAGATGCTTCAGTTGCACTGGTAACTTTGGTTCTTTCCATGCAATGGAAGAAAGAGATAGATTTGATGCTCTCACATGGTGGGAAGCATATGGCAGCATGGGACTTGTGCCAAAGTTGGCAAACAAAGTTCTCTCACAAGTTGTAAATACTTCTTCTGCAGAGAGGTGTTGGAGCACCTACAGCTTCATACATAATTTCAGAAGAAACAGGCTGAAAGAAAACCGAGCAGAAAGCTTGGTTTATGTGCACTACAACTTGAGGTTGTTGAGTCATTATTGTGATCGGGCTTATGAGGATCAATCATATAAAGTTTGGGACAACAACCCAGAGGACGATAATTTGGAGGACAACATTGTACATATAGAAGAATTGGAAGCATAACTTTTGAGGGATGATGATGAAGCAACAACAGCCATTGCACCGCCACACCTAGGGCCAGTCCCACCATCTAGTAGCAGTGCGGGTGCCAGTGCCAGTGTTTGATTTCCAGCTATTGTTCCTTTGCAGATTCAGCCTCCACCTACATCCTCACATGGCCCTCCGCCTTCTAGTTATGGTCGTGGTACTAAGGAGAATACTAGAAGACCACCATTGCCTCGTGATTCTCACAAATTAGATATTTCTCATGGGCGTGGAAAGGGGCCAGCCAATAGATAAAATAGATTTACAGTTTACTAGTCTTTTCTATTTTCTAGTAGTTTTTAACTTTTATAACTGTTGAACAGTTGAAACTTGACTCTTTCATATTTATTATGATAATTTTTGTAAACAATATATGAAAATTTAAGTTTGAAGTTTGAATTTGAAACGTGAAACTTTGAAGTTGGCATTTATAAGTTTATAAGTCATTATGAATTATGAATATGATGCTTCATGAAAGTTGAAAGTTGTTTCATTTCGTTTCATTTTATACATTTCATTTCATGTTAAATATTCTTTGTTGTAATGGTTATTGGTTACACTTAGCTTACAAGTACAACTATGGTGATCAATGAACCAATGATGATAAATGTTATATATCAAATTTCAATGATGATAAATGTTATATATTGAATTTTGAAAGCTTGAAACTTTAAGATTCATGACTCATGAGACTCAAGAGTCAATATGTTGTATGTTTCTAAAATATGTTATACGTTTCTAACTTGTGGGCGTGATTGATGAAGATTATAACTTCTAGATGATTGATGTTATATGGTTCAATCTATGTTTTTATGTTTTTTATGTCTAATTCATCATTCTACATGCTTTTGTTGACATATATGCATCAAAATATAAAAAAATATAAAATATATATATTTAAAAAAAAACGCTCCCCGAAATGCTCCCGGACTGGGAGCTTTTCAAAATGGCGCTCCCACTCCCACTCCCGCTCCCCGCTTTTGCTCCCGCTCTCAAGTAACCATGCTCCAACTGACTTCGGGTTAGTATATGACTCTTTTGAGTCCAAGTGAGGTTTCGGACCTCCAACTGACTTCGAGTCAGTTAAACTAACTTCGAGTTAGTATATGACTCTTTTGAGTCCATGTGAGGTTTCGTACCTCGAACTAACTTTGGATCAGTTAAACTAACTTTGAGTTAGTATATGACTCTTTTGAGTCCAAGTGAGGTTTCAGATCTCCAACTGACTTCGGGTCAGTTAAACTAACTTCGGGTTAGTATATGACTCTTTTGAATCCAAGAGAGGTTTTGAACCTCCAACTAACTTCGGATCAGTTAAAATAACTTCGAGTTAGTATGAGACTCCTTTGAGTCCTATAAAGGTTTCAAACCTCTGAGCTAACTTTGGGTCAGCGGGGTGTGATGTCTTTGTGACTCATCGTTTGAAATAAAGAGCCAACAAAGCAAGTTATGGCAGGATGACGCACGATGTTTGGATGGCTCTGGTGGATGGAGTTCTCCCTAGTTGAGAGGGAGTGTTAATTTTGGGCAACTAGGTCCAAACTCCATGTTGTACTGCTCAGATGATGATGCCAATATTTGATTGGATTCCTCTTTCGGAGAGGTGCAAGATTGATCTAAAGATCATCTTGATCGGATGAGCAGAACATTTATTTTGAATTTATTCCACTTATGTGCAAGGTCGGCCAGATTTGTAATGTAGGCTTGAGAGCCCAACAGATGTGTCACACACCCTCACAGATGGATATAAATTGTAGAGACTTGGAGGTCATTTCATCATCATCTCATCACACACATTCCTCATGATCTAATTGGTTCGTTCAGCCTAGAAGATGCTTCTCTCTCTCCCATGTATAAATCTGGATGTCGTAATTCTGGATTATTCTGGAAATGTATGCCGTAAATCTGGATGATGCCGGAAATAGATGTCGTAAATCTGGATGATGCCGGAAATGGATGTCCTAAATCTTGATGATGCCAGAAATGGATGCCATAAATCTGGATGTCGTAAATATGGATGATGCCAGAAATGGATGCCGTAAATTTGGATGATGTCGGAAATGGATGCCGTAAATCTGGATGTCGTAAATATGGATGATGCCGGAAATTTGAATGTGGGATTATTTTGTTGAATTATGTTGACTTTTAATGAGCTGTCTTTGAGGGTTGTGTGTGTGACACTTGGAGGGTTGGCTAACTTGAGAAATACTTTGTTGGATGAAGCATCCCATTGACTGCCGTAACGCACACTATTCTACATCTTTGCTGGACAAGAAGATATGTAAATCTGATCTATTTTATTGGCTTGTCTTCTATTGATCTATTGGTATGTTCTATCAGCATTTTACTTTCATGTTTATGTGATTTCTATATTGTATCGGGCCCTAGAAGATTGAAATAAATTTTCATTAAGCATAGAACATTCTGTCTATCCAAAATTTACAAGGAATTCAACCCCACTTGTGATCTCCAACAAAAAGAGTACATTGGAGCTAGCATTCCGTGGAGAGCAAATATTCTTATTGCTCAATTAAGAACTAACTCACATCAACTTCGGTGTGAAATGGGACGGTGGAAGAGACCTAAAGAAGCTTGGGAAGAACGAGTATGTACTTTTTGCACTTCTGGGGCAGTGGAATTAGAAAAGAAATTCATTTTGGAATGTGATGCTTTCAAAGACATCGGTGACAGTTATGGAAGTATGTTAGCATCAATTTCATGGCATTGTCTTTTCAGTGAGCAGACTGTTAGAAGGTTGGGTCAGCTCATCATCAATTTGAGTAAGAAAATGATTGAATTACATAAGGCAAAAAACAAGGAGGCTGGTAGTCCCATAGACTATTTTTAGTCTCGTGGACGTTAAAATATCATTCATTTCAACTAAGAACATAAAAATTCATGAGTTCAAGTTTCCATTGGCTCACCAACATCAAGGTCTTGTAATTAGTATTTGTTGTAGCCTCCAAATAGAGGACATGTGGAATATCTACATCTTTTCCAAACTTTTAAAGCCAATGTGTGAAACTTAAAAGTATAAGAGTATCAAGTACTAGAGTTTTCCAACTAGACAACATGAAGAACTCAATCTTCCCCAAATATGTTAAAGAGGGTTGTGTGAAACGTTCAATCTTATGTTTTAAACATTTACACCCATCAAGTTTATCTTCATATTAAAGGTGGGTAAAGTGTCAAGTTATCATTTAACAAACCCAGAATTTTATGCCTCTGATGAAGTGTCAGAAAGTCAGGTATAATAGTTGTACAACCTTTTCATGCTGCTTTCCTGATTTCTTCATCATGCATCACCACTTAGATTTCCAATTCCTTGCCAAGATTAAAGCATTGGCATTTAAGAAAAGAGAGGCTTTATAAGTCAGTAAGAGTCAAGATAATTTTGCCAATTTTACAAACAATAACGAGGAGTTACAAATTGCTCACATGAGGAGCTCCAAGGCTATTATGTGTCTACTCTTCATATTTAACGAAGGATAACCTCAAATAACACATTGAAGAATTTAGTTGTAAGGACTCCTATATTTACCATCATGCAAGAGAATAACTATTTTAGCACATGATAATTTACTCTTTCAGTCACAGGGATCTCAATATAAAAGCTTCCATTTATGGCTTTCCGTTGGATTACCTAGCATCATAAGACACGAGAGGGAGACTAAGCTCTAAATCTTGCAAAATAATTACAAGTTCAAGGCATACTTTATTCTTGCTTCACCTCATTAGAAACCCTATGAATTATAGTTCCTTGTCTGTTTACCAAGAAACATAAAATGGATTTTGGACAGGGAATATGTTTCTCAGGGGAAGGAAAATATACGTTTGATCTATAAAAAATATCATCAAATTTGAGTTCATCCGAGAGACCATAATCATGAACAACACTACATACAGAAACACATATGCTCAAATAATCTATAATCATTCTTGCAAATAAGCATGCATCCCTTTTTAGTTTTACATTTGGAATCACCCTAGGATTCCCTGCAATAGTGTTTAAGCATCAGGCATCATTTGCATTTTTATCAAATCTTGCTAAAGGCTGTCCAACTGTCAAATAGGTAAATTAGGACAAAATAGGGACCAGTGAAAGTTTCTCAAGAGCAAGCACATATGATTACAACTAAAGATAATTCCAGTATTCAAAATATAGACCAACAATCTGGATCACTTCCCATCCATAAAAAAAGTGTAGAAGAGGTGCATTATACGGTACTCGTTGAATGATCCCAATTGACTTCATGGCAAGGTATCAATACGGTGCAAAAACTTAGGGATGCCCTTCCATATTGTTATATGAGAATAGCTCATTCATGTGTGCTTCTCATCCTTTTGAGTAGGAGGATTATGACGATTTTCATCCTTTTGAAATGTAGTTTGAATCTAAAAGAACAAATGGAAAAACAAGAACAAAAATTACCACCATACTAAACAGAAAGATTATATAGCTTAAAATTCAATACTGGAATTTCACATTTAATAGTTGCACTAGAATATAGATGATCACTTATCAGATACAACAAAATTTATCAAATTATAACTTTCGCACGTCTCCATTTTACGGTTTACCTACTTTTCAAATGCCATGGTTGCATGGATATGAAATAGATTATTGTTGTGGGAAAAAACCAGAGATTGGAAGAGCTAGTCCTAGGAGTAACAAAAGGTTCCTAGCATCATTTTTAGTTGGTACTTCCAAGTATCACAAGGGTTTTTTGCAGAGACCAGGGAATGGAAATAATAGAAATGCATCATAGTAAAGATGTAAAATGTGGCCTCAACAAAAGACTGCTATAAATCTTACTAAATATATGGTTGGGACCCATTTGGCAGATTAAATGCGTGTGAAAATAAAACACAGATGCACATATCTTCATTGAGATGATGGTTTCACATAGGAGAAACTCTTATTAAGAAGGGAGCAATTGGTGAAAAATCAAATAACTTGCACACATAGTTGTATGAAGAAACAATGTATAAATGCAGTAAATAAGAAAGTGGGTTTTGCTTACTAAATATTATGCTATTATAGAAGTAACAAACAGCCACATGGACAGCATGCAAGATAGAGAAATCAAAGAAAGGCAAGTCAGAACAGCAGACATAATTATTAAGGGGGTGAGAGATTATGGGAAAGACGAATGTACTCTTGATCTTGCAAGTGACTTTTTGAAAGACAAGCTGCTTTGGCAAGGTCGAATTTGCCAAGCATGGACAATGGGTAAGAATAGTGACAAGAGGGATGGGCCAATAAGAATCATCATGCCAAGCACACATGACAAGTAAAATCTCTTAAGCAAGAAGCAGTTCTTAAGAGCATCTCGCTTTTTTATAGATGATGATTTAACTATTAGGCAACCAGAGGAAAGAAGAGAGGAAATGTCAAAGGTTAGAGCAACAAGGGACGAGCGAATAATGGCATTTTTGTACAAAGGCAAAGCTGTTATTGCCTCTTTTGGACCCCATTCTAAAACAGGACAATGAGCTAGTAGCAAAGAAGGGATAGGAAAGTCTTTAGCAGGTAACTATGCAGCAAGGTCAATAAGGGTAGATAGGAGTGAAGATTCAACTTGGAGTCTTGTAGGCCGAAAAAAGTATCAGTCAAGTTCTACCCAGGTTTCCTTACGTTTAGTTTGTTGGAATTGTAGAGGTTGTTGAATTTGTAACTATGGTCAGTCTTCATAACGTATATTGGGTCATTTGATGTATTTGTATTTATCATTGTAAAGCATACTTATAAATGCTAGAGTCAAAAGGAAATTTACTTTGAGTCAAAGTCCCATTGCGACTTTTTAAAGATGAAAATTTGAATTTTTGAAATGTAATTTTTCGCTCCAAAGTTGTCAAGTTAGCCTCCCTCCAAATCAAGTCGTCCTTGGCTCAAAACACAACCATTCAACCTAGATAGATCACTATATAAAGGCAGTTCCTCCTCCTCCACTTAGGCATTCGATTTCTCTCACACAAAGACAATTCCTGGGAAGCTAGCGAAGGACAAGAAGGACGAAATAGGACGAAGAAGGATGGAATCTCTCTCTTTCCTCTCTCTTGCAACTCGCACGTGAAGGATACAATCTCTCTGTAATATTCCAAATTAGCAGTCAGCTAATTGGAATATTAATTTTTGACAATTTTGACTTTTTCTATAGTTAGCAGGAAAATAAAGTGGGTAGAGGTGACCCACAAATAAATCAGAGATTAAAACACTTTCCTAAAGTCACTAAGGCAAAGATTAAAGTTGAAGTGGGACCCATGGGGGCCAGCATCACGCAGTAGGGAGTAGCCTCGTGGCAGCATAGGAGAGGGGGCAATAGAGGCAGTGCAGAGACAACGTGGGGATAACAGTACCGCATACACACACAGGATTGAAAGGTGCGCAGGTGGCACTACCTGGGGCCCAAGGGGAACGTTGTGGGCTCAGCTAGGTAAAAGAGGATGAGAGCAACCCATTCCTCATTCATTCGATCATCAAATAATTTTCTGTCTGGTAAACCAGAAGCACGCTTGAGCTGTTTAGCTGAGTCTGCAAGTGCTGTTTAGCATAGAGATTTCCAAGCGGGAATCTCAACCTCATCCTCGGGGGACTTCGAGTGCCTGATCAGGAGAGGAGTTCAGTTCAGTTTTGGAGGAGATTCACACAGGTTCATTCCAGAGAGATGCAGTCCCTTCTAGGGCAATGCAGTCAGCCAAAGAAACACGCAGTCCAACAGTGGAGCAGCTCCGGAGAGGGAGAAAGGCCAAGGGATTTCAGCTGAAAGTTTTGTGAGGGGATCAACCCTTCCATAGCAGAGTTTTTGGGCAGTTTCCAGTAGCTATTTCCAGCAGATCAGTTCAAAGCCAATCTACCCAACAGATTTGCGTACCTAGCTCAAGAGGGTGATTTTTCGGGGTCAACATTTCGGGAAACCCTTCGCCGGTTTTTCTGGGTTTGTTGTGGAGAGTCTGGTGTCCAAATCCCAGAATTTTCTGTGCAGTAGAACAACCCCATTACGCAGTCCATTTCCAGCCAGCAGCAGCATCTTCCAGACTGGCCAGCGTAGAGGAGGAGCCATGCAAAGCAGCTAGCCACCAGAGTTTCATAGTAGGGATTGAGGAGTATTTAAGCCTACCTTGTGCAGGCCAAGGTACCATCTTCCTAGCAACATTTGTATCTTTCCCCCATTCAGAAATATTAATAAAATGGCTCAACAGTTTGGCTCTATTTCATGGTGTTTTGATGTATTTTCCTATTTGCTGTAGATTTAGTCTTTGTTTGCTTTGTATTACTATTTGTTCCCAATTTGGTATATTACAATGGTATCAGAGCTCATAGAATTGGCTCAGCATGTGGAGCATTTGGTCTATGACACCGAAAGATAGAGAATACATTACATACCGGAAGCAACGGTATAGAAGCAGAGAGCGTAAGATCTAAATAACACCTGATCAAGAAGACAACATTCCGGTGGAGGAAGGCAAGGGGAAGGCACCAATGGCAGAAGAACGAGATGAGGGGAAGGAGTTTGGTAACCTCCTCCTAAAGTCAGTGCAGGAGCTTTCCAAGAAGATAGAGGAGATGGGATAGAAGATTGCTGGAGAGAACAGACAGCGGGAAATTCCATGGGAATTTCACAATGGAGAAGGATCTGGTACTTCTCACCATATACTGGAGCATAACACTGCGTAACAGGTAGTGCCACTCACTCCACCACGCTCTACCATGCCCACATTCCTGACTTTAGGAGCAGGAATGGGAGGACCCTAGGAGCTGGAGGTGGCTCATACGGAGAGTATTTTGCAGAATATCAGTCGTATGGGCCAGAATTCGGAGATGCCCTCACCTTTAATGAATTTTTCTAGCTGAAAACAATAGCAGACCACGCAGGTAGAATAGAGGAGGGTACATGCAGGGTAATGACCTGCAACGTACCGTGGGCAAATTTTTCTTGCCTACCTATCATGGGTCATCAAAGTTTTCGGCAAAGACTTGGGTGGAGAAGCTGGACATTTACTTTCAGCTGAACCAAATGGTGGAGGTGGAGGCCATCAAGGTGGCAATGCTGCCCCTTGAGAGAGAAGCCCATGATTGGTGGTTCCATGGGATGTCTACGCTTGGTCATGTAGGAGTGACAACGTATGCAGTGTTCACCCGGAGTTTGGTTGAGAGATTTGATCGGAAGGACTCGAAGGAACATTTTGTTGAGCTGACCAAGCTCAAACAGATGGGGAACCCAGGAAACTTACATTTCCGAGTTCTTGAAGCTCTCAGTGATGGTTCCAGATCTGTCTGTGCCCATGAGAGTGTATATGTTTATTGACGGACTGGCGGAACCTTTGCGTGGGCTAGCCAGATCCACTAGGCTTACTACGTTGCAGGATGCAGTAGGGATGACTAGGGACTTGCAGGATGCCATGCCGAGGACGAGGGTTGCTTTTCCCCACAGACTAGTATTCTAGTAGAAGTAGGAAGATGTGAGAGCTCCACCCCCGAGAGGGAATTGGGGCCGAGGGCCTTTGGATGGTGATACCTGAAGAGACTTGAGACGGAGGAAGCTTTGATTCACTTGCCAGGAGCCACGAGCATCGGGTCATCATTGTGCCGGAGGGAAAGCACATTACATTGAGGTCTTCTCCAACAGTGAGGGAGAAGAAGAGGCATATGAGGAGTTGGAGGGAGATGCCAACAACGGTGCACCGGGAGGAGATCATCCACCACCACCTCCCTTAGCAGCAGCGCTTGCACCTACCGGAGTAGTCCTTGCAGGGAGTTCCCAAGTACTTAACGCTGAGAGTCCAAGGCACAGACCAGGGGCAACGTGTCTCAGTGCTTGTGGACAGCGGGGCCACACACAACTTTATCGATGCCCAACTAGTGCAGAGGAGGGGCATACAGACAGAGAGCTTTGATAGTTTCTCTGTGTTGGTTCCGAGTGCCAGGACCATGCAGTGCATGCGGTATGTTCCTGCATTAGCAGTGACCATGGGGACATACACGGTGACCGATCATTTTTTTGTGGTCGATATTCCAAATACCAACGTGGTGTTGGGTGTATAGTGGCTTATCACACTTGGGAAAGTCACTACAGATTGGGAGACTCTAGAGATGGAGTGGACAGATAAGAAGAGCGAGAAGCATGTGATGATTAGAGGCATGCACACATATCCTCCCCATACAGTCTCTGCACACCGGATGGAGGCAAATTTTTGGAAGGGAGACATAGAGTGAGAAGTGGAGTTGCGTATTTCAAAGGCAAGTGTCTCAGGTCAGCTGGTGCATCCTGATGTGCAGACTATCCTCGACCGTTACTCCACGGTTTTCGGGGACATTCCACCGGGGCAACCACCAGACCAGAGGTTTGAGCACACCATCAAGCTGGAGCAGGGCATCCAGGAAGTGATCACCACTCCCTACAGGCATCCCAAGGCCTATAGGGATGAGATTGAGAGAGCCATACATGAGCTCTTGGCATTGGGACACATCGGGCCCAACACTAGCGCCTTTGCTTCTTAAGTGGTTCTGGTGAAGAAGAAGGGCGACACACTGCGGATGTGCATAGATTACAGGACGTTGAACAAGAAGACCATGAAGAACTGCTACCCCATCCCCGGGATTGATAGCTGATGGATGAGTTGAGAGGAGCCAAGTTCTTCTGTAAGATCGATATGAGGTCGAGGTACCATTAGATCAAGGTGAGGGACCAGGATGTCCCTAACACTGCGTTTCGCTACCATTATGGCCATTTCAAGGTTTTGGTTATGCCCTTTGGGCTGACCAATGCTCCAGCCACTTTTCAGTCTTGCATGAACCACATCTTCCGTGGTCAATTTAGGAAGTTCGTGCTGGTATTTTTCGATGACATTCCCATCTACAACCGCATGTGGGAAGAACATTTGCAACGCATTGAGGCTGTATTGCGTATCTTGGAGGAGCAAAATTTCCATGCCAAGTTGTCCAAATGCGACTTTGGGCTTACAGAGATGATCTATTTGGGGCATATTATTGGAGTTGATGGAGTGAGAGTCCATGAGGAGAAGATCCGGGCCATCCGGGATTGGCTGGAGCCGAAGAACGTGATTGAACTTCGGGGGTTTGTAGGCATCTGCACCTACTACAGGAAGTTCGTCAAAGGATTCTCACAACTTGCAACACCCCTCACAGATCTCACCAAGAAGGGGGCTTTCAGTTGGACAGATGCTGCGCAGAGGGCCTTTGACAGGTTCAAGGAGGTGATGAGCAGTTTCCCAAAGTTGGCATTGCCGGACTTCATGCAACCCTTTGTGCTAGAGTGTGATGCTTCAGGAGAAGGAGTGGGCGTAGTATTGAGGCAGGGGGGCCATCCTATAGCTTTCGAGAGTCGGAAGCTGTTGCTGCATGAGAGATTGTATCCCATATATGATAATGAGATGATGGCCATCATGCATGCGTTGGCCAAGTTTCAGCAGTACCTGGTGGGTAACAGAGTTCGGGTGAGGACTGACCACAACAGTCTTTAGTTCTTCCTTGAGCAAAAACAGTTGCAAGAGAGACGACAGAAATGGGTCAACAAGATCCAGGAATATGATTTTGACATCGAGTATGTCAAGGGGAAGAACAATGTGGTGGCTAATGCTCTATCATGGAGACCGACAACGCTGTCCTTAATGAGTCTTGATGTAGATTGGAGAACCCAAATTTTGGTAGAATACTCCAAGGACCATTTTGCATGTGAGGTGTTAGATGGGCAGGTGACAGATGACCGGTACCGGGTGATGGATGAGGTCATCTGTTATCGGGATAGGATCTTCTTGACAGGAAACTCCCAAATCAAGGAGAAGATTTTGCATGCAGCCCATGATTCACCACTTTCAGACCATCAGGGGTTCACTAAGACATACAGGGCCATTAGGAAGAGGTTCTCATGAAAGGGCCTCAAGGAGGACGTACTTCGACATGTCTGGGAGTGCGTGGTTTTCCAGAGGAACAAGGGAGAGAAGAACCATCCTGCAGGTTTGCTACAACCGCTTCCCATTCCGGAGGGGAAATGGGAAAGAATTTCCATGGATTTCATCACCAGATTTCCTGCGATGCAGGGTAAGGATTGCATCTTCGTAATTGTTGATCAACCAACGAAGTATGCACATTTCTTCGCCATCTCAGCCTGGTACACAGCTTCACAGGTGGCTGAGTTATTTTTCTGGGATGTTTTTAGACTCCATGGTCTCCCAAAGACCATAGTCAGTGAAAGAGATAGTCGTTTCATGGGCAGATTTTGGCAGGAATTATTCTGTTTAGTGGGTATAAAGTTGACACCTAGCACCAGCTACCACCCATAGACGGACGAACAGACTGAGATAGTGAACAAGTATTGCTACAACACGACATTCCACATGTTGATTGGTATGTCTCCATTTTACGCTTTGTATGGTTATAGTGCTCTAACTTTTGTTGATGTGATGTTTGGAGCTAGCAAGGCCCATAGGGTCAAAGACTGAATCCAAGAGAGCCAAGACATACTTTGGGCTCTGAAGGAAAACATAGTTACAGCGTTGAATCAACAGAAACTTTACGCAGACAGAGGCCGTGTGGAGAGGCAGTTTGAGGTAGATGATCTCGTTTACCTTCGTCTTCAGCCGTACAAGCAGTCCACGCAGAAGCAAAAGGGAGCTGAGAAGCTCAAGCCCCGCTTCTACGAACCATACAAGGTGATCAGGCATGTTGGAGAGGTAGCATATGAGCTGGAGCTGCCAGTCGAGAGCAGGATCCACAATATTTTTCATGTCTCATGCCTAAAAAAGGCCTTGGGACAGCAGGTGCAGTCACTATGGAGCTTCCACCCACTGGTGATGAGGGACATTTGGTGCTACATCCGGAGGCCATCTTGGACACCCGAGAGAGACAGTTGAGGAGCAGGACCGTGAAGGAATATTTGATTTGATGGAGGAGCCTTCTAGATGAGGATGCCACTTGGGAGGGGGAGAAAATCCTGTAGCATCCATCCTTGCAGTTGCTTGAGGACAAGCAACGTTTTGGCGGGGAGGACTGTAATATTCCAAATTAGAAGTCAGCTAATTGGAATATTAATTTTTGACAATTTTGCCTTTTTCTATAGTTAGCAGGAAAATAAAGTGGGTAGAGGTGACCCACAAATAAATCAGAGATTAAAACACTTTCCTAAAGTCACTAAGGCAAAGATTGAAGTTGAAGTGGGACCCATGGGGGCCAAAATTACGGAGTAGGGAGCAACCTAGTGGCAGGGGAAGAAAGGGGGCAGCAGAGGCAGCGCAGGGGCAACGCGGGGACAACGTGGGGATAGCAGCTACGCAGGGATTGGCAAGCAGAGGTGGCAGCGCAGTCTAGTGGGGCCCAAGGGGAACGTTGGGGGCTCAAATAAGTAAAAGAGGATGAGAGCAGCTCATTCCTCATTCATTCGATCATCAACTAATTTTCTATCTAGTAAACCAGAAGCACGCTTGAGCTGTTTAGCCGAGTCTGCAAGTGTTATTTAGCACAAAGATTTCCAAGCGGGAATCTCAACCTCATCCTCGAGGGAATTCGAGTGCCTGCTTAGAAGAGGAGTTCAGTTCAATTTTGGAGGAGATTCACACAGGTTCATTCTAGAGATATGTAGTCCCTTCTAGGGCAACGCAGTTAGCCAGAGAAACACGCAATCCAGCATTGGAGTAGCTCCGGAGAGGGAGAAAGGCCAAGGGATTTCAGCCGGGAGTTTTGTGAGGGGATCAACCCTTCCATAGCAGAGTTTTTGGGCAGTTTCCAGCAGTTATTTCTAGCAAATCAGTTCAGAGCCCAGTCTACCTAGCAGATTTGCATACCCAACTCAAGAGGGTGATTTTCCGGGGTCAGCATTTCAGGCAACCCTTCGCGGGTTTTTCTGGGTTTGTTGTGGAGAGTCCGGTGTCCAAATCCTGAAATTTTCTCTGTAGTAGAACAACCCCATTACACAGTCCATTTCCAGCCAGCAGCAGAATCTTCCAGACTGGGGAGCGTAGAGGATGAGCCATGCAGAGCAACCAGCCACTAGAGTTTCATAGTAGGGATTGAGGAGTATTTCAGCCTACCTTGTGTAGGCCAAGGTGCCATCTTCCTAGCACCATTTGTATCTTTCCCCCATTCAGAAATATTAATAAAATGGCTCAGCAGTTTGGCTTTATTTCATGGTGTTTTGATGTATTTTCCTGTTTGTTGTAGATTTAGTCTTTGTTTTCATTGTATTACTGTTTGTTCCCAAATTGGGATATTACACTCTCTCTTTCCTCTCTCTTTCAGATCTCAAGACAGTCAATCAACAAGAGAGCATAAGAACAAGAACAATGATTTAGCCTTAGAAGATTAATGTGTGATGTTCCTTAGGTGTCTTAAGCTTATATCGATTAGATTATTAAGTGATTATGCCACTATTATGAATGCTTCAGATATGAATATCTTTATGACAGTCAAGGAAAAAGTGAGGATAGGGAGAGAGCTAACTCTTGAGGCCTTGTGGCCTAGTCCCAATGTCAAGTGTGTGAAGTTGAGACATCAAAAAGAGTGATTTGGCTTCAAACATGCAATGATTGGTACCCCAAACACCTGCAACCACAAAGATCAGTTCTGGAAACAAAGGAGCGACCCCTCAAACCCTCACGGCTAGGGCAAATGAGGCCTCTTTAGCCCACAAAACTTCTTTAAAGCGGATGTATCCCTGCAAAACCAATAATTAGCAAAGAAAACTCAAACCCTTATGGATCAATGACAAATATTTAATGAGAAACCACTTGAAACCCTAGAAAAACTTGTGATTAAGCCTGCATTCACAAAGAGTTAGTGCCAAAAATGAGTCATGAAGTGATTATCAAGTCTACAAGGGTTGCGCCTAGGGTTATTAGGCCCTCTCAAGGTTGTGGCTAGGCTAGGAAGGCCTATTGGGCCTGCGACCAGGCCTAATGAGGCTGAAAACCGCTGCGACTACCTTCAATGAGTCAAGAAATCAAGTATTAGCCACATGAATGTGATCAAATCCAATAAATTTCTGGGCAAAACCCTTAGATGATAAACCTTTGGCAAGAAATGTTGATTTTGCAGTGATCCAAGCCCTCTAGGGCTAGCGACTCCCTCAAGAAGGCAAGGAGTTGCAATATGATGATTTGGGTCTTGTAGATTAGGGTCTCTAGACCCTAGATCTATCCTCCTTGGTTGAACGATCTCCTCCTTTGGGCTGGATGACTCCTCCTAAGGCTGAAAAATGCCCAAACCTAAGGCTAGAAAAATCTCAAAGTAAAAACCCCAAATAATTATTTACAAAGTGAAAAATAAAATACAAAGGTTAGAAATTTATTCACAAATTATATACAATATCTACAAGAAATTCCAAGCTCTAATTAGCATAAAAATAATTTATAGTTCAAGTAGATTTTGAAAATAAGCAATGGAATAATTTATTTTAATATGCTAGCCAAAATCCTGCACCACAAATCGTTAGATCAAGCCAAGAAGCCAAACAAGATGAAGATCTCCTCAAAGTCTATGTACTTGGGGGTTGCCCAAGGGTTGAATTGTTGAAATATGTAACTAGGTTCGGTCTTCATAATGAAAAATGTAATCATGATTTTATGTATTTAATAAAAGGAGAAAAATGAATTTATTATTGTGAATCTTTAGGCATGGGTTTCACGCTCAAGATAGTTTATTTTTATAGGTCAAGCACCCATTGAGTGCTTCTAGGTTTGTCATAAAGTCAATAAGTCATTTTCATTTATGAGAGACACTTTTGGGCAAGTTACATATTGTAAATAAAAAAAATTATTTGAGTCAAAGTCAAGTAAAAGGACCCTTCAAGACCTTGTCTACATGCTACAAAGAAGTCGGCCTTCACAAAGGATCAACTAGCCTATCAAAGGACATGTCAGGCCTAAGGAAAAGGCCAAGTTGGCTTATTTGCATGGGAGAGAAGACTATATAAAGGAAGTCTCGACCTCACTTGAAGGGGCATCAATCAAGCATTCTAAGGAAAAGAAGTGCGAAAGGGAAGAAAAAAGTCTCTTAAGCAATAAAGAAAAGATAGAGAAGAGCAAAGTCTTTAGGAACTGTTTTTGGGTTAGTTACCTCACACGTGTGACTGTAGCTAGGGTTTCTACAGTGAGGAATTGTAGACCTTGAAGAAGTCAAATTATATCATAAGGAAGGATCATTTTTGCTAACCGAATACTCAAGAAGATGATTCCAAGACAAGCGAAGGAAGGAAGATACTGAAATCTACCTTTATCATCTCACACGTGCAGCTAGGTATTTTTGAAGCTAGGGCCAAAAGTTGTAGAAGTTGCAGGCAAGATGGAATTGCAGGAAGGTAGGATGAAATTGTAGTCAAGGGATTGGAAGGTGGAATTTGAAGACAAGGAAGAAGCAACTGATTAGACTCGACAATCGAAGAAAGGTTGACTTGGTCTTGATGAGTCTTGGTCAAGGGTCTAGGTCTTGGAATTTGTCAATTGAAGATTCTATAAGAAGAATAATTTGTGTGGGTTTTCCTCTCAGTTTGGAGAGGTTTTGGCCCTACCTGATCACCTATATCTTGTATCCTTTTTCTTATTGTTATTTATGGTTTGGTCGCTGTTTGATGAAGAAAACACCAATAACAATAAAATAAAAAGAAGAAGCTAAGCAAGAAGAGTAAAAATAAATCACAACCAGTTACCATAGAAGAGAAATCATTCATTTTCCACTGCCCTAGATTTCTCAACATGGTAACAGAGCCAAGTTATCAAGTCAACGAAGGGCAACTCTAAGAAAGGACACTCAAATTCGAAAGCACTAGAATATCATCAAGGATTACATCATCATATTGAAAGAAGTCACTAAGGGAACCTCAAAATACCCTACCTCTAAAGAAGATCTGCATATCGAAGCATCTTGAAATTTGCTCATCCAAGACAAGCAAGAAGAAATTCGTCGTCGTCATCATCAAGGTTTCAAGGCTTGATCAAGTTCTGAATTCTCAAGCTTTGGCCTCAAAATAATGAATAAATTACAGTGACCTATATCTTTGTCAAAAAATATTGAAAGGAACCAATCTCTCTTCAAGGAACCAAACCAAGTCCAAGTTAATCAAAGTTCTGGCTTCAACATCAATTCCTCACAAAATAAGGAGACTTCTAAATTAAGTGCATGACAGCGTGATGATACATCACTGTTTCTGTAATATCCCAAATTGGGATTAAACAGTAATAAGAGGCAAAATAGACAAGAAACTACGACAAACAGAGAAAAACCATCAAACACACAAACTGGAAGCCAATAAACAATGCTGAGCCATTTTATTATTTGCTGGAAAGGAGTACAAGTGAGGTGCTAAAAGGATTGCACCGGGCCTGCTCAAGGCAGGCTGAAAGACAAACTCAATCCAAGAAAACTGCTGCTGGAATGACACTGTGTGGCTCAATCACTGTGCTGCCCAGTTCAGAAAATGTTGTTATTGGCTGAACTCAGACTGCTGGTTGTGTTTCTTCCTGTACTCGGAAAATTCCGTGAATTGGACACCAAACTCTCCTCAAAATACCCACAAAAACCCGCGAAGGGTTTACAGAACGCTCAACCCCGGAAATTGGCCCTCTTGGGCTTGGAACACTGCTCTATTGAGGAAACCGAACCGCTGGGGCAATATGCTGGAAAGTGACTCCGAAGAGCTGCTAAAAGCCCTGGTAGGAGGTGGCTAGCCTTCCCTCCGAATCTCTTACTGAATCTCCTCTGCACTCCTCACTTCCGGCACCCACACCAACTGAACTGCGCAACCTTGGCTGCCTCTGCGTAGTCCTGAAGGGGCTACACTTTCCTAGCTGATGCTGCTACTCCAATATACTCTGCTGCACTGCACCGACCTCCGAACTGAACTAAAGTGGCACTGCTAAGCTCACCTGTGAATTCAGGATGAATTCACCAAGGGGCGTTGGGCACTTGCCCAATCTCTCTCAGTCACTCGAGGGTTTCCGTCTCGGGGCTACCAATGGAGTAGAGAACCGGGTTCCCAACCTCACATACAAGGAATAATACCAAATCCAAAATATCCCTCAATGGCCTCCTCCTCTTCTTTTATAGATCTCATGGATCCCTCTAGAGCCTTCTATTTTATTATTATTTTAATCACGGAGCACTTTTCCCTCTTATTAAAATATTCTTTTTAATGTGGGAAAGAGTAAACCAGCTGCCATGTCTCCTCCAGTCACTGAAACTTATGTCCAACCATCCCGTCATGTAGGTATTCGCGTTCCAGTTCCAACGAGCTATTACACTAAGGTGTTCTATCACGTATTCCTCCCAGAATTCCACCTTGAGTGTAATTAATTGAGTTAAGCCAAAAAATAACTCAGTTTTCCAAAAGTTGTCAGAATGTGCCGGAACGAAAGGAAAATTGTGCGGATGATGGAATATACCAAGCGAATGCCATCGGTCCTCATAGAAACTCCTCAAAACTTCTCCGAAAATCCCCTGGGTCCGCTGATGACACCAACCTGTACTTGTGACATGTCTGCTCCCAAATCTAGAAGTCCATCCTAACCCTGTCATAAGGAACACCGAAAAAAGGAATATTACAGTTTCATAAGGTCGAAGGCATAATTCAAAATTGTTTAGCAGGAAAATCGAATCCTTGATCCTGAAAAAGAAGATTGTCTTCAAGGAGGATCAACCTTCTCAAAAGGACGAAGAACTTCATATTATCTATCTTTAATTGCAACCCAAAAATTTGTGATGAAACAAATTTCTGTGACTATAAGGACACACGCACCAATCATATATACTTGTAACACAATTAAGCATTCAAGAAGGCGGACCTTCCAAAGGAATTGCCTCTACAATTATCCATATAGTTTGGTAAGCAGTTGAATCAAGAAACTACAAGCACAATCTAAGTGCAATAGAAAGAGTCACCATTATGAAGTATTGTTGCAAAGAAGTACTGTTGCCTTCAAGGTAGCAGAAAGGAGCTACAATCATTCCATGTCTTAAAGAAACTCGTGAAGAAGCAGGTCACATCAAGAGAGCAGTAAAAGAAAGTCTGAAAGATAGCAAAAGGGACAACATAAATACCTTTGTGAAGAAAACATGGTGTCACAGGTAGGTATCCATGAGGTATGTATGATATTTTTCTTATTGTCCAGGGTCCATCATATAATGTTATAGGGTTGAAGTTATGCCTCTAGGGTTTGTGTTGATAGCTCATAAGAAACCCTAGTATTTAAAAACCCAAATTTGAAAGTACATGTTCCCTATGATTTGATTTCTAGGGTTTGTTAGGATTCTAGGGCCTGAGAGAAACCCTAGTGTGACGTAATATGATTTATGGTTTGAACCCAAGAAACGCCAGGATGACCGCTTGGTTGCATAGAAACCCTAGAAGGATAACTTGACATCAGGTTTTGGTATCATATTTTGCTTGAGGTACTTCTTAATTAGTATTGCAGGTACAAGAAGTAAAAGATGGATAGGTTGATCCTTTGAGAGGCATGATGGAAGAGGAGAACTATAGCAAGAATTTAAAAAAAAAAAAATAATAGACCTCTGCCATTGCTGAAGAATGATAGGATGCATCTTAGTAAGACCACATCATAGTAGCCATACAATTGAAGCAATAGCTCTTAGCTGCAATAAAAATCTACATACTTGTAACAATAATCATAGGAAACAGTAGCCCTTGATGACCTCACTAGAAGCATAAGTATCACTTATGGAAGAAAGAAGTCATCTAGTATAGATCTCATCATACATCATTAGAAGGGAGCATTTGCAGGGCAATGATGTTCAAGATCCTTCATGGGAATCTTCATTAGAAGGTTCATCAATTGGAAGAAGCAAGTGTCTCGCTAAGAATACCACCTTGGATGGGATTCACTACTTGGAAGAATGATGGTATGATAGCAAAGGAACGCAACATGTCAAAGATGATTGAAGCACTCTCAATCAAGGATAGGAAGTTGTTGAAGGTGTTGAGATTTTGTATAGTTGGTGTAGCATCGGGTGTGCTCTAGCCCTGAAATTTTGTGGAGGAGCTAGGACACACTTGATCTCCAAAACCCAGAAAGGGATTTGAGAAATTTCAGTTGGTGTTCAAGTTATTCTAATAATTAATTATTTTAATGGATCTCCTAAGTCTAAACTTAGGAAATAAAATAATTAAAGTGAATTAATTAACACATGTGCTGAAATTGTCTTAAGTCACATGGATCAAGCAGTCTTTTAATTTCAGCCGTTGATAGATGATTTAATCTCGACCGTTGAAGGGTTCAACGAAAAGTATAAGAGAAGGGTTTGAGTGACAGTTGGAGGAGACACACAGTTGCAGAGCTGAGGAATAGATCTGGAATTCTAGGGTAGGTTTTCTAAGAATTTCCGGAGCAATTTCCTGCAGCGAGGGGTAGGATTGGCCAAGGGAATGATTTGATTCCAAGGCCAAGAGTTAGTAAGAGGCAGAGGAGCAGCAACAAGGACAACGCAGAGAAGCAGAGTAGCAGCTACGCATATGCTGTGCAGCTGCTACGCAAGTGCTACGCAGGACAACGTAGAGGCTTCAGGGGGCTTCAGAAATTACGCAGAGGGCTTCTAGGCCAGCGTAAGGCCTACGTCACCCTTCCAGGGGTTACGCAGTCCCCCTTTGGGCAACGCAGTGGCATTCTGAGGCTAGCAGGGCTGACGCTGGGGCTGTAGGAGCAACACTGAGGGTTTCTAGGGCCAGATCCGAGTTGAGTTCTGTAAATCCCGTTTGAGGGTGTGGATCAGTCAGATATTTGGCACTGGAACTTCAAGTTAGCTACAGATTTGATTTATTTTATTCTCTGTCGGGTTTTCCAGATTTGGAACCCAGGTTTACTGTACTCAAAACTATTTAATAATAAACCCTCATATCTACTGCACCAGTTTTCCCGCTTTGGGTTTTTCCGAGGACTTATGTCCAAAAATCCATGTGTCACTTTGTTGCATGAGCGTATTATTCAGTAAATGATCTACATGTGTAGGCTGTAGTTGTTTTTATTTCGGTATTTTCTGAATCTAATTTCTGAAAATAACTTGTATTAATTAAAATCAAGTAAGAGAAATAAATCAATACACTGCAGTAGAATTTTCACATGGTATCAGAGCGATAGCAGATCAAGCTGAATCTCCAACAATCAGTTGAAGAAATATTTTTCTACAGGGTGGCAGAAGAAGCACCAGATTCGGAAAGGGCATCTTGACAGCAGGAGAACGCAGATCCAAAAGAGGACATCGTTCAAGCTGCAAAAGGCCTTCAGGCTTACGCAGACCCTTCCCAGGGCAGCGTAAGGACTGCGTCACCCAGTCTGGGGTTACGCAGTCCACTTCTGAGCAGCGCTGGTACTGCGCTGGGCCAACCAGGGAGACGCAGTCCAGTCATTTCTCCAGTTGCAGAAGAATTTTTTTTTGCCAAGATCCGGAAGCAGTGCTTCAGAGCTTCAGCAATGCTGGTGGGGTAGAGATTCTGCAGGTGCAGAATTGTGCCTAGCTAAGGCAACAAAGGTGGGAGGAAGACAGTCACTCAGCAGATCTGAGCCAAACAGATCTGAGATTCGATCAGGAGGGTCGGACAGTACTGTCCGTTTGTGTTTTGGTGGAAGATTTCCAGGAGGGAAATGAGTCTTCAGCAGAAGCAACTACTAGAGGGTTTCTAGTCACCAAGAAACCCAGATCTGGAGGGAGAAGTATTGTTTCTGTCAGATCTGAGCAAATATGGCTCGATCTGGATTGAGGAATCAAGATAGATTGGACAACATGTCCAACTATGTTATCTGGAGGGCCAGAATCCTCTCATTTCTGGATGAGTATGGTCTCAAAGAGCATGCAAAGAAGATCCTTGTTGTAACAACCGATGCAGATCCTCTCAAGAAGTATGAAGAAAATCAAGCGCGGACAAAGCGTTTGATCATAGACGGAGTCAAGGACCACGTGATTCCTCATATTGCTGGTAAGACTACAACAAATGACATGTGGGTAGCCTTGGACACGATGTACCAAGGAGGCTCTGTCCAGAGAAGAATGATTTTGGAGAACCAGATGCGGTTGTTCCAAATGATGAAGGGTGAAGAGATAGATCTATTCCTCTTCAGGCTTCAAGCCATCCTAGATCAGCTGGTTGGCATCGATGCTACTCTGGATGAGGGGCTCTTAGTGAGGACTGCTCTGAATGCAGTCTTAGAATATTGGGTAGCGTTTGTCCAGAGCATTCTGGGAAGGTAGCGTTACCATCATGGGCTGACATGTGGGCTATCCTCTGCTAAGAGGAGATCACGAGGGTCACCAAGCGTTAGAATATCAGTGGAGGAAGCGGAAAGGCCAAAGTCAAGGAAGAGGAGGAGGATGTAGCCCTTGCATCAAGGGAAAAGAAACAACAAGGGAAGAAGGACCTTTCCAAGGTCAGATGCTTTAACTGTGGTGATCTTGGACATTTCACCAACAGTTGTCCTAAGAAGAAGGACAAAGGCTCTTCTGATTCCAAGGCTGCAGCAGCAAAGGATGATGGCTCTGATGAGGATGCAACCATGAGTGCTCATGTGCCTCGAGAGAAGAGGTGGGGTGACATGGATCTGTAGAGCATTTACAGACAGTTGGCGGGATCCTTGAATCAACCCTACTCTTGGATCACATACGAGCTATGGGAGCCTTAAGACGGTAGCGAGATGAGTCAGGAGATGGTTGCAGGAGGCCACATGGAAGCGAAGAGGGAGCTGAAGCGCTGAAGAGGGAGCAGCGTAATGCAGAGGCAGCAGTAGCGTGAAGGCAACATTGCAGAGGGGCTGATGGGACTTCAGTAGCGCAAAGAAGCTGTGCTCACACAGTGCAGTGTTGCAGCATGACAGTGTCTCAAAGAGGACAGCGTGAATCGGCATCCAGGGAGCTTTAGTGGTGGAGGGAAACTTGACTTATCTGTCAAACACTTGGGTAGAGTCTTTCAGTTGCTTACTTCTCAGCAACTGAGTTGCAATGCAGCAATTAGCAGTGGCAGTGCTATGGGCAGCATGATGCAGCAATTTGAGAGGGAGTTGCAGTACAGATGTGGCAGTGTCAGTGGCAGTGACTTGGGCAACAGTACAGAGACCAACAGTGCAGTGGATGGAGGGCAGCAAGCCAAGCATCAACAACACAGAATCCAACTTCAATATCTTGTAGTGCATGGTGTGGATGCATTGCTAGAGTACACTTTCCAAGAGCACACTCCGTGCTAAGAGGGAGTGTTGAGATTTTGTATAGTTGGTGTAGCATTGGGTGTTCTCTAGCCCTAAAATTTTGTGGAGGGGCTAGGACACACTTGATCTCCAAAACTCAGAAAGGGATTGAGAAATTTCAGTCGGTGTTCAAGTTATTCAAATAATTAATTATTTTAATGGATTTCCTAAGTCTAAACTTAGGAAAATAAAATAATTAAAGTGAATTAATTAACACGTGCTGTAATTGTCTTAAGTCACATGGATCAAGCAGACTTTTAATCTCAGTTGTTGATAGATGATTTAATCTCGACCGTTGAAGGGTTCAACAAAAAGTATAAGAGAAGGGCTTGAGGGTCAGTTGGAGGAGACACACAGTTGCAGAGTTGAGGAATAGATCTGGAATTCTACGACGGGTTTGCTAAGAATTTCCGGAGGAATTTCCTGCAGCGAGGGGTAGTATTGGCCAAGGTAATGATCTGATTCTAGGGCCAAGAGTCAGTAAGAGGTAGAGGAGCAGCAACAAGGGCAGCGCAGAGAAGCAGAGCAGCAGCTACGCAGGACAGCGCAGAGGCTTCAGTGGGCTTCAGAAATTACGCAGAGGGCTTCTAGGCAGCGTAAGGCTTGCGTCACCCTTCCAGGGGTTACGCAGCCCCCCTCTGGGCAACACAGTGGCATTCTGAGGCTAGCAGGGCTGACGCTGGGGCTTCAGGGGCAGCGCTGAGGGTTTCTAGGGCCAGATCTGAGTTGAGTTCTATAAATCCAGTTTGAGGGAGTGGATCAGTCAGATATTTGGCACTGGAACTTCAAGTTAGCTGCAGATTTGATTTCTTTTATTCTCTTTCGGGTTTTCCAGATCTGGAACCCAAGTTTACTGTACTCAAAACTACTTAATAATAAACCCTCATATTTGTTGCACCGGTTTTCCCGCTTTGGGTTTTTCCGGGGACTTATGTCCAAAAATCCATGTGTCACTTTGTTGCATGAGCATATTATTTAGTAAATGATCTGCATGTGTACGTTCTAGTTGTGTTTATTTCGGTATTTTCTGAATCTAATTTCTGAAAATAACTTGTATTAATTAAAATCAAGTAGGAGAAATAAACCAATACACTGCAGTAGAATTTTCATAGAAGGAAGTCTCGATGACCAAAGAAGAAAAGAGGTATGTATGCATATGTTCATTATTTCAAGTCAAGTCGTTACATCGTTGCAGATAGTAAGGATGCATGCCCTACCTGATGAGCATGATCTAGGGAAAATGACCTCCTTCATTAAAAGGATACATGAAGGCATGGGTCACATATTAACTAGATGAAATCAACAGAATATGTCCTCATATGGAATATGAGGTGGTTTACAAAATGAAGGAACTATGATTGAGAGTTCTTGGGAAGTAATATGTGAATAAAGAGAAAATAAGAGATCGTGAAAGATGCAACTGTGGAGAAGTCAGTCAACATCAAATGATTAAAAGAATTGACTATGATATCTCCATGGGAAAGATATAAAGACCTTGGAAAAACTTGGAAAAGAAAGAAGACCCTTGATTAATGAATATATTGGAGATGTGTCAATATGAATGTAGGATGTTGATGTTTTTTTTTAGATCTAGGGGAATCGGTAACAGGTGGGGCTCTCCTGAGCGAGGCCCAGGTTCAAATCCAACTGGCTGCCACTATAAACCTAGGCTAGGTGCAATAGCCTGCAAGCCGCATTGTAGCATTTAACTTATGCCTCAACAAGAGCCGAGACGTCCGCTATGGGGTCGCCTACTCTTCTAGCCAAGACACAACAGACATATGTCTCCATGGAGGTTTAATCCTAGGTGGATCGGGTGAAAGTCAACTGCCTCCGCCGTTGTACCTCCGCTTCACCGACAAAAGGTCACGGGCTTGGCCCGGAACGGTTAATCTCTCGTGGCGAGCCACGCCCTCGCTCAGGATTGAGCACAGGACCTGTCTGTCTTAACGAGAGCGACCTTACCACTACGTCGCCTCCACAGACCTTAATGTAGGATGTTGATGTTGCAAGAAACAAATGTCATGATGAAGGGCCATCACAAAAGGTAATTTTAGATTTGATGTTCATTTCTGTTTTTTAACAATATTTGGATGGGCTAATACAGGGCTACCGAAAGAAAAGTGTGGATGTCATCCCCGAACCACAACTAGTACTCATGTGGTGGGATGAAAGATCCTGGATACATGATGTGGAAAAGGTAGTTGTATAAAAGAAATCCATATGTGGACTAGAAAATCACTTTCTAATAGAGGGAAGGATGACATGACTAACTTGAGGAAAGTGATGGATGGCCGATGCCCTATGTAATATTCATAATAGGAAATTAATAGTAATAACAATGCATCAATAGACATTAACAACAACAAAAACAATTACGCCACTAAAACACAGAATGGAGCCATAAAATCACGTTTGAGCCATTTTATTAAACTGTTGTGAATGTGTACAATTTGGGTCCTAGAATGATGGCACCTGAGCTTGTTCAAGGCAAGCTGAAGATGGCCACGAAAACAAGTTGAATCCACCCACACAAAAGTACTCTGCGTTGCTCTAGCTCTACGCAATCCTACCCTGAAATGTTGTTGTTGCTCCACTATATTTGTTGGTTGGGCCCTAGAATAATGCTCAAAAAAGTCCAGGCTTCTAACCCCGACCTCTACCCACAAAACCCACAATAACTCGCAAAGGATTTCTAGAATGGCTGACCCCGAAAATTGGCCCTCTTGGGCTTGGCTTTTTGCGTTGCTGGAAAATTGTGTGCACCTGGAAAATCTGCTCCAAACTACTCCCAAAATGTATGCAATATCCCTGTTAGGCAGCTCTCAGCCTCCCCACCAATTCCCAGCTCCAACTTCCTTATGCTCCTCAGCTCTCGGATGATGTCCTTCTCAGCACTGTGCAGTCACTGCGTTGCCTTTGAAGATAAACAAGTTGTGAATGAGTCACACATCTCCCCACTAGATCGAAAAGGTAAAATATCCTCCCTAGGGTAGGCACTCGAAGTCCCCCGAAGCACAGGTTGAGATTCCCACTCGGGAACACTCAGTTGCTGAACAACAATTGCAGACTTGGCACTCAAGCGTGCTCTGTCAAAAGACAAATTCAGAAATGATAGATAGATGCGTGAAAATGAGCTGCCTCTTCCTTTTTGTCTCCAAAGGCCCAACGTTCCTCTTGGGTCCCACCAAGAGCTGCGCTGCCCCTCCTCTAGCCACTCTTGCACTGCCTTCCTTCAACCAACCACAACGCTGCCTTCGTGGATGGCGCAGCCCTTCCTCATTGGCTCATCGAGCCCCCACTAAGGCCACAATATTTGCCTCTTCAACTATAGAAAGGACCATAGTTTTCTTTAATCTAATTTGTGGGTCCCTGACCCACATTATTTCCGGTTAACATTAGAAAATACAAAATTACCAAAACTTTAATATTTCTAATTAGCAGAATCACTAATTAGGAATATTACAGTCCTCCCTACCAAGATGTTGCTTGTCCTCAAGCAACTGCAATGATGGGTGCTGGAGGATCTGCTCTCCTTTCCAGGTAGAATCCTCATCCGACAAATTCCTCCATCTAATAAAAAACTCCTTGATCACCCTACTCCTCAAATGCCTCTCCCTGGTGTCCAAAATGGCCTAGGTTGAAGTACCAAGTGCCCTTCATCATTCATAGGAGGCAACTAAGTTGTTGTTGTCACCTGCTGCCCCAAGGCCTTTTTCAAGCAGGATACATGAAAGATGTTATGCACCCAGCTCCCCAGGGGGTAGCTCCAACTTGTATGCTACCTCCCCTACTCTCCGAGTGACCCTGTATGGCCCATAGAAGCGAGGCTTAAGCTTCTTGCCCCCCTTCTGCTTCAGCATGGACTGCTTGTGTAGCTGAAGGCGGAGGTACACTAAGTCCCCAACCTCAAACTGTCTCTCCACGCAGCCCCGGTCTGCATAGATCTTCCGCTGGTTCTGCACTATCCTCATATTTTCCTTGAGAGCCCTCAAAATGTCTTGGCTCTCCAAGATCCAATCCTTGGCCCGCGGGGCCTTGCTGTCTCTAAACATGACATCAACAAATGTCAGAGCATTATAACCATACAAAGCACAAAATGGAGACATACGTATAGACATGTGGAAGGTGGTGTTGTAGCAATACTCCCCCATATGCAACCACCTCAACCATGCCCTCTGCTACCTTGTAACGTAGTTACGCAAGTAGCCCTCCAACCACTTGTTAACTATCTCTGTCTGGCCATCCGTTTGGGGATGGTAGCTCGTACTAGGAGTGGGATCCGTACCCACCAACCAGAATAGCTCTTGCCAAAAAACCGCTCATGAAACCACTATCACGATCACTGACAATGGTTTTGGGAAGACCATGCAACTAGAACATCTCTCTGAAGAACAACTCAGCCACCTGTGAGGCTGTGTACTTGGACGAGATTGCAAAGAAGTGAGCATACTTCGTCAAGCGATCAACAACCACATAAATATAGTCCTTGCCCTGCACCATGGGTAACCCAATGATGAAATCCATCGAGATGCTTTCCCATTTCCCCTCAGGGATGGGAAGAGGCTGCAATAACCCCACTGGATGGGATAACTCCCCCTTGTTACGCTGGCACACCTCACACTCCGGGATGTGTTGTAGAACATCATCCTTGAGGCCCTTCCATGACGACCTCTCTTTGATGACCCTATAAGTTTTGTTGAACCCCTGATGCCCTGCCAGTGGTGAATCATGGGCTGCCTGAAGAATCTTCTGCCGCAGCTAGGAGTTGGCCACCAAATAGGTTTGGTCCCTATAATATATCACTCCATCCATCACCCAGTAGTGGTCATCGGTCACCTGCCACTCCAGGACCTCGCATGCAAAGTGGTCCTTGGAGTACTCGACCAACAAATGAGCCTTCCAATCCTGCTCAATGCTCATCAGTGAAAAAGAAACCGACCTCCTAGACAACGCATCAGCTACCACGTTGTGCTTCCCCTTGATATACTCAATGTCGAAATCGTAGGCCTGTATCTTACTCACCCACTTATGTTGCCTCTCTTGCAACTGTGTCGCTCCAAAAAGAATTTGAGGCTATTGCGGTCGGTCCTCACCCTGAATCTGTTCCGCACTAGGTACTTCCTGAACTTGGCTAGCGCATGCATGATGGCTAGCATCTCCTTGTCATAAATGGGGTAGTGCCTATCATGAGGCAATAGCTTTTGACTCTCAAAAGCTATAGGATGCGCTCCCTGCATCAACACTGCCCCCACTCCTTCCTCCGATGTATTGCACTCAAGGAAAAAGGGCTAGGTGAAATAAGGAAGAGCGAGCACTGGGCAAATGCTCATCACCTGCTTGAGGTGCTCAAAAGCCTCCTGCGTTGTTGTGGTCCAAAGAAAAGCTCCCTTCTTGGTCAAATTTGTGAGGTGCGCTACTAACTGTGAAAAGACCTTCACAAATTTCCGGTAGTAGGTGCATATGCCCACAAACCCTCGAAGCTCTGTCACGTTCTTAGGCTCTGGCCAATCCCAGATGGCCCTGATCTTCTGCTCATTCACCCTCACGCCATCAAGACCAATAATATGCCCCAAATAAAGCATCTACGTCAACCCAAACTCGCACTTGGACAACTTTGCATAAAATGTTGCTCCTCTAGGATATGCAGTACTGCCTCCACATGCTGCAAGTGCTCCTCCCAAGTTCGACTATAGATCAAAATGTCATCGAAAAATACCAGCACGAACTTCCTCAACTGGCCATGAAAGATGTAGTTCATGCAAGTCTGAAAGGTGGCCAAAGCATTGTTTAACCCAAACGGCATCACCAAAAACTCAAAGTGTCCATAGTGACACCAGAACGCAGTCTTAGGGACATCCTTGTCCCTCACCTGGATCTGATGGTACCCAGACCTTAGATTGATCTTGGAGAAGAACTTAGCTCCCCTCAACTCATCCATCAACTCATCGATCCTGGGAATGGGGTAGCGGTTCTTCATGGTCTTCTTGTTCAGGGCCCTCTAATCGATACACATCCGCAGTGACCCATCCTTCTTCACCAGGACAACTGAAGAAGCAAAAGGGCTAGAACTGGGCCTGATGTGCCCCAACGCTAAGAGCTCATGAACGACTCTCTCAATCTCATCCCTGTAGGCCTTAGGATGCCTATAGGGGGTAGTGATCACGGCTTGCACCTAGTGCTCCAGCTCAATGGTGTGCTCAAATCCACGGTCAGGTGGTTGACCCGGTGGTATGTCCCCAAATACTACTGGGTACTTGTCAAGGATGGCCTGAATCTCAGGTTGTGGTGGCTTGGTCACACCCCCAGCCTCAGAAATCCGCAACTCACAACCCACCCTATATCCCCATGCCTCAAGTCGGCCTTCATCTTGTGTGCAGAGACTATCTGTGGTGGGTATGAATGCATGCCTCTCAAGATCACAAGTTTTCCCTCTTGATCCAGAAACTCCATCTCCAGTTTCTTCCAGTCAGTGGTGACTCTGCCAAGTGTGAAGAGCCACTGGACTTCCAACACTATGTTGGTGTCTGGAATGTCAACCATGAAGAAGTGGCCGGTCATGGAGTAGTTCCCCATGGTCAGAGTCAGCGCTGGGACATAACGTGTGTACTGCATGGTCTTGTCTCCCGACACCCGCACTGAAAAACCTTCAAATTCCTTAGTAGCAATGCCCCTCCTCTGCATCATCTGGGCATTGATGAAGTTGTGTGTGGCTCCATTGTCCACTAACACCGAGACACGCTGCCCCTGTACTGTCCCCCGGATCCTCAAGGTTAGATACTTGGGTACCCCACATAGTGATGCGAGGACCCCTCCTGTAGGTTCAAACACAGATCCTTCTACTGTCGGTGGGGGTGGAGGTGGAGGCCCTCCCTCCTGGGGTGCTACGTTGTCCTTTCCTCCCATCTCAAAGAATGTCTCCTCATCCCCATCACTGTTTGAGAAGACCTCTATATAGTGTTCCTTCCCTGCTGCACATCTCTGGCCTGGTGCCCATGGCTGCTGGCAAGTGAAGCAGAGTTTCTTCCTCCGAAGATCTCTCCTGGTGTCATCATCTAGTTTCCCCCGACTCTGGTTGCCTCTTGGGGGTGGAGTTCTCATGTCTCTCCCCTTCTGCTGAAATCCCGATCTGTTGGGCAGTGGTGCTCTAGCCCTGGGTAGGGCATCCTGCAAATCTCTAGCCCTTTCCACTGCGTCCTGTAGTGTAGCAGGTTTGTTGGACCTTACCAAACCCTGTAATGGTTCTGCCAGTCCCTCAACAAACGTGTAGATCCTCCTAGACTCAGACAGATCTAGAACCATCACTGACAGCCTCAGAAACTCGGAAATGTATGCCTTTGTGTTCCCAGTCTGCTCGAGTTTGACCAACTCCCAAATTACTCTTCCGGGTCCTTCCTCTCAAACCTCTCAAGCACTCTCCTAGTGAAATCATCATACGTTGTCACCCTTGCGTGACCCAGTGTAGTCAGCCCATGGAACCACCAATCGTGGGCTTCTCCCTCCAGATGCAACGTGGTAACCTTGATAACCTCTGTCTCAGTCATTTGGTTCAACTGGAAATAGACATCCAACTTCTCCACCCATGCTTTCGTTGAACTCTTAGAAGAGCCATCATAGTTGGGAGGAACAACCTTCCCACAGTACGTTGTAAATCACTGCCTTGTGTGTAGCCTCCTCCGGACATGTTTCTGGGTTTATTATCGGTCTTCAACTGGAAAAAATCTTTGAATGTGATGGCCCTCCCAAACTCTGGGCGATAAGACTGGTATTCTATGAAATACTCTCTGTAGGGAGCCTCTTCCAGCTCCTGCTACCCTCGTGTTCCTGAAGCTAGGAACGTTGGAATAGTGGACAGTGGAGGTGTGTATGGTACGACTGGCATGGTTGTATGGTGCTACCTGGTGCTACGAAGTGCCTGACCCTTCTCCAATCTAGAAATCCCCTTGGACTCCCTTCCCCTTGCTGTTATTGCTAAACCGCTGAGCCATCTCCTCAATCCTCTTGGAGAGGTCCTGTACTGACTTTAACAGAAGTTGAGAAAATTCCTCCTCCTTGCTCCTTCCAACTTTTGCGTCCTCCATCTTCTCCCCTATGACCTCCGAAACACTATCTACCGGATCTAGAGTGATTTCAAGCTCCCTTTCCCTGCTCCTGTATCTTTGTCTCCGGTAAGTTACGTTTTGTTTGTTCTCCAGTGTCATAGACTGCGCTGCTCCACAGGCTGAGTCAAGTCTATGAGCTCTGATACCACTGTAATATTCCTAATAGGAAATTAACAGTAATAACAATGCATCAATAGACAATAACAACAACAAAAACAATTATGCCATTAAAACACAGAATGGAGCCATAAAATCAGGTCGGAGCCATTTTATTAAACTCCCGTGAATGTGTACAATTTGGGTCCTGGAAAGATGGCACCTGGGCTTGCTCAAGGCAAGTTGAAGATGGCCACGAAAACAAGCTAAATCCACCCACACAAAAGTACTCTGCGCTGCTCTAGCTCTACGCATTCCTGCCCATAAATGTTGCTACTGATCCACTAGATCTGCTGGTTGGGCTTGGAATAATGCTCAGAAAATTCTGTGCTTATAACCCTGACCTCTACTCACAAAACCCACAATATCCTGCAAAGGATTTCTGGAATGGCTGACCCCGGAAATTGGCCCTCTTGAGCTTGGCTCTCTGTGCTACTGGACAATTCTGTGCACCTGGAATATATGATGCAAACTGCTCGCAAAATGTATGCAATATCCCTGTTAGGAAGCTCTCAGCCTCCCCACCAATTCCCAGCTCCAACTTCCCTATGCTCCTCATCTCCCGGATGATCTCCTTCTCAGCATTGCGCAGTCACTGCGCTGCCTCTGAAGATAAACAAGTTGTGAATGAGTCACACATCTCCCCACTGGATTGAAAAGGTAAAATCTCCTCCCTAGGGCAGGCACTCGAAGTCCCCTGAAGCAGAGGTTGAGATTCCCGCTCGGGAACACTCAGTTGCTGAACAACAATGGCAAACATGGCACTAGCTCAAGCGTGCTCTATCAAAAGACAAATTCATAAATGATAGACAGATGCGTAAAAATGAGTTGCCTCTTCCTTTTTGTCTCCAAAGGCCCAACGTTCCTCTTGGGTCCCACCGAGAGTTGTGCTGCCCCTCCTCTAGCCACTCCTGCGTTGCCTTACTTCGACCAACCACAACGCTGCCTTCACGGATGGTGTAGTCATTCCTCATTGGCTCATTGAGCCCCAACCAAGGCTGCAATATTTGCCTCTTCAACTATAGGAAAGGACCATAGTTAGCTTTAATCTAATTTGTGGGTCCCTGGCCCACATTATTTCAGGCTTGTGAAAATTCTACTGCAGTATCATGGTTTACTTCTCCTACTTGTTTTAAATTATACAAATTATCTTCAAAAATTATATTCAGAAAATACCAAAGTAAACACAACTAACAGTCTACACATGCAGATCATTTACAAAATACTATGCTCATTTAAACAAAGTGACACATGGATTTTTGGACATAAGTCCCTAAAAAAACCCAAAGTGGTAAAACCGGTGCAGCAGATATGAGGGTTTATTTTATTAAGTAGAATCTGAGTACAACAAATCTGGGTTCCAGATCTGGAAAACCTGACAGAGAATAAAAGAAATCTGTAACTAATCTATTGTTCCAAGACCAAATATGTGACTGATCCACACCCTCAAACAAGTACTCGGGGTCAACTCAGTGCCCACCAAACGGAAAAGTTCCTGCCAAAACCCGCCGATGAAGCGGCTATCCCTGTCACCGACAATGGTCTTTGGGAGACCATGCAATCTGAAAACATCCCTGAAAAATAACTCAGCCACCTGTGCTGCCGTGTAACGTGTTGATATGGCGAATAAATGTGCATATTTTGTCAGTCGATCAACGACTACAAATATGCAATCCTTGCCCTATACAGTGGGCAACCCTGTGATGAAATCCATTGAAATACTCTCCCATTTCCCCTAAGGTATGGGAAGAGGCTGTAGTAACCCCGCCGGATGGTTCATCTCCCCCTTGTTGCACTGGAAAACTTCGCACTCCCTGACATGTCAGAGTACGTCTTCCTTGAGGCCCTTCCACGAGAACCTCTCTCTGATGGCCCTATAGGTCTTGGTGAACCCCTGGTGGCCTGATAATGGCGAGTCATGTGAGGTGTGCAATATCTTCTCCTTGAGCTTGGAGCTCTCAGTCAAGAAGATCTTGTCCCTGTAGTAGATCACCTCATCCATCACCCTGTACTTGTCATCTGTAACCTGTCCGTCCAAAACCTCATAGGCAAAACGGTCTTTGGAGAACTCTACCAGAAGTTGAGCCCTCCAGTCCGTATCCAAACTCATCAAGGACAACGTTGTCGGTCTGCGTGAAAGTGCATCGGCCACCACGTTGTTCTTCCCCTTGACATACTTGATGTCAAAATCATATGCCTGGATCTTGCTGACCCACTTCTGCTGCCTCTCCTGCAATTGTTTCTGCTCTAGAAAGAATCAGAGGCTACTATGGTCTGTCCTCACTCTGAACCTGTTCCCCACTAGGTACTGCCAAAACTTGGCCAATGCATGCATGATGGCCAACATCTCCTTGTCATATATAGCATACAACCTCTCATGTGGCAATAGCTTCCGGCTCTCAAAAGCTATGGGATGGCCTCCCTGCATCAAAAATGTGCCTATCCCCTCCCCTGATGCATCACACTCTAGGACAAAGGGCTGTGTAAAATCTGGCAATGCCAAAACCGGACAACTGCTCATCACCTCCTTGAGCCTGTCGAAAGCCCTCTGCGTTGTATCAGTCCAACTGAATGCCCCCTTTTTGGTAAGGTTTGTAAGGGGTGCAGCAAGTTGGGAAAACCGCTTGACGAACTTTCGGTAGTAGGTGCAGATACCCACAAATCCCTGAAGCTCCGTCACATTATTCGACTCTGGCTAATCCCTGATGGCCCTAATCTTCTCCTCGTGGACCCTCACTCTGTCCACCCCGATGATGTGCCCCAAGTAGAGCATCTTTGTCAGCCCAAACTCGCATTTGGAGAGCTTAGCATAAAATTGCCGCTCCTCCAAGATGCGCAATACAGCCTCAATATGCTGTAGGTGCTCCTCCCATGTCCTACTGTAAATCAAAATGTCATCAAAAAACACTAACACACACTTCCTCAAGTGACTGTAGAAGATGTGATTCATGCATGACTAAAATGTGGCCAGAGCATTGGTCAGCCCAAAGGGCATCACCAAGAACTCAAAGTGGCCGTAATGACACCTGAAAGCGGTCTTGGGAATATCCTGCTCCCTCATGCGAATTTGATGGTACCCGAATCTCAAATCAATCTTCGAGAAGAACTTCGATCCCCTCAGCTCATCCATCAACTCATCTATCAGTGGGATGGGGTACTGGTTCTTCATGGTCTTTTTGTTTAGGGCCTGGTAATCAATGCACATCCTCAATGTGTCATCCTTCTTCTTCACCAATACCACTGAAGAATCAAAGGGGCTAGTGCTAGGACGGATGTGCCCAAGAGCTAAGAGCTCATGGATGGCCCTCTCAATCTCATCTCGATAGGCCTTAGGATGCCTATAGGGTGTAATGATGACAGCCTGGATGCCCTACTCCAGCTCAATCGTGTGCTCAAATCCCCAATCTGGCGGCTACCCTGGTGGTATCTCTCCAAAAACCATGGCATACCTGTCTAAAATGGACTGTACATCTGGGTGTACAGCCTGCCCTGTAGATCCTGCCTCTGAAACACGCAGCTCCACTGCCCACTCTATGTCTCCCTTCCGGAAATCTGCCTCCATCCGGTGTGCTGAAACTGTCTTTGGTGGGTAGGTGTGCATACCTCGAATCTTCTCGTGCCTCCTAGTCTTCTTATCCATCCACTCCATCTCCAAGGTCTCCCAATCAGTGGTGACCTTTCCCAGTGTGATTAACCACTGCACCCCCAATATTACGTTGGTGTCCGAAATGTCCACCACAAAGAAGTGATCTGTCAGGGTGTACGTCCCCATAGTCACTGCCAAGGCTGGCACACTGCATGGTCCGGTCACCTGGAACCAGTACCGAAAATCCATCAAATCTCTCTGTCGGTATGCCCCTCCGCTCTACCAACTGGGCATCAATAAAATTGTGGGTGGCCTCACTGTCCACTAATACTAAAACACCCTATCCTCGCACTGTGCCTCGGATACATAGCGTCAAGTATTTGGGAACTCCCTGCAAAGATGCAAGGGCTCCCCCGGTAGGTGCAAATGCTGCACCTCCTGCTCTTGGTGGTGGAGGTGGCAGATGATCCCCTCTCTGCACTGTACTACTACCTCCTGCCTCTATCTCCTCATACTCCTCTTCCCCGTTATTGTTGGAGAAAACCTCAATGTAATGTGCCTTCCCTGCAGCAAAACGGTGTTCGGGTGCCCAAGGCTCCTGGCATGTGAAACATAGCCTCTTCCGCCTCAGATCTCTCCTGGTCTCATCATCCAAAGGCCCTCTGCTCTGGTTCCAGTAATAAACAGAAATATGCCAGACAGATATAGAAAATATAATGCTGAACCAGATCATACACATAGAATGCCAGAAAACTGAGCCATTTTATTAATCTGAAAGTACATAGAGAAGAGTACAAGAAGATCAGGATAAATGCACCTATCCTTGCCCTAGGCAAGTAGAGGCTCTCTCAGACAAATAATGGCTGCAACAAGGACAGCGTCCTAGCTGCTCTGAAGACTGGAGCTGGACTGTACTGGAACTATGAGCTGAAGACTGAAAAATAGCTGCTATCAATACTCCAAACCCTCACCAATGGAAAACGCTGCCTCTGCTAGTGACAGCGCTGAGACAGGTGTAGTGCTGGTCACAAAAACCTCCAGATGGATGGATCTGCTCCTAACTGCTGGAAAACGCTGTCAAGGCCCTCTAACACAAGCCTGCTCCTCAGATCAGCATCCTACCTGGTGGATCTGCCTCCTGTATGCTCAGATCTACTGGATCTGAAGCCTCCAAACCAGATCTGCGTCCTATCCCTCCAGATCTGCGTCCTCCCAGATCAGATCTGCTATCAACCCTTCAGATCTATGCTGGATCTGACACTATCTCTTCAGATCTGCAACCCCCAAGGCTGGATCTGATGTTATCTCTTCAGATCTAGGCCAGATCTGCCAATATCTCCTCAGATCTACAATCTCCCAAGCTGGATCTAGTGCTATACCTTCAGATCTGCACCATACAGAACTAGATCTGCAAATATCTGCTCAGATCTACAATCTCCAAGGCTGGATCTATCAATGTGCCTTCAGATCTGCGTCCTCCTCTTCCTGGTGCACAGCGTCCTCACTCCAAGACTGATCTGCGTCCTTCCTCCTCCTGGAACAGCGTTTTCTCTGCTCAGATTTGGACTGCGTCCTCCCTGGAACATCGTCCTCACTCTCCAAGGCTGATCAGCGTCCTCCCTTCTCCTGAAACAACGTCCCTCCTCCTCAGAACTGCGCAGCCACAAGAGGGCTTCTTCCTCTCCAAATCTGCACCAGAAACTGCTGCTACTTGCTACTGAAACTGAAAGGTGTACTCAGAACATAACCTTACTAGGGCAGGCACTCGAAGTCCCCCGAAGCTAAGGGTGAAACTAGAAATAACCTTACCAGGGCAGGCACTCGAAGTCCCCCGAGGCTAAGGGTGAGATCTCCGACCGGAGACACTCGGTTGCACTAAACAGTGCTGCAGACCGACTAAACAACCGGCGTGCTGAAGCCGACAGAAGTCTAGCTCACAATAATAATATCAAATCATGCATACCAAATGAAGTGGAAACCCCTCCTTTTATAATGCTAAACTCCCTCCAAAACCTTAACTGCGTCCTTCACCTTGCAGTTACCCTTGGGTCAGCGTGAGGCCTCCCCTCATATATGTGTGGACCCCCAAGGCCCCCTCTTTAAGTTACAACGTCAATCAACTAGGAAAGCACTTTATTTTATAAAGTGAGATGACTAAAGTGAGGTGACCCCTCTTATTTCTCACTTTATTTATTATTTCTAGCTAAAGCGGCAAAATAAGCAAAAATGAAATATTCCAATTAGCAAAGCTAATTGGGAATATTACACGAGCCCTCACCGATATGGAAACCCCTTGGGGTCTCACGCTATCTAGACTCTGTCGTGAACCTCTACCCCATCTCTTCTATCCGTCTCGACAAATCTTGCAATGATTTGAGGAGAAGTTCCCTGAACTCCTTCCCGGCATCTCTTTCCTCTGCCATTGGTTCCTCCTCCTCTGCGTCCACTACTGGAACGCCGTCACCTTCCCCGAAAGTGATCCCTAACCTCCGCTCTTGATCTCTGTACTTCCTCCCTCGGTAACAGATGTATGGTTTACCTATTGGTGTCATAGACAATCTGCTCCACAGGCTGAACCAATTCTATGAGCTCTGATACCACTATAATATTCCGAATAGAAATAAACAGCAATATAAAGCACATAAACAAAGACATACAACAGCTAGAGAGACATCATATGAAAAATAGACAATATGGAGAACGCTAAGCCATTTTATTAAATACTGAAAGATGAAATGAGTACAAAGGTGATCAGAATGATGGCACCTTGGCTTGCACTAGGCAAGCGTAGAAATACTCTCAGAATATATCTCAGAATGGCTGCTTTTTCAATGACTGCATAATCTCCAGTGCTGCTGGTACTGCTGTTGTGTTGTTGCTACTGCTGGAATGAAATGACTGTTTGGGGCTGCTCCCCTCCTCGAAAAATTGTGAAACTTTGGGAATGGCCTCTCCACCCAATACCCAGAAAGCCCAGAGAGCTTTCCGGAAATGGCTAACCTCCGAAAATGACTCCCTTGAGGCACTACGCTATCCCCAATGAGAAACGTTGGCCCTGAATGAACTGCTGCAAATAATGGCCTTCGACTCTACCAAAATGATGGAATAGGGACGGGCTGACCCCTTTCCAACTCTCCCGGGCTGAATCCCCTGATAAACCCTCAATCTGGAACCACCTCCTTCCAAGACTGCGTCCTCCCTCTCACTGACTGCGCTGTCTCTTCCAGTGAATGCTCCCAACTGTGGTTGCTGCAACTCTCTCCGGCAAAACAAGGATGGAACTCCTCACTCAAGCAGGCACTCGAAGTCCCCCGAGGCTGAGGTTGGGATATCCGCACGGAGACACCTGATGTACTGAACAGTACGTGTAGACTTTGCTCAACAGCAAGTGTGCTCAATGTCAAAAGACAAATAACATAGATGCATAATCAGAATGAATGAAATGAGGAGACCCTCTCCCTTTTTATGCTTGGAGAGCCTTGCTCTCACCTAGGTCCCAACATCAACTGCGTTGTCTCCTTGAGCCACGTTGTCCCTCTCTCTGCACTGGCTTGGTCCCACACTGCCTACGCTGTCCTTTTCCCCACGCTGCCACTTTGACCTCTAGGCCCCACGCTGCTAATTAGTCATGTCTCTCAAGTGACTTTAGGAAATACTTTATCCTAAGTGTGAGTTAAGTGTCCCTCTTCAGCCACTTTATTTATAACTTAACTTTATGAAAGTAAAATAGTCAAAAATTAATATTTCCAATTAGCTATTGCTAATTGGGAATATTACAAGGTGTTGCTGCTTTCTGCATCAAAGATTCTTTAGTCTTCTTGCTGGAGATCCAGACTATATTTGCAATCGCTCTGATACCATGTGAAAATTTCTGAATATCTCAAACAGAAACCCTACTATTAATATTTAGATTTACTTCTCCTACTTACATTAAGTGATTAATGTGAAATATTCAGCATCAACATCGTAGTAAATACATCAACAACCTACATATACAGATCTAAACTGAATACATGCACAATGAAAAAGTGACACACAAGGATTTTCTAGACAACTGTCCCTGGAAAAACCCAATGCGGGAAAACCGATCTTCTGGCTGCCGGAGGGTTTTATTATTAAGTAAAATCTAAGTACAACAAATCTAGGCACCAACTGGCTAACTCGATAGATAAAACTGCAGCTATATCTCTGTTCTGGAGACAGAAAAACTGACTGATTCACACCCTCAAATGAGATTTACAAAACTCGGCCTTTTTCAGTCTTCAGAAACCCCATCACTGCTCTGAAGCCCTCTGCATTAGCTCTTCTAGACTGCGTCAGCCCCTGCGTTGCTCAGGAAGGGCCTGCGTTACCCCAGACTGGGTTACGTTGCCCCTGCGTTGCCCTGGCTGGGCCTGTGTTAGCCCCACTAGCCTCTTGCTGCCTCTGCGCTGCCCTTTTTGGGCCTGCGTAAGCCCTGCGTAGCCCCTGAAAAGTCTGCGCTGCCTCTGCTGGGCTATGGTTGTGCTGCATAGTTGCTGCCCTCTCTACGCTGCTTCTCTGCCTCTTGTTGCACTCTTGGCCTGGGATCAAACCATGCCTCTCGCCAATACTACCCCTCGCTGCAGCTGAAACACTTCTGAAATTGTTAGCAAATCACGCCCTAGAAATCCACCTTAGTCTCAGTGCTATGCCACTGTGTGTGTGTTCTCCAATTGACCCCAAGCCTTTCCTTTATACTTTTCTCGTTGGGAAACCAACGACCTTGATCTAATCTCTTATCAACGGCTAAGATTAAAATAAAGCTTGATCCGTGTGACTTAAGTAATTTTCATCACATGTTTAATTTAATTAACTTGAATCTTTTAATTTTCCTAAGTTAGACTTAGGGTCCTTAATTAAAAAAATTAATTAATTAAATATCTCTTAGACAAGATGGAATTTCTTAAATCGCTTTCTGGGTCTTGGAGATCTTATGTACTCTAGTTCCTCCACAAAGTTTCGGAGCTAAAGCACATCCAAAGCTGCCCCAACACATCAGAAATCTCAACAACCTTTTCGCGTAAAAGGGGTAGAGGGAATCATTGAAACTTGATATTTTAGTACATCATGATTAGTCTTGTAGGCTTGTCGTATCTAGATGCCTCATGATGATCATCTCATGAGATACACCTTTTTGTTTTGATGCAATTTTCTTTGATTTAATTAAGACTTGTGACTCAGGAGAGTCGGGGAAGATATCATATTTTAGTATCGATGTTTGATGTACCACTTGACATCTTATACATTTTATATAGTAGTTTTATCTTCATATTTATGTGACAATGTGTTTGTTTGATGTTGATGTTTCCTTAGAATTTTAACAAAATGAAAAAAAGTGAGTATTTTATTTTTATTTTTACTTTAAGTTTCCCGATAATTCGGGAAATATCGGTGTTGGAGGAAGACTTAGAAGCAGTGTCAAGGTCTTGGAGGCATTCATAGGTCAAGGGTCTGAGTCTTGGTCATGGTACTTGTCATTTGAAGATCTATAAGAAGAATTCTTTGTGGGTTTTCCTCTCCAAGAGGGAGAGGTTTTGCCCTCGCTCTAGGAGCCTAATCTTGTGTCTTGTTTATTTTGATAATTGACTTGATGAAAGACTAAACAAGATAATGAAGAGAAGACATAAGTAACTCACAAGTAATTATCAAGAAGAGAATTTGTATTAAACACCAGCCCTCTAAATTCTCAACAAAAATATCGCACTATAACTTTTACTGTAACAACATAAATTCCGATAGATCCAATAATTTTAACTAAGATAGCATTATGTGATAAGCTATTTTATACCTTGGGCATAGATGCATAAATCAGCAGTTGGATTTATTTGAAAATGCATTCCATCAAACGCAGGATAAACTATAGAATAGAGATGTTTTCTAAAACCTGATTAAGATATCTTGTTGCAGTTGTGAGAAATCTTCCATAGGTATGTCGAACAGGTTTTGTATATGGTTGCAAAATGTCAGTCGCTTTCTCAATATGAGGTTGTGAAGCAGCAACCACTTTCTCTACGTAAGGGCCACAAAGATCCTTGACTGTCTGTTTACATCCAGATGAAACAGGAGACATCGTTCATGGCAAGTTAGAATACATTAATCTTTAATACCCAATATAGAAAAAATATTCAAGCCGAATAAAACCGCATCAGGACTTAAAGCAGTCCATATATTCCATTAAAAACAATTCTCATAATCTAATCTCCTGTTCTAGTTATAAAAAATAGTCTTTAAAACTAGAAAATTGAAACACCTGCACATGAGGACTCAGCGATTCCTGAGCTTTAACAAGATGTGGCTTAATGGTATCCCTTGATGCCTCATAACCCTCATTCACTTTAGTTTTTAAAGTCTCCACATGTGGTGCAAAAGAAACCATGGCTTGCTGCCACTGTTGCTTCAGAGCAGGGTTCCACTGCTGCACAACACACTTATTATACAAATATAGGACATGATAGCATGATTTGCACCAGAATACAAAGGCATTAGACAAAAATATGGTGAGCTACACTAGACCTACAGAAAAGACGGTGAAGTATTTCTTGAAAAAATGGTGGTGAAGTATTTCTTGAAGAAAAAGGAAGAGAAAAAGAGACTTTCAATTTTTCTGTCTTAACATACCGAAACAGAAGAAAATGCAGTGCAAAATGATTAGAATATGATAAAGAGACCAATTTGATGAAATATTAACAAGCAGTAACTTGTACTGAGAATGTCCTGAAAATCCTTGAATTTGGTGATCTTGCAACCAAGAGATAAATGCTTTAAAATCATTTTAATTCAACCAATAATGCTCATACAAACATGGAATGATTCTCAACTGCAAAACACTCATGAAGGAATTAGATTTATTTCTGATGCATATACTCAATCTTTTTCTCTAATAACCACTATGCATGGCCCCACTATATTTGTTTGGAAAAAAGTATACAACAGCGTATAAAGAGTCTCAGAACTATACATTCATAAGCCTACGCACCACCCTAAAATCACATGCTGTTTGGGAACTATACACTTATTAGTCTCTATGCCATTTGTTTACATAGAAGATAAAGGAAATAAACATTATATTTTTTTCTACATACAGTCTTTGCTGTTTCAAGATCTGGACATCCCTGGTCGTGAGCAGTGGTAGCCTTTTCTGACACCTGAAATTCAACAAACAAGTAGTGATTTTCTTGTGGAAAAACAATAATATTACCACAACACAATCTGTCATATCCCCAATAATTAAATTTGTCTAAGGAATACCCCCAATTTTGCAGTTTTGTTTCCTACTCAATTATTTTGGCGCTTGGACTTAGGAGTTTGGGTTAGAAGGCTTGGGTATTAAATTTTGCAAGGGTAAAGAAGGCAGCTTATGAAAAGTGGGTCAAAAATTAAAAGGGTGAGTTGTGGGGACCAAACAAAAGGGGCATTCGAACCCTTAGAAGGAATTTGAGCCACATGGAGGGAAAACGCTCAAGGGGGGCTCGATTTGGTGGGGACCACAAGAGGAAGAGGAGAGCAGCTACAAAAAGCAAAAGGAAAACTTGTTTTTGGGGTTCCTTGTTCATTCATCTAACTTTAGAGTTTGCTTGTGCTGATAGCCAAGTCAACCGGTGCTTTGAGCACAGGGATTTCCAAGGGGAAATTTCAGCCTCTCTTTCAGTGGACTTTGAGTGCCACCCTAAGAGGGAATTTCTGAACTTAGTGGGAAAGAATTTTGCTGGAGTATAAAAACTCAGTTTAACTGGAAATGTATATATTATTATTGATAAAAAATGAGATGATTACAATGGGGAATCACCAAGCCTTTAAATACAGCCTCATGGTGTCCCTTGGTGAAGAGGCATGATCTTTGATCATGCCCATTCACTTAATAAACCTAAGACAACTACATTTAAATAATAATTAATAAATTATACATAACATTGCCCCTCTCTTAAAGATGCTTTGTCCTCAAAGCATACGTAACGACGGGTGTTGTTGACGAAACGCTTCAGTTTCCCAGGAGGCTTCTTCAGGCAAATCCTTCCACTTGATTAAATATTCCGTAATAACACGAGAGCATAGCTTCTTTTCTCGGGTAGATAGGATACTTTTGGGTTCCAAAATGATCCTTCCTTCATCATCCAAAAATGGAAGTGTCGTTTGGGGTGACTGATGGTCACCAAGTGCTTTTTATAAGCAGGACACATGGAAGACGTTGTGAACGCGACTTGTATTGGGAAGGCTCAAACCATAAGCGACTTGACTGATCTTTTTGATGATTTGATATGGACCATAGAACTTCAGAGCTAATTTATGTTTCCCTTTTTGTTTCAGAGACAACTGCTTGTATTGTTGGAGCTTGACAAACACCCAGTCTCCAACTTCAAATGATCTCTCAATTCGATGTGGTTAGCCTGTTGTTTCATGTGATTCTGTGCAATATTCAGATTTTCTTTTAGGACTTGGACGAATTTTTGGTGTTCTTCTAACAGGTTTTTAACTGCTGGAAGGTTTGACTGGACTGAAGCGAAATCTTTCCATTTCGGGGGCTCGTATCCATATAAAGCTTGGAATGGAGTCATTTTTGCCGATGAATGGTAAGTAGAATTATACCACCATTCAGCAAGATGCAACCATTGAACCCACTTATTTTGTTTTTCTGTAGCATAACAACGTAGGTAAGCTTCCAAACATTTATTGAAAACCTCTGTTTGTCCATCCGTTTGGGGGTGGTAAGCTGAGCTCATGTTTAGGTAGGTTCCTATATGGTTGAACAATTCCTTCCAAAAATTTCCTTTAAATTTGGCATCTTTGTCGCTCACAATGACTTTCGAGAATCCGTGTAGTTTATAAATATGTTTGCAGAATATCTCAGCTATTTGCTTTGCAGAGTCTGTTTTCTTCATAGCAATAAAGTGAGCATATTTAGTGAATCTATCTACTACTATCAAGATCTTATCCTTTCCATCAGATATAGGTAACCCTTCAATAAAATCCATCGATATTTCTTTCCATTTCTGATTCGGAATATTTAAGGGATGAAGTAACCCAGGTGTCATAATATTTTCACTTTTATTTCTTTGACACTTGTCACATTTTGCTACATATTTTTGAATATCGTGACTCATACCCTTCCAAAAGAAGGATTGACGTGCATTGTAGTAGGTTTTAAAATATCCCACATGCCCGGATGACATGGAATCATGTGATTCCTTGAGTATTTTTTATATAAACTTGGATTTGGAATTTAGATAAATTCTTCCTTTGTACCATAAAATATCGTTCTTCCACTCAAATTTTGAATTTCCTGGGAGATTATTGATTAGAGCCGACATTTTTGGATTTTTGGCGTACTCACTTCGAATCTCATTAAGCCATTCAGGAACAACAACTGAAACTGCAAGTAGTGTTGGTTCTTCATCTTTCCTGGACAGGGCATCTGCTACTACATTGTATTTTCCCTTCTTATGTAATATCTCCATGTCGAAGGCGGCAATTTTCTCAATCCATTTTTGTTTTTCTTCAGAGAGTGTTTTTTGTTGAAGGAGATATTGAAGACTGTTATGATCCGTTCGGATGGAAAATTTACTCCCTAACAGATATTGTCTCCATTTGGCCAATGTGTGCATAATTGCGAGCATTTCCTTGTTGTACGTGGACTTGAGACGCTCTCGCTTATTGAGCTTCCTGATTTCAAAAGCGATAGGGTGCCCTTCTTGCATTAATACTGCACCTATACCGAATCCAAAGGCATCACATTCGATGATAAATGGTTTAGAGAAATTGGGAGTTGCCACTATTGGTGCGTTAGACATTACTTCCTTCAATTCTTCAAAACACCTTCCTGCTTCTTCATTCCATTGAAACGAATTTTTCTTTAAAAGATTTGTAAGAGGTGCAGTTCTGTGTGCATAGTATTTAATAAATCTCCGATAGTATCCCGTTAATCCTAAGAATCCTCTTAGCTTGGATATATTCACTGGTTTATTCCATTCCCTTATAGCCTTGATTTTAGAAGGGTTCACTTTCACCCCTTCATGGGATATTATGTGTCCCAGATATTCGACTTCTTCTTTTCCAAAGGTGCATTTGGATTTCTTAGCATAAAACTGATGATCTTCTAATAACGTAAGAACTTTATCTAAGTGCTGCAAGTGCTCTTTCCAAGTTTTACTATAAATCAAAATATCATCAAAAAATACTAGTACAAATTTCCTAAGATATGGAAGAAATAATTCTTTCATAGTAGCTTGGAACATAGTTGGTGCATTTGTTAACCCAAAGGGCATTACTTTAAACTCGTAGTGACCTTCGTGTGTTTGGAAAGCAGTTTTTGGTATATCTTCCAATCTTATTCTGATCTGGTAATAGCCTGACCTTAAGTCTAACTTAGAGAAGTATTTTGCGCCATGTAGCTCATCTAGCATTTCATTGATAAAGGGAATTGGAAACTTATTTTTAATTGTTATCTTATTTAATCCTCTGTAGTCAATGCATAGCCGGAACGATCCATCCTTCTTTCTTATCAATATAACTGGGGCGGCATACAGACTCTTGCTTTTTGAGATGACCTCACATTTTAAAAGGTCTTGGATTATCTTCTCAATTTCAGTCTTTTGGTGATGCAGGTAGTGATAAGGCCTGATGTTAACAGGGTTTGATCCTGCCTTGAATTCTATTGTATGTTCGATTTCCCTATTAGGAGGCATTTTCATTGGCAGGTCTTGGAATACTTTTTCGTGTTTCTGAACTAGTCCTTGTACTTTTGGTGACCCTTCGCAGATCCTTTTTGTAGATAACATTTCTAACTGATGACATTGTACTATATAGGCTGGCGCTCCTTTTCGAATCATCTTCATCATCTGAGATGAAGATAACAATTTGATTTTCTGGTGCTTGGAATCCATATAACTTGTGCTTCTGCCCTTCCCACTTAAAGCTTATAAACTGCTTCTGATGGTTGGCAGAATAAGTACCTAAGGTTTGTAGCCATTGAATTCCTAAGACCACATCTACTCCTAGTGGTACTGTATAGATTGGAGATTCTAAACTAAAGTCTTTAATTTGTAATTTGACCTTATGGCATTTCCCTACTTGCTCAATCTTCTTACCATCGGCCACCATTACCTTCATATTAGGCATGGGAAAAGTAAATATGTTGAGTCTTTTGGCCATGGTTGAATCTAGAAAATTGTGGGTGCTGCCAGTGTCGATGAGAACCATTACGTTGTTTTTACTAATACATCCTCTTGATTTTAGTGTCTGAGGTTGTGATATATCTGTCATAGCTGATAATGACACTTGTGGAATGCTTTCGTCATCTCCTTCTGGAGAGAACTCTGGGGTGTCTTCCATTCCTTCTACATCTGAATCATCATTGTTAGAGTCATTAGTTGCTTCACAATTATACAGATTTTTTTATTTTCCATTAGCACACCTATGCTTAGGGTCCCACTTTTCGCCACAACGTTTGCACTTGCCCTCTCTCATCCTTTGTATTTCCATGTTAGATTTGTCTGCTTCACGAAGGTGTGGTGGAACATATTTTATGTTATCTACATTTGTAGATTGAGGAAACCTTCGTCTCGAATATACTCTTTCTGGTTTTGACCAAGATAACCTTTCAAATTTCTTTTCAGCAGCTTTTGCTTTTTGCCTTGCTAGTTCTATTGGTGTAATGTCATGAAGTTCGAGCTCTTCTTGTATATGGGTTTTAAGTCTTGAGATGAAAGACTAGATTAAACGAGATTCTGACAATCCAGGTACTCATGTCTCTAAGGTCTCCCATTCTCGAGTGTACTCATCCACATCTCCTTTTTTGGCGTAATTTGATGAATGTTGAAAAAAACTTTTCTTCCTTTATACCTTGAAATCTATTAAAGAACGCATCCTTAAATTTTGTCCAACTAATAGCAAGCATTGTCTTTTTCCACCACATATACCAAGTATATGCTTCTCCTTCCATTTTCATGGAAGCATGCTTAATTTTTTCGTCATCACTGTTAACGTCGTAAATCTCAAAATATTCTTCGGCTTTATTAAGCCATGCAACGCTATTTTTTTCATTACCGTCGAACTTGGGTAGCTCGATTTTTGCTCTTCGTTGGTATGCTAACGGTGGAACGAGAAGGGGGTATTGATTAGCAAATGCATTCCAAAGCTGCTTATTTTGAAAATTTGCATTACTGTCTTCTTGATGGTGTGGGGATGATGTTTTGTGAGAGTCGGTTTTTTCATGATGATCTTCTGAATTCCCTGTATCTGCTGAATTGTTCTGTTGATTATGTTCCATATTTGGGAATATTGGTCCTTGTGTCTGATTTATCTTGTCGCAGATGTCTGTTAGCTTTTGCATTGCTTGGCCATGATTTTCTGTGGCCTCGCTATGATTTAGCCAAATTTGTCTTTCTATTCGATTTGTCGTATCTTGAAGCTTTTTGATGCCGTTGGAATGTCCTGCAACTGTACCCTCGAGATCGACTAATCTTTTGCTGAAGTCATCGGAATTATTATTGATCTTGTTCTCAAGATCCAGCAATTTTTTTGGAATTCGGCCATCGACATTGACGAAGACATTGAGCGTGTATGAGGTGGTGAATATTTATCTGCCAGTTTATTTTTATTTTTTTTAAATAATTTATTTATTTATTTTTTATTTTTTAAAATAATAATAATAATTATTATTATTTTATTATATATATATATATATATAATTATGGGTTGTGAATTATATACTATATATATTATAATTATTTTAAAAAAATCGTTCACTTTAAAAAAAAATTTACCTGTCCAGTTTAGGCGTCCACTTGAAAAAAAAAATTGTCTGCTTAATAGAACCTGTCACCATGTATTTAAACGCACTCATCCGCTTAACAGAATCTGTCACCGTGTATTTAACGCCACATCGTTTTTAAAAAACTGTCTGTTTAAGTCAATGTATATTCGGTACAGTATTTTTATATCGGCTTCCTTCCTAACAGCGTCGATTTTAGTTGGAACGATGCGGTTTCAAGAGGACGACTGTCGAAACAATGTCGCTCAGGGTAATGGGGCCCGATGAAGGTTTTTACGAAAAAAACGATGACCAGTTGTGATAATTGGACAGGGATAGGTTGGACGCCAGCGTGAGAGACCAAGGTGAAGAACATCCACTGTGCAGCGTGGCTGTGGATCGATGCAGGAATGGTGGTGGACGGACAGACGAATTAGACCGAGATGCTTTTCCTCGGAGATTTAATTCATTCTTTCAGAAATTAAACTTGTTGTCACAGAATTAAATTTTCTCTCACAGAATTTGGTCTTGCTGCCTTCGTATTGAGACAGTATCTTCGTTTTTGTTGATTTCTCTGTAATTTAGGATCGAACAAATGGGAAAAAAAAATTTGTGTGTTTGTAGGCGGAGGATCGACCGCTTTGATACCAATGGAGTATAAAAACTCAGTTTAACTGGAAATGTATATATTATTATTGATAAAAGATGAGATGATTACAATGGGGAATCACCAAGGCTTTAAATACAGCCTCATGGTGTCCCTTGGTGAAGAGACATGATCTTTGATCATGTCCATTCACTTAATAAACCTAAGACAACTACATTTAAATAATAATTAATAAATTATATATAACATTCGCTGGAGTTCGTGGGACAGTTCAGCTCTTTCTTTAGCCAGTTCCAACTTCCAGGAGGACGCAGGAGCAAAGTCGTACCACTGAGTCGAGGGAGATTCAAGGGGTATTTTGGCTGGAGGATTTAGGAGAAATTTCACAAAGGTGGCACCAGCAATTGTGGAGAATTTCAGGGCTGGAAGTTGTTGCTCCTGAGAGAGCTAAACTCGCCATTTTAGGGCCTGCGCAGTAGTGTTTCTGGGCAGAATTTGTGGGGCTGGATTCATCCCACTTGTGCCGGATATTGGAAGGAAATTCACTCAATTCTTCCAGAATAAATTTACAGAGCATTCCTACAGCTAATTGAGGAGGGATAAGTGACATATTCAGTAGTTGTGGTTGTGGGGGATGCAGAAATCTGCCAAGGAGAGCGTAGCACCAAATTTGGGTAATTTCGGGAGGTTGGAACTAGCCAAAATTCTCTTTGCATTTTGTTGGTCTAATCTCAAGGAGTATACTCCTAATTTTGCAGAATTTTTGGAGGTGTTTTGGGTCCTCAAACTTCAGTTCACCTACAACAACAATGCACAAATTTTCTATGTAAAAGGCACAACTTCGACGAGCCATTTTGGGAGGAGATTTCCAGCTATTCTCACTTGCGTATTTTCTTGCTTTCCATAGCAAGCCCAGATGCAAACTTTCCATTCTCCATTGTAATCAAATTCCAAAGTTTATTAATAAAATGGCTTAGAATCATTGTTGTTGCCCTATGGAGTTTTAATTTGTTGTTGCATGTGTTATTTTCAGAATTTTATAGTTGTTCTTATGCTGTAGCTAGCATAGTATTAAAAACCAGAACCGGTGACCGGACCAGTGGACCTAATGAACCAGTAACCGGACCATAATCGTTCTAACTGGTACTGGTCAGGTCTAAACGAACCGGTTTTTAAAAAAATACATTAAATAATTATTTTTTAATAAAAAAACTATTTTTAAGATTTGCAACCATGATTCCAAGCCAATAGAGACAAAATATGCAAAGTTTGCTCATTTATATACCATGTTAAAGGTGAATATATCAAAATGGCACTGAGTGCAATACATATCATCGAAAAAATACATAAGCAATGAGGCTCCAAATGACCCATAAAGTCCAAAAACAATGCTACAAGCTATGAGCATTGAGGCCATTGGCCTACATAGTACAGTCTACTACAAATCTACATATATGATATTACTAAATTCTAATTAATGATCAACATTATCACTTGAAACTTCTCATCATGATCAAAGTTCAAACTCAGTTGGTTGAACTTGAGTCCCTAGACTCTCGACTGCCAAACTTTGCAACTGCTCCAGTCACAAACTTCTTTATTGGTTCAGTGACTTGAGTCTCAAACTTCTGAAGGTATTCTACCCTAATATGCCCTATTACTTCATTTGGTGCTCCACATGGCTTTACATGGCCTCCTATCCCAGCCAAGTGTTGCTTGAACCTGTAAATACCCCCTCTTGCAATAGATTTTTGGCAATATTTGCAAATCATTTTGCCATCAATCATTTCACAATGAGCCCATGCAGTATCCTTGCCTTTTGGAGGCATAATGGCTACTACTTAGCTCAAGCGGCAAGCCTCAAACTCTATGTTGTTCCACTACTCTAGCAAAAACTCAACACTCTCCAAGCTCTCAATCAAACTCACAAAATTTCCAAATGAGATGGTGTGAGACAAATGAGACGCTGCCCCTGCTTATAAAGGATCAGAGAGGGTGTTTTTCGAGGGAAACAACCCTCCTCTTCCCTCCAAAACAACCCTAAACGGGCAAAAATACCTTGCATGGGTCCCTTTTGCGGCCTTGGCAGCTAACCGACCGGTTAAGGACGGAACTGGCTGGTTTATGGATAAATCGACCAGTTTCGTCCTTAACCGGCCAGTCAGCACCGGTTTGACTGGAAAAATGGGCGAAAGAAGGGTGCAAACCAGGTTTTTGGACCGGTTTTGACTGGCCAGGGGTCTGACCGACCGGTTTGACCGGTTTCCGTTTTGACTCGGCCGATTTTTTAATACTATGGTAGCTAGTGCATGTATTTGGTATTATACTATAAATTTATATTAGGAATATTACGGTGGTATCAGAGCATGTTCCTGCCTAGTGTGGGGAACAAGAGTAGGTGATGCCACCCAGATACCAAGGGGTTGTCTTCTAGAGGGGCTGTGGAAGAGGAAGAGGTAGGGGCCGAGGTATAGAGGGAGCATCAAACCCATTTTCTGATACAGAGGTGGAAAACATAAGGGGGCACATGGAGAACAAGGAGGACAATGAACAACCCAAGTAGGGAGTTCAGAACCAGATCCTAGCGGAGTTACTAAGAATGAACCAACAGATGTTGAACTAGGGGCAACTTATGATGAACATGATGTAGCAGGTGATGGGCTTATAGGTAAATGGAAGGCCAGAGGCAGAACCCCAAGGTGATGGGAGTTCCAAAGCAGGGGGAGGGAGTCGTACATATTAGCCCACTCACACCCCTCTGCGTGCCCAGATAGACCGTCCTACAATGCCTCATTTTGTGGACGAGCCAGAGCAGGGGAGGGAACCCGACCTAGTTGCAGATTTGGTCAACTTGGTTGCATCAGGTATTGAGGAGTATGAATGACTAGACCACAAGATCTAGAGAGTGATTTCATTTGGGGAATACATGCACCTCAAGGAGAGGGGTACCACTGGGGCTGAGACGCACAATAGAGGGGGATAGTCTAGTCAGGAGCTGCAGAAGATAGCGGGGAAGGTCACACTCCCCAATTATGATGGGTTAGCCAAGAGTTGATCCAAGGCATGGGTTCAGAGGCTAGATACTTACTTCCACTTGAACCACATGCGAGAGATGGACGCAATCTAGTTTGCTACACTACATCTAGAGGGAGATGCACAGGAGTGGTGGTACCAAGGGTTGATTACATTGGGGCACATTCACAGTACCTCTTACACCGAGTTCACTAGGAAACTGATGGAGAGGTTCGAGAGGAAGGACCCTGCGCTACATTTCAGGGAGTTGGACCACTTGAGGTAGACAGATAACGCAAAGGTCTACATTTCAGAGTTCCAAAGGTTGCCAGTGATGGTATCGGATAACTCGGAGGCTCGGTTGATTAAGCTGTTTGTGGAGGGGTTAGCTGAGCCATTACGTGGTTGGGTGAGGGCCTACAAGCCCACGTCCTTCTTGGACGCTCTATCTAGGACCAGGGACATGATTGACGTAGTGCCCAAGACCAGGGCCTTGGTACCTGTTACCCACCGCTTGTGAGTAGTGTATATAGGAGAATTTTTTCTCCTAGATGGTCCTTGGCCGACAGCTAGTAGCTCGTTGTAGCCACCAGATAGCCCAATGTGCCATTTTCTCCGCCACCTGAGCCAGCCATGTGGTCCCTCGACCACTTGTCATGAATGTATGTTTGAAGGTGGGCCTCCCGACCCCAAAGGTATGGATTTTCATTGGTATAGTTGAGTAATTTTCCTTACTTGTCATTGGCACTTTTGGGCATGGGTTGGTGGGGGGATTCGGCAGAAAGAGAGGGTTAGGCTTGTATTCTTGTCTCCACAGCTTGATTTCATGGTTACCCTTGTATCCTACTCCCGTAGGATCTCCTTTAATGACAATTTCGATTTTGGGTTGGTACTACATGGGAAATCCCGATTTTGGTTGCGTGGTCCCGCTTCCCGATACCACCTACATCACTCCCACTCCACTCATTTTAGCCCCATTCATCTATTTTCCCATCCGGATCCACATGTGTCCACTGGGGTCCACATAGGGTTAGCCTCACCCTCCCCTTGTCCACATCTTGGGTCGGGTCTGGAACGATGCCCCAAAGGTTGATGCAGCTAAAAAGAAAAGAAAAGGCATAATTTGGTCACTCTCAACAAGAAATGTACACAAAATGCAAAATATGGCCGAAACATACAAATTTAGCATGTGAGCAAAAGCTAAACATGAGCTCTACCCCTTATCCATGGCCATCATCGTGGTTCCTATGGGCCCTAGATGAGCCCCCTCTATCATTAAGGAACCCATGATAGTCCCAACCCCTAGTGGGCGAAGAACCACCCCACCTTAAAGGGGGTATCCAATGGTACATATTACACATTATGCTCTCATCACCTGGAGCCCCGAGCAGTTATGAAGAAAAATCAATAAAAGGCAAAAGGCATATGAAGAAGGGTGGAAAAACAAAGGCCAGGGTAACTCATTTACCACGATTTTCTCCCTCCTACACTCATATACCCATGTGTGGGTTTCCCTTATTTTAGCTACCCTGGCACCTTGACATGTGGTCTAGATGTTTTCCCTGATCCAACTCCATTCCATCATTATATCATTTGCCACCTAACACTTCAAGGATATACCATGGACATGTCACCCCCTTTAGAGGTTGAAACCACATAATAGGGTCATTGGCTAACTCCCCTATTGAGCTTGGAGACAGTTGTACATGTTGAAGCCCACTATGGAAGGGCATGCCACCTTAGTCACCGGGTTCGGCGAACATCATCCTCGAAATTCGAAAATCGTCGAACATAATCCAAATCCAAACAAATTCCTTGAGGTTCGATTAGGTTCAATCCATAAATTAATTTCCTCTTTGCGAATCATTGTATTCAAGTTTCTCTGCATGAGTGGTTGTATTCAGATTCTAATTAGCACATGCACTGATGGAGATGGAGAAGAATTGCCAATTAGTAGGCCTCAACGATTGACAAGCTTGAGCGATGGCTTCCTGATATGGGCACACAATCTGCAGCTTCTATGGTTTCCTCTTTTACGTCAACTGATATAAGCTACATTTTTTATGATTAACTTTATTATATGTAATTTTTTTTTAATTTTTAAATGTTATTACATAAAATATGGGTTGAATTTTATTATATATATTTTAAAATATGAAATTTTATTATATATTTTTTAATATTCAAATTTTATAATATGTCGAACTTAATGTCGAATTTTATCCTAGAAATTTTTATCCTCGATTTTTTTCCGAATTTCAAAGTCCTCGAACTCGAACACGAACACAAACGCAGTGACTTAGCATGCCACCATGAAATGCCCCATTGATTCCATGAATTCTAAGCTCTTTTACTTGATATTTCTGATGATTTTTTGTATTGGAGGGAAATGTGACGCATTGGACCTTATGCAGGATTGTAGATGGGTCCCCATTTGGGGCTTCGTTTCCCTATACAGGGTCCTAGCCCTCCAGACGGCCACGTTCGCACTTGTAGGGTGAGGGTTGAGAGCCATGGGCCTCCAACATAGCAGATATTACTTCATGGATCCCCAACAATGCTCATGGATTGCTCGTATTCCACCTTTTGTATCAATATGATGCACCTGGTTCATCATGCCCAGTCGGCTCCACAATTGGACCATACACTTGGCAGATGTTCCAAGATCCAGAGGATTGTTCCCTGCTACAGAGGAAGGGCTTATGTCACCATCCTAGCCCTTACAAATGGTCTACATGCATATTCGATCCATTTGGAGACCCATGAGGATGTCCTTGATGCCCCCACACCCACTTGGGAGCACCACAAGTTCTTGCTTGGAAAATGAGGGGCCAACCCCTTGTCCACTATGTTAGGAGTCCATTTCTTCATCATGGCACCCTTTAGACTTCATTAGGCCTCCTCCAAGGCCCAACGACTCATTTTATTCATCATTCGACCCTCTTGAGAGGCTTATTCATGTATTATTGAGCTATTTGGTGGGGTTTTCAGCAAAAGTATTGTTATTATGCAGATTATTTTATTTTAGGGGCTCAATTAGGCCAATTTAGCTAAATCAAATTCATTAGGGAGTGTATAAATAGAAGTGAGATGATTCATTTTCATCATCATCACTTGGATTGGGTCTCTCTCTCTTATGAGATTTCCACTATCCTTTTTGAAGGACGAATGGATGAATTTTGATGTTTGGATATCTCTCTTTTGTCTTGGAGCTTCATTATTGGCATAATATGTTGATTGGATATACTCTTTCGCACATGTGAGTACTCATTTCATGCTTATTCTTGTTATTTACTTTATGACCTTGATGTTGTTGGGATTTTCGCTATATTAGATCTGAAACTTATTGCTTTTCTTATGCGAAATTGTGGAAAATTAGTCTTTATAGCGTTGCATCATCTTATGTATCATGTGTAAAGGGGTGAATGTTCCTAGAGATTGTTTCTATTGAACATATCTTGATAAGTCATTAATTATTGCACATTGAAGTATAAACTCTCCTAGGAGCTGCTCTCATGCCCTTATTGCCATGCAAAGTTGTCTAGGAGGCTCCTTGATTGGGTGAAGTTCTTCTAAACACAAATTTCATCTTGAATCTGTGAAAATTCCTGAACTCCTTAACAAAAATTTCTACTACAGAAATCCAGTTTACTTCTCCTACTTGTATTTTTACATTTACAAGTTATTTTCAGAAATATTCAAAAAACAACGAAGTAAACACACTACAGATCTACACATACATACAAATCAGGTACTGAAGAAATAAGCACACATGACAAAGGACACATAAGATTTTTCGGACAAATGTCCCCGGAAAAGCCCAATGCGGGAAAACCGGTGCAACAACTCTTAAAGAGTTTTATTATTATTCAGAATTCTGAATACAATCAAGGGCACCAGACATGGTTTGCCCAAATAGAGAAAATCTCGACAGATGTACCTCTATCTCTCAGAGACAGAAAATATGGTTGATTCAGCTGAGGATGAAGAACCCCACAAGTGCCTACACATTCCTATGTCACCATTCAGTGTGGCTGCTTCACACCTTCTGGATCTGCCGAAAACAAGCCCTTTCTTGCCCACTGGAAGCCCAACGTTGCCTTTCCCAGCTATGTGTCATCCCTCCAGCCCTACGTGAGACTCTGCATTGCTTTGGCTAGGCTTGTGTCACCCTTGCTAGGCCTACGCTGCCTCTGCGTCACCCTCTTGGACTGCATGAGGCTCTGTGCTGCCTCTGCGTGAGCCTGGTTGGACTGCGTCACCCTTGTTGGGTCTCTGCGCTGCCCTGGTACGGATCTGCCTCTCTGCCAATGTATTCTCGGCCTCATATCAGAAATCCCACTACCGATCTGCCCCTCGCTGCACTGCAAGCTCACTTGAAAATTCTCAGTAAACTGCGCCCCAGAATTTTGACTTAGCTCAAGTGTTGCCACTCTGTCTGTCTTCTCCAACTGACCCCAAGCCTTCCTTTAATACTTTTTTTGTTGAACAATCAACGACCGTGATCTAATCTCTAATCAACGGCTAAGATTAGAAAAGACTTGATCCACGTCACTTAGAACATTCTCATCCACATGTTTTAATTAATTCACTTTAATTATTTAATTTCCCTAAGTTAGACTTAGGGTCTACATTAAAATAATTAATTATTTGAATAATTTTCACACCAGGTGGAATTTCTCCAAACGATTTCTGGGTCTTGGAGATCTCATGTGTTCTAGCCCCTCCACAAAGTTTCGGAGCTAGAGTACATCCGATGCCACCCAAAATCTCAACACTCCCTCTTAGTGAGGAATGTGCTCTAGCAACACTTCATAAGTGTTACTCTAATCCATGGCATCGGTCCCCTGCGTTGTTGATGCTCGGCTACTGCCCCTCATCCACTGCGTTGCTGCCTTCTGTACTGTTGCCCATAACTCTGCCACAGTCACTACCTCATCTGTACAACAACTCCCTCTCAAATGTTACATCATGCTGCCCATAGTACTGCCACTACTAACTGCTGCACTGCAACTCAGTTACTGAGAAGTAAGCAACTAAAGGACATCACCCAAAATACTGACAGACAAGTCAGTTTGGCTGCATCTCGATACTGAAGCACCCTCCGATGCTGAACTGTGCTGATCCTCTGAAGCTCTGCACTGCTGCTGCTCTGCATTGCGTAAGCACTGCCCTTCTGTGCTGCTGCTTCTACGTTGTTGTTGCCTTTGCACTGTGCTGATCCAGTCTTCAGCGTCCTCACTACCAAAGTGCCTCCATGATCCTCTGCACCAACTAACTCCAGTCATCCTGTTACTATCTTTAAGGGCTCTCGTAGCTCGTATGTGATCCAAGAACTTGGGCACCTCAAGGATCCTACTCTCTTTCATTTGCAGTTCAAGAGAACTACAGATCAATGTCACCCCACCTCTTCTCTCGAGGCACGTGAGCACTCATAGCCACATCATCATCACTGCCATCATCCCCTTTAGCTGCCGCAGCCTTAGAATCTGAATCTTCCTTGCCCTTCTTCTTCCGAGGACAAGTATTGGCGAAAATTCCTAATTCGCCACATCTGAAGCATCGTAACTTTGAGAGGTCCTTCTTCTTCTTCCCTTGTTGCTGCCACTATCCCTTAGATGCGAGAGCCGCATCTTCCTCCTCCTCCTCCTTGATCTTGGCTCCTCCGTTGTTGTTGCTCATCTTGGACATTCTCTTGATCTCCTCTTGACGAAGAGTTGCCCACATGTCCTCCCAATTTGGAAGATGAGCTCTGCCCAAAATACCCTGGACAAAGGTCTCCTAATCATTGGTGACTGCATTCAGGGCAGTCCTCACCATGAGACCATCATCAGGAGTTGCCCCCATAGCAACCGGCTGATCTCGAATTGCCTTCTGTTGGGGTCCTGTGATTTGGCAGATTGGCATACCAAATGACAAGGCAACCACTTTGGAATCCTAGGATCTAGCCCTCCTTGATTCAGAGAGGGATCTCTCTATGTGTGTGTTAGAATGATATACTTTAAGGTTTATGATATGATATTAGGCTAGTTATGAAGTATAATGGATTTGTTTGTTTTTGGTTGGGAATCATTAAATGAGAAGGTCATGTGAAGTGAAGGAGGGAAAAAGTAGAAGGATGTTTCAGCATGGGAAGATAGGTCAAGAAAAAGTGTCAATCCATTGGGCTATGGAGTCATAAAAGGGTTTACTTGCACAACAACTATTCAAGGGTTTCCATAGGGCAAGTCATCTATATCAAAATATCTCTTTAAGTTGATTTTGTGGTATGGAACATTAAGAAGTGTGGTGAAAGAAGCAAACATATAAGAAAACGAAGGGCAGCCTAAGATCAGGTAAGGACTTTTAACCTATCCTGCTTTCGTCATACTCTCAAGGGTAGAAAACATTTAAGATAAACATAAAAAGTAGCCTAAGATCAAGTTAGGACTTTTAACCTATCCTATTTTCGGCATACTCTTAAGGGAAATCTTCAAAATAGTTGTTTAAGACTAAACGAGGGACAGGGCTAACCATAAATTTCTTTGATTCGGACTCTACTTAGCATGCAGTGAAAAGATCATTCAAGAACAACATCTCAAGTTCTACTCAGCAAGACATGGGCTCCCCAACATTCCTTGACTGGTTATACTCTATTGATTCATTCTCAAACACACATTTAGAGGAAAACATAAAGATAAAGCTTATCAGTCAGATTTAGGGTACTTTTAGAAGTAAATCCTATTCTATATTTGTTGTTCTTTATCAGAGAATATGAACAAAGTGGAAACATAAGGAGAATAACAATTACAATAAGAATAACATCACCAATGATTTAGATCAGGATCCAATGAATCTGTTTGTCTATTTGATGTCCAAAACCAGTTACATACTTTGAGTCCAATAGCTTTTACAGTGCAATACTTCTCTTCCCAGCCTACTATATTACAACTACTCAGCAACTATTACTCAATAACAGTTCAATAATTAACCATTTTCCAACCTTTTACAATGAGTTTTCTGTGAATACATATAGGTGCAAAGAGGAAGAGTGCTGCAGAAATGGTAATAAATATTAATTAAGACAGAGGGGAAGAGGTGTTCGAATGCCCATTTTGCTTAATAATCATAGCAATAACTGTTTGTACCACTTTAGCTGCTTTAGGTGACTTTGAAGCCAACTAGCAGGCTGGTAATAACTCTGAGGCCTGTCCTTTGAAGCTATCTCGGTCTGAAGTACCCTGTTTGACCTCTGGGACAAGCAAACTATCATATTTCGGTTTGAGGCCTTCCATGACTATGCAATAACTGTTCTGATAGTTTTAAAGAGGTTCTGTCATCAGGATGGCTGTCAAGGTGTCTTTGAAAGGTAAAGTAGAATACAGGTGTCCTTTTGGGTTGCTGAGAATTAATTGCCTCACTGATCTGGCATTTGGAGGCTTTCTTTGGCTGATTTGTCTCTCTTAAACACTTTAATCACTGATTTAGGCTTTGATTTGTGCTTCAAGCTTCATTAGGCCTTCTTGGATCATCTTCGGTCTTCGTCTGATTGCTGTGTACAGGTGGCTTGCACTGGAGGGCTCACTGTGTAATCAATGCCCATGACTCACTGGTTCACAACTTGATGATTCGGCCCTTATGTCCCTTTCTGCACTAAATTTGGCCACAGAGGATTGTCACCCTCAGCCATGTCCCTTTACTGGACTGTGGGACGGCTTTTTGTTATAGCACCGCCATTAAACCTGCACAAGACATCAAACATGTTATAAAATCCTGCGGATTGGGCTTAAACTTTTTCAGAGGCGATGGCAGAGGCGGAAGAATATGCAGAGGAGGGTTCCGTGAACAAAACCAGGAAGAATTAGAGGAAATATTTGAATTTGGGCGCGAGTAGAGGCAAAGGCGGTTTTGGGTGAAACCGGCGGTGGTTTTCACGTGGCTAGAAGGTGGTAAGTGGTTTAGGCCCATACGAACGCGATATGGCTCTGGAGGTGATATGTGACACGGGAAAACCGCCTATTTTGTGTTGAAAATGGGGTTTAGACTGTTATGGAGAAACGGGCGCGAAGATGATTGTGGGTCGTTGGATCGGGGGGGGGACCAGATCAACGGTGGAGATTTGAAAGAAAATACGATGAAAAGGCCCAGCGCGGTCAGGTGGGACCGGCGGGATTACATGGGAGATTGAAAGAAAATACGCATAGCGGGGGCACTTGAGGGTACGAACGGGTTTGCGGGCCGGGTGCCTCCGCAGTAAACCTGCACCGTTGATCTGGGTTAATCGGACGGTTCAAATCAAGCAGGAGGATATATAAGGCTGGCGGGGTGGAAGAAAAGGGGAATCAATGCGAGCCGTTGGATCTGGGAGATCCACGGTGGGGATTAACTCGGAGGATCAGGGATTAAAGGTGGTGAATGAGGGGTCAGGGGGATGGCGAAGACCCGATGGAGCGAGAACCGTCTGATCTGGATTAGATCGACGGTGGAGATCAAACGCAGGGAGATGAAAGATGTGTGGGAGGAAGAAAGGTGGGACCCAGTGCTGGCGTCAACTACTTTGTCGTAGAGCGAAATGTTCAATGTGCAGGGTGAAAATTAGTTGGGTGGAGTTAAAATGTGAAGATCAATGAGAGCCGTCGGATCGGGGAAATGGACAGCTGTGATCGAATCGGGGCCGCGCACATCGGAGATCCGAACGGACGGGAGGAGGAAATGTGGAGGGAGCGATTGCGATGGAGCGATGCGATGGAGAAGGTGAAGTGCGATGCAGCGCGGACCGTCCGATCTGAGGGAGATCGATGGTCGGGATTTTATTGGCAGGGAATTCCATCGGCGAAAAAGGAGTGGGAACGAGGAAACGCCGAAGTGCGATGTAGCGTGGACCGTCCGATCTGAGGGAGATCGACGGTCGGGATTTTATCGGCAGGGAATTCCATCGGCGGAAAAAGGAGTGGGAACGAGGAAAGGGCGATGCGCCGATGCGATGGAGCGCGGACCGTCCGATCTAGATTAGATCGACGGTGGAGATTAAAGCGGGGCAGCGCATCGGCGGCGAACACTTTTTAAAGGGAAAAAGGTTGCGGGGACCAGCGAAAAGCCGAAATGCCGATGGGCCGAGGAGCTTGGTCACAGGGCCGGTCGCATGGTAGGAAAGGGGGCTGGGGCTTAAGCGAAAGGCGCTTAAGGCCTAAATTCAAAAGGAGCGGAATTAGGCCAAAATGAAGGTTTTTTGAGGGTTTTCAGCGGTTCCGATAGATTAGAAAAGGTGATTTTAAACCCAACAAAGAGGGTTTATAAGGTTTAAAAGGGGATTTTGAGGAAATGGAGGAATAATAAAGGGAAAAAGGGAATTTTAGGAGGGAAATGATGAAGAAGAGGTTTTTGAAACAGTCTTTGTTATAATAGCAGGGCTTCTTTGAGGAATTTTGAATGAAGATTATCAATGGAATGGATTTCTTGAGGATAAAGAACACAGAGAGGCTTCAAGAAGTCACAGATTTGCTTCAAATTTGTTTCTTGAAGGCTAAAGACCTGTTTTAGCCATCTTTGAATATGTCAAAATTATGGATGGCTAACACCTTCAATCGAATGAGGAAGGGATCGATTTCCTCTCCCTTGTGCATCTGAAATAGTCGCAACTGATTCTCCAAAAGCATCTTCCTCTGGACAGAATTACCTTGATACAATGTGGTCAAGGTCGTCCACATCTCATTTGCCGTATTCTTCTCGGCAATGTGTGGGACCACATGATCCTTTACCCCGTCCATTATCAAGCGCTTGACCCTTGCTTGCACTTCCTGATACTTCTTAAACGGATCAGCATCAACAAGAACAACTACAACCTTCTCGGCATAATCTTTGATATGCAATATTCATCAATGACTGACAGGATTCTGGCATTCCAAATGACAAAGTTAGATGCTCCGTCTAACCTGGCTTGATCCTTCAATCCATGAGAGGTTATCTCTGCTCAACGATGTCGAAACGGATGCTCTTCTCCCTTCTTCTATTGCTGCTCTCAACAAGAGACCGGATCTGGGTTTCTTGGTGATAGAAACCCTCTAGAGAATATGCTCCCTCTGACCAGTGATTTCCTTCCTGGAAATCCTCGACCAATTCTATCGAATCAACCCTCTCTAATCACTCTTCTGATTGGATCTCAGACTTCTTGGCTAGAAAGTCTGCTAAGGAACTGTTTCCCCTTACTTTGTCAACCCTGTTAGACACAGTTCTGCACCGGCAGAAACAATGCCCCACCAGCAACTTCGAAGATCAAAACTGCACTTCCAGCCACGACAACTAGCACAACATCACCCCTTCTGGGACTGCGTCACCCTCTTGGGCCTGCGTCAACCTTTGCGTGAGCTAGACAAGCTTTGTGTCACCCTTCTGGGCTTGCGTCAGCCTCTGCGTGACCTAGACAAGCTCTGTGTCACCCCTGCTGGGTCGGCACTGTCCCTCAGGTGTTGCGCTGCCTCTTTCTGGATCTGTGTTGTTTCTGCTGCCTTCCTGCAGCAAGTGAATTAGTTGAGCAAATTAAAACTAGACAAAATAAAGTTAACCACTTAAGAAGATTTCCTCCCTCTAAATGAGTAGGTGAGATACCATGGGAAAAACTTCCCAAGCTCCCTCAAGAAAAGTCAGCTCTTTATTATTGAAAATGAGGCCCTCTTATAGAAATGAGGGGCTTGGGAAGAGCTTACAATATGCACTTTAAACTTACTCTTTCCCAAAGTTACAAGTGCAAGATTTTAAAGATTTACTTGTGAGATGTTACAAAGTAAAGTCTTAAAGCCTTGAGGTGAATGGTGGTTACAATTCCTCAAAAGAATGAGGCTTTAGAAGTAGAGGTGAAGTGATAAGGTGGAACTTGGACTTGAGGTTCCACATGGAAAAGTGTTCCTTAGCCTATGCTTTAGCTCCCTTTCTTCAAACTTAGATTGCTTCCAAGAACACATGTAGGCAAACAAGCAAAAGAGTTAGCATGCAAAAGAAATAGTTCTGAAATATGTGAGAGGAAATCACATGCATGAGAAGGAAAAAGTTAGAAACTCAATGCAAGTATAAAATACACTTTATATTACATAATACAAATTCCCTCACTAAGATCAACTTGAAAGAGTTGATTTAGTGAGTGAGAATTAGGATTAAATCCAACTACCTAGCCTCAAATGCTAGATAAAATCAATATGTGCACACATGAGAAAAGAAAATATATGATTTTTTAGAAATGGAAAAGAAGCAAGGGGCTCATGAAACCCTCTTTTAAATAAAACTCCTGATGTTTTATGAGATTGTTGGCTTGAACAACTTGTGGGATCTTTGATATCCTTGGAGCTGACTTATTCCGACAGAAAGTCTTCACACTCCAATAGACTTGGCAACCTGTCCTTTGAACACACAAATCTCTAAAAACCAATTGTTAGTGCAAAAGAAACTTGGCATATAGAGGCCACGTTGAGATTGTCATTCAACCGAAAATAACAAGCTACAACAAGAGCACAAAATATACCAAGTCCAAAGGAGATCTGAGATAGCTACAAATCTCCCCTCCCTAGACAATGGTGCCTTCAGGCAAATGCAAAAAAAAACCAACTAGATTGCAAGGTTGGCACCATAGTTGTACTCAAGGTTCTGCTGCTTCATAATATAAAACCCTCAGATCTGTTGCACCGGTTTTCCCGTGTAATATTCCCAATTAGCAACAGCTAATTGGAAATATTAATTTTTGACTACTTTACTTTAATAAAGTTAAGTTAGAAATAAAGTGGGTGAAAGGGACACTTAACTCACACTTAGGATAAAAAGCATTTCCTAAAGTCACTTGGAGAGATGATTACTTGGCAGTGTGGGGCCTAGAGGACGAAGTGGCAGCGTGGAGGAGATGTCAGCGTGGGTAGCATGGGCCCAAGACAACGCAGAGCTCTGGGACAGCGTGGTTCAAGATGATAACGCAGTTTTGGTGGGGCCTAGGTGAGAGAAAGGCTCACCAAGCATAAAAAGGGAGAGAGGCTCCTCATTTGCTCATTCTATTATGCATCTATGATATTTGTCTTTTGACATTGAGCACGCTTTTTCTGTTGAGCAATGTCTACACGTGCTGTTCAGCACATCGGGTGTCTCCGTGCGGAGATCCCAACCTCAGCCCCGAGGGACTTCGAGTGCCTGCTCGGGTGAGGAGTTCTATCCTTGATTTTCCTAAGAGAGTTGTAGCAGCCACAGTTGGGATCATTCACTTGCATAGACAACGCAGTCAGTGAGAGGAAGCACGCAGTCTTTGGAGGAGGAGATTCCGGATTGAGAGTTTATCAAGGGATTCAGCCCAAGAGAGTTGGAGAGGGGTTAGCACTTCCCTATTCCATCATTTTGGTAGAGTTGGAGGCCATCTTTTGCAGCAGATCATTCAGGGCCAACTTTCATCACTGGGATAGCGTTATACCTCAAGGGAGGTCATTTTCCAAGGTCATCGATTTCCGGAAAGCTCTCTGGGCTTTTCTAGGTATTTGGTGGAGAGCCTATTCCCAAAGTTTCACAATTTTCTGAGGTGGAGAGCAGCCCCAAAGATTTGATCTATTCTAGAAATAGCAGCAGCACCAGCAGCTTTGGAGATAACACAGTCATTGAGGGAGCAACCATTCCATGATATAGTCTGAGAGTATTTCTACGCTTGCCTAGTGCAAGCCAAGGTGCCATCATTCTGATCACCTTTGTATTCATTTTATCTTTCAGCACTTAATAAAATGGCTTAGCGTTCTCCATGTTTTTTCTTGTTCATATGATGTCTCTCTAGTTGTTGTAGTTTCTTGTTTATGTGCTTTATATTGTTGTTTATTTCTATTCGGAATATTACAGTGGTATCAGAGCTCATAGACTTGGCTCAGCCTGTGGAGCTGATTGTCTATGACACCAGCAGGAAAACCATACATCTGTTACCGAGGAAGAAAGTATAAAGACCAAGAGCAGAGGTTAGAGATCACTTTCGGGGAAGGTGATTGCGTTCTAGTAGTGGACGCAGAAGAGGACGAACCGATGGCAAAGGAAAGAGATGTCAGGAAGGAGTTCGGTGAACTTCTCCTCAAATTAGTGCAGGATTTGTCAAGACAGATAGAAGAGATGGGGCAGAAGCTCACTACGGGCGAGCGATCGGGCACATACAGGCGAGGGATCGGGCACATCCCATCATTTGCAGGAGCACCTCACAGCACAGCAGATGGCATCTCATACACCCCCACATTCCACGATGCCCACATTTCTTGCCACAGACACTGGGGCAGGAGCACAGCAGGAGCAAGAATCGACTCACATGGGGGATTAATTTGCCGAGTATTAGTCCTACGGTCGGGAGTTCAGAGATGCTCTCACATTTCATGACTTCGTACAACTCAAGAGGGACAGCAGACCCTGCAACCATAACAAGGGGAACAGGCACTCATAGGATGGGGATGTACAGCACATTATAGGCATATTTTACCTGCCGACATTTGATGGATCCTCCAAGTGTTCGGCTAAGGCTTGGGTGGAGAATTTGGATATCTATTTCCAGCTTAATCAGATGGCAGAGGCAGAGGCCATCAAGGTGGCAGTGCTGCACCTGGAGGGCGAGGCCATCAAGGTGGCAGCGCTACACCTGGAGGGTGAGGCCCATGATTGGTGGTTCCATGGGATGGCTACGCTAGGACACTCAGGGGTGACAGCATATGCTAAGTTTACACGGAGGCTGATAGAGCAGTTCGATCGGAGGGATCCAAAGGAGCATTTTGTTGAGCTCACTAAGCTTAAGCAGACCGGGAGTTTGGACACATACATTTCAGAGTTTTTGAGACTCTCCGTGATGGTACCTGACTTATCTTCAGCCAGGATGATCTACATTTTCCTCAATGGATTGGCAGAGCCTCTTCGAGGGTTAGTCAGATCGACGAGGCCAGCTACACTCCATGACGCAGTCGGGAGGACTAGAGACTTGCAGGATGCACTGCCTAGGACTAGAGCTCCTTTCCCCCAGAGACTGACATTTCAGTCGAAGGGAAAGGACACGAGGGTTCCACCTCTAAAGGGGAACCAGAGTCGAGGGCCTTTGGATGATGAGACCAGGAGAGATCTAAGGTGGAAGAATCTATGCTTCACATGCCAGGAACCATGGGCACCAAGACATTGTTGTGCCGCTGGGAAGGCACACTATATCGAGGTTTTCTCCGACAGTGACGGAGAAGAGGATGAGTATGAGGAGATAGAGGCAGGAGGTAGCAGTGCGGTACAGAGAGGAGATCATCTGCCACCTCCACCACCAGGAGCGGGAGGTGCAGAGTTTGCACATGCCGGGGGAGTCCTTGCTTCTTTGCGAGGGGTTCCCAAATACTTGACATTGCGTGTCTGAGGTACGGTGCAGGGACAGCGTGTATCAGTATTAGTGGACAGTGGGGCTACCCACAATTTTATTGATGCACAGTTGGTAGAGCGGAGGAGCATATCGACAGAGATCTTTGACGGGTTTTCGGTACTAGTTCCAGGTGCCAAAACCATGCAGTGTGCCAGGTATGTGCCAGCCTTGGCAGTGACTATGGGGACGTACACTCTGACAGACCATTTCTTTGTGGTGGACATCTCAGACACCAACGTGATACTGGGAGTGCAGTGGTTGATCACGGTGGGGAAGGTCACCATAGATTGGGAGACCTTGGAGATGGAGTGGACAGACAAGAAAACCGGGAAGCACGAGATGATTCGGGGCATGCACACTTACCCGCCACAGATAGTTTCAGCACACCGGATGGAGGCAGATTTCCGGAAGGGAGACATAGAGTGGGCAGTGGAGCTACGTGCTTCGAAGGCAGGGTCTACAGGGCAGGCCATATACCCGAATGTGCAGTCCATCCTAGACAGATATGCCACGGTTTTTGGAGATATACCACCAGGGCAGCCACCAGATCGGGGATTTGAGCACACCATTGAGCTGGAGCAGGGCATCCAGGCAGTGATCACTACACCCTATAGGCATCCTAAGACCTATCGAGATGAGATTGAGAGGGCTATCCATGAGCTCTTGGCACTGGGGCACATCCATCCTAGCACTAGTCCATTTGCTTCTTCTGTCATGCTGGTGAAGAAGAAGGATGGCACACTGAGGATGTGCATTGACTATCGGGCTCTCAACAAAAAGACCATGAAGAACCGATACCCCATTGCACGGATATATGAGTTGATGGATGAGTTGAGGGGATCAAAGTTCTTTTCGAAGATTGATTTGAGATCCAGGTACCACCAAATTTGCGTGAGGGATCAAGATGTTCCCAAGACCGCTTTCAGATGTCATTACGGTCACTTTGAGTTCTTGGTAATGCCTTTCGGGCTAACCAATGCTCCGGCCACTTTTCAATCATGCATGAATCACATCTTCCACAGTCACTTGAGGAAGTTTGTGTTAGTGTTTTTCGATGACATATTGATTTACAGCAGGACATGGGAGGAGCACCTACAGCATATTGAGGTTGTATTGCGCATATTGGAGGAGCAGCATTTTTATGCCAAGCTCTCCAAATGCAATTATGGGTTGACAGAGATGCTCTACTTGGGGCATATCATTGGTGTGGAGTCTGGGCGGAGTGAGAGTCCACGAGGAGAAGATCAGGGCCATCAGGGATTGGCCAGAGCCGAAGAATGTGACAGAGCTTCAGGGGTTTGTGGGCATCTACACCTACTACCAGAAGTTCGTCAAGGGGTTTTCCCAACTTGTTGCACCCCTTACAGACCTTACCAAAAAGGGGGCATTCAGTTGGACTGACACAACGCAGAGGGATTTCAACAGGCTCAAGGAGGTGATGAGCAGCTGTCTAATTTTGGCATTGCCAGATTTCACATAGCCCTTTGTCCTAGAGTCCGATGCATCAGGAGAGGGGATTGGCACAATCTTGATGCAGGGAGGCCACCCCATAGCTTTCGAGAGCCGGAAGCTAATGCCACATGAGAGGTTGTATGCTATATACGACAAGGAGATGTTGGCCATCATGCATGCACTGGCCAAATTTCGGCAGTACATGGTGGGGAACAGGTTCAGAGTGAGGACTGACCACAATAGCCTCCGATTCTTTTTGGAGCAGAAGCAGTCGCAGGAGAGGCAGCAAAAGTGGGTTAGCAAGATCCAGGCATATGATTTCGACATCGAGTATGTCAAGGGGAAAAACAACGTGGTGGCTAATGCACTTTCACGCAGACCAGCAGCGTTGTCCTTGATGAGCTTAGATATGGACTGAAGGGCTCAGTTGCTAGTAGAGTACTCCAAGGACCGTTTTTCCTGTGAGGTGTTGGACAGACAGGTTACAGATGACAGGTACAGGGTGATGGATGAGGTGATATACTTTAGGGACAAGATTTTCTTGGCCGGGAGCTCCCAGCACAAGGAGAAGATATTGCACACCTCACATGACTCGCCATTATCAGGCCACCAAGGGTTCACCAAGACCTATAGGGCCATCAGAGAGAGGTTCTCATGGAAGGGCCTCAAGGAGGATGTACTCCGACATGTCAGGGAGTGCGAAGTATGTCAGCGTAATAAGGGAGAGATGAGCCATCCGGCGGGTTTACTTTAGCCTCTTCCCATACCAGAGGGGAAACGGGAGAGCATTTCGATGGATTTCATCATAGGGCTGCCCACTATACAGGGCAATGATTGCATATTTGTGGTCGTTGACTGACTAACAAAGTATGCACACTTCTTCGCTATATCAGCACGATACACTGCAACACAGGTAGCGGAGTTATTCTTCAGGGGTGTTTTCAGATTGCATAGTCTTCCAAAGACCATTGTCAGTGACAGGGATAGCCACTTCATGGGCGGGTTTTAGCAGGAGTTTTTCCGTTTGGTGGGGTACCGAGTTGAACAAGTGGCTGGAAGGCTACTTGCGAAACTGTCTCCGGGCAGCAAAAGGCATGGTTACGATGGTTGCACTTGGGGGTGTCTTGTTACAACACCACTTACCATATGTCTATTGGTATGTCTCCATTTTATGCTTTATATGGGTATCATGCTTTATCTTTTGCTGACGTGATGTTTGGTGCTAGCAAGGCCCCTAGGACCAAGGATTGGATCAAAGAGAGTCAGGATATACTGCAGGCTCTTAAGGATAACATAGCTACAGCGCAAAATCAGCAGAAGTTGTATGCCGATAGGGGATGGGTTGAGAGACAGTTTGAGGTAGGGGACTTGCTCTACCTATGATTGCAACCATATCGGCAATCCACGTTGAAGCAGAAGGGGGCTGAGAAGCTCAAGCCCCGCTTTTATGGTCCATACAGGGTGACAAGCAGGGTTGGGGAGGTTGCATATGAGTTGGAGCTGCCCACCGGTAGCAGGATTCATAATATTTTCCATATGTCATGCCTGAAGAAGGCATTGGGATAGCAGGTGGTTGCAACTGAGGAGCTCCCACCCACAGATGATGAGGGGCATTTAGTGCTACAGCCAGACACCATCATTGACACTAGGGAGAGGCAGCTACAGAGCAGGACAGTCAGGGAATACCTGGTGAGATGGAGGAACTTACCAGATGAGGATGCCACTTGGGAGAGTGAGAGAATTCTACAATATCCATCTTTGCAGTTGCTTGAGGAAAAGCAACATTTTGGCGGGGAGGACTGTAATATTCCCAATTAGCAACAGCTAATTGGAAATATTAATTTTTGACTACTTTACTTTAATACAGTTAAGTTAGAAATAAGGTGGGTGAAAGGGACACTTAACTCACACTTAGGATAAAAAGGATTTCCTAAAGTCACTTGGAGAGATGATTACTTGGCAGCGTGGGGCCTAGAGGACGAAGTGGCAGCATGGAGGAGATGTCAGTGTGGGCAGCGTGGGCCCAAGATAGCGCAGAGCTCTAGGACAGCGTGGCTCAAGGAGACAGCGCAGTTTTGGTGGGGCCTAGGTGAGAGCAAGGCTCACTAAGCATAAAAAGAGAGAGAGGCTCCTCATTTGCTCATTCTATTATGCATCTATGATATTTGTCTTTTGACATTGAGCACGCTTTTGCTGTTAAGCAAAGTCTTCACGTGTTGTTCAGCACATCGGGTGTCTCCGTGAGGAGATCCCAACCTCTACCCTGGGGGACCTCGAGTGCCTGCTCAGGTGAGTTCTATCCTTGATTTTCCGGAGAGAGTTGTAGCAGCCACAATTGGGATCATTCACTTGCATAGACAGCGCAGGCAGTGAGAGGGAGCACGCAGTCTTTGGAGGAGGAGATTCTAGATTGAGGGTTTATCAGGGGATTCAGCCTGGGAGAGTTGGAGAGGGGTTAGCACTTCCCTATTCCATCATTTTGGTAGAGTTGGAGGCCATCTTTTGCAGCAGATCATTCAGGGCCAACTTTCATCACTGGGATAGCGTTATACCTCAAGGGAGGTCATTTTCCAAGGTCATCCATTTTCGGAAAGCTCTCTGGGCTTTTCTAGGTATTTGGTGGAGAGCCTATTCCCAAAGTTTCACAATTTTCTGAGGTGGAGAGCAGCCCCAAAGATTTGATCTATTCTAGCAATAGCAGCAGCACCAGCAGCTTTGGAGATAACGCAGTCATTGAGGGAGCAACCATTCCATGATATAGTCTGAGAGTATTTCTACGCTTGCCTAGTGCAAGCCAAGGTGCCATCATTCTGATCACCTTTGTATTCATTTTATCTTTCAGCACTTAGTAAAATGGCTCAGCGTTCTCCATGTTTTGTCTTGCTCATATGATGTCTCTCTAGTTGCTGTAGTTTCTTGTTTATGTGCTTTATATTGTTGTTTAGTTCTATTCGGAATATTACATCCCGAGTTGGGTTTTTCCGGGGACTTAGTCCAAAAATAACTGTGTCAAATGTGGATGTTTTTCATTGTATTTTGTTCAGTTTGCTTCAGCACTTAGAGTCATTCCGCAGTATTATTTGTGTAGACTGTTTCAGTAATTACTTCAGAATTTCAATGTAATGAAATAATTATGAAAAATAATAGGAGAAGTAATTCAGATTTGTTGCAGTAGGAATCCAGATTTAGGATTTTTCACATGGCATGAATGCTTTATCAAGCTAAAGTGCAGGAGAAACAAGAGTGAACCATCAAGTCAGCGCAGGTGAGACTAGGATTTGCGTAAGCAGCAGGAGACCCTCCCAGAGATTACGTTGTCCAAGCCAGGAGGGCAATCCAGCGTAGAAAAGGCTCCCTCTGAGAGAGTTGACAGAGGGGTAAGCCTTTTTAGTTGCAGAAGAAGCAGCGTAGCAGACCAGCGTAGCTAAAGGACGTAGTTACTGCATAGCAGTGAGAGCTGGTGCATAAAGCATCAGAAAATTTCTGAAAAACACAAATTGGGGATTTCTTGATCTCAGATAGTTTCTTACTCAAAGAAGCTCAGTTTCTCTCGTGCAGCAGCAGAAGCAGTGACTTACTCCACAAGGAGTACGTAAGTCTAGCTGAGCAGAGGGTTAGAGAAAGAAATCGACAGTTGAAGAGATGGCCAGCAACGGACTGCGTGACCAAGATAGATTGGAGGGTGCCTCCAACTATGTTATTTGGAAATCAAGGATTGAGTTTCTCCTTGATGAGCATGATCTAAAGGCCCTCATTGAAAGCGCAATTGCAAAACCTTTGGATGCAGCACATCTGAGAGCATTCAAGAAGAATATGGCAAGAGCCAAGCGATTGATTCTAGATGGTGTGAAGGATCACATCGTACCTCACATAGCAGCAAAGGGCACTGTTAGAGAAATGTGGGTAGGGTTGGAAAAGCTATACCAAGGATCTTCCGAGCAGCGGAAGATGTAACTGGAAGAGAAGATGCGTAATACCAGAATGAAGAAGGGAGAGCATTTTGACTCTTTCCTATATCGAATTCAGGAAAACCGAGACTAGCTGTCAGCAGTGGGGTCGGATCCTAGAGACTCAGAGCTGGTAAGGCTCACTCTGAACTCTGTTTCAGAAGATTATCAGGTCTTTGTCCAAAGCATTTTGGGCAGAGAAAGACTCCCAGGATGGGAGGCGATGTGGGCAGCCTTGCAGCAAGAAGAGCTGAGGAGAGATTTCCTCAAAATCCATATTGAGGATGGCAGCAGCGGATCGAAAGTAAAGGAGGAAGAAAACACAGCCCTTGCATCAAAGGGGCAACAGAGGTTGAAGAAGAAATATTTGTCTAAGATCAAGTGCTTCAGGTGTGGAGAAATGGGACATTATGCCACACAATGTCCTCTTAAGAAAAAGGATAAAGAGGAGAAGCAAGATCCTCAAGCCAGAGATGCCAAGATTGAGGCAGAAGGAGATTGTGCTATGTTAGCTCATATTCCGAAAGGTGAGAAATGGGCTAACTTGGAGTTGCAGATGCAGAATCTACAAATGGGAGGATCCTTGAGTATTTCCGAACTCTTGGATCACATGTGACCTACAACAGCCTAAAGACAGTAGCAGGATGGACAATTGTAGTGGAAGATGAGAAAAACATGCAGTAGCCAGCAGTACTAGAGCCTGATCAGCGCAGAGAGGGAGCAGCAGCATCAGCAATTGAGTAGCAACAACGCAGTGCAGTGCAGAGCAGAAACAACGCAGTATTTTTCAGAGAGCTAGTGCAGAAGCTAGCAGCAGTCAACCTTATTTTTCAGTTGCATATTTACTTGTCCAATTTCGGATGTTTTTCTGTTGGAATTAGCAACAGTGTAGCAGCAGCAGTAGATGAGTAACAGCATCAGATGAGGAGCAGCAACGCAGTGCACAAGTGGTGCAGCGCAGTGCAGAGTAGTGCTCACGCAATGCAAAGCAGTGCTCACGCAGTGCAGCAACATTGTTGCAGAATTCAGAGGGAGTTGTAGTACAGTGGCAGTTGCCAGCAGTATCCAGAGTCAGCAGCAGTACAGATGCAGCATTTTCTTATGCAGTGTTGGTGAGCAGCATCAACAACACAATAGTAGATGTTCCAGAAGTTAGAACAGCAGCACATTGAGTTGTTTTGCTAGAGCACTTTCCTCGCTAAGAGGGAGTGTTGATCTATGGTAGCATCAGATGTGCTCTAGCCTTGTAACTTTGTATATAGGCTAAGACACATGTATTCCATAAAACCCAGAAATGGTTTTGGAAAATTCCACTTAGAGATGGTTTAATTAAATTAATTAATTGTTTTTTAAAGTTTTCCTAAGTCTAAACTTAGGGAAACTGAGTGATTAAAGGGTATTAATTAAACTAAGTGTGAATCTTCTAGATAAAGTCATGGATCACCTCCAAGTTAATCTTAGCCCTTGATTATGTTTTAATCTTGGTTGTTGAAGGGTCAATGGAAGAATATAAGGAGGGTGAGGGGCCTATGGAAAACACATTGAGCACATTGAGCATTTGGCATTTTCGAGTTTGTGTGAGGAGACACAACTTTTGGTCATAATCGAATCACTAGGGCAGGGTTTGCTAAGTGATTTTGATTCAGTGATCAGATCCAGAGAGGGGAAGATGTAGTGACTGGTCAGGAGGACCAGGAGTACACTTTAGAGAGAGGCAGAAGTGACGCAGAGAGAGGCAGTGCAGTTTTCTGAAGGGGTGACACAATCCCTGTAGGGAATCCTGCAAAAGTGACGGAGTGCCTTCCAGAGTCAGTCTGGAGATAGCTAGAGGTTGGGGTTTCTGAGCCAGGAGGGCCAAAATCTAGTCTCAGATCAGCTTGATCAGTTGCAGAGAAAGGTGACGCAGTTCCTCAAGCTTGCCCACGCAGGCTTACGCAGTTCCAAAGTAGGAAATCATGCAGAGGCAAAGAGGGGCTTCACCAACGCTTTTTAGATCAGCCAGGGACTTGCAAAGTGAGGTATATCTCACAATTTTAATAGTTGTCTAGATTTCTCTGAAGGGTGAGCCGGATATTGGCACCCTAGTTGTACTCAAGATTCTGTTGCTTAATAATATAAAATCCTCAAATCTGCTGCACCGGTTTTCCCGAGTTGGGTTTTTCTGGGGACTTAGTCCAAAAATAACTGTGTCAAATGTGGATGTTTTTCATTGTATTTTGTTGAATTTGTTTCTGCATTTAGATTCATTCCGAGGTATTATTTGTGTAGATTGCTTCAGTAATTACTTCGGTATTTCAATGTAATGAAATAATTATGAAAAATAATAGGAGAAGTAATTCAGATTTGTTGCAGTAGGAATCCAGATTTAGGATTTTTCACAGAAAGGCGCCCCCGAACCGCAGAACAAGGGGCAAAGCCAAAGCGAGGCGACTGTAAATTTTTGTAGATTTTCTATGCTTGATGCAACTTTACTTTTTATCCCAATATCAGTCAGCAATCATATAAACAACAAAGTAAAATGCTGATAGAACATACCAGTACATCGACAGAAGACAAGCCAAAAATATATAAGTGTGTTGGTGCGTTACAGCGATCAGCAGGATGCTTCAACCAGCAAAGTCTCAATATGGTCAGTCAACCAGCAATGTCACACAACCCTCTAGGACAGCGAAAACGGTCGACTCAAATGTCAACCAAAAGTCAACGCTGTCAGTCAACGGTCAACGCAAACAGCAGCAACAGCTAGGTCAACGTAGCCAAGTCAAAGTCAACGTTTGGCCTCAGGAAGTGCCAAAAAATGCGGATTTGGAAAATCAAAATTCAGGGAGAGTTTCAGGTCCGTTTGACCTTGCGTTAACAAAGTCAATGCTGCTACAGAAACCCTAGGCCGAAAACAGAAATGTGCTGCTGCTGAAATTTTCCCACATGTGAAGAGAAGAGCCTCCAAGGTCATCAAACCAATCAGATGAGGAGAAAGAAATGTGTGAGGATGAGATGAGTGAAAATGTCCTCCAACGTTGACCAATATATATCCATCAATGAGGGTGTGTGACACAACTGCTGGGGCACAAACCTTAAGGTCGACCTGCACATATTTTGAATAAATTCAAAATAAATGTTCTGCTCATCGGATTAAGATGATCATTAGATCGATCTTGCACCTTTCCGAAAGAGGAGTCCAATAATAATATTGGCATCTTCATCTTAGCATCACAACATGGAGTTTGGACTTAGTTGTCCAAAATTAACACTCCCTCTCAACTAGGGAGAACTCCATCCACCCGTGCAATCCAAACATCGTGCATCATCCCGCCGTAACCTGCTTTGTTGGCTTCTTTATTTCAGAACAGAAGTGGGTCAGTCACAAAGACATCATTCCCGGCTGACAGATTCAGCCCAGAGGTCCGAAACCTCTATAGGACTCACAAAGAGTCTCATACCAACCGATTGGTTTTGCGACTAGAAGTCGATTGGAGAATTAGAAACCTCACTATACTTGATCCCAGATCAAGTGGTTGGACCGTGCCATCCTAGATAGAGAGTACAGAAATATCTGATGCGTCCATGAGTCTTTGCTACTAGTCTCTAGCTTTTCTCACCTCACTGGCCAAATGAGAGGTACTTCCCATGAGCCCTGAACTGAATGGGTAGGATGCATACGGGGCACAGATAATGAGAGGTGAACCAACTCAATCATCATAACGGTGGGGCAGAAGCACGCCAACAAGGTTCAGCAAGCCTACTCCCGTGGTTACTTATAGCTCCGAGAAGCTATCCCCAAAGCCCCCTAGAGCTCCCAGAGCTCATCGTCCAACATGACCCTTAGCATAGGGTCGTTCCACGATACCAAGATTCTCACGAAAGGTTAGGAACTTGACCTTCCCCAAGGGCTTTGTGAGAATATCCGCGACCTACTCATCACTTCCTATATGATCGAGCCTTACAATGCCTCGTTGTACCATATATCGGATAAAGTGGTACCTGATATCAATATTCTTGGATCGATCGTGGAACACAGGATTTTTGGACAACCGAATCCCACTCTGGTTATCACAGAGTATCACGATGGTATCTAGCACATGTCCGAACAGCTCACTGAAGATCTTTCACATCCAAACTGCTTCACAACAGGCCATACTCGCTGCAATGTATTCGGCCTCTGCGGTGCTCAAAGCCACCGACTTCTGCTTCCTATTCATCCATGATATCGAAGCAAAACCAAGTGTGAAGCAGCATCCTGATGTGCTCTTACGATCCACCACACTGCCAGCCCAATCGGCATCAGTATATCCATGGAGTGTCACACTCCCAGCAGTGTATCTCAACCTATGGTTTATCGTGCCCCGAAGATATCTCAACAGATTCTTGGCACCAACCCAGTGAATGTGATGAGGCTCAACCATATGTTGACCAAAAGTGTTCACTGCAAAACATCCGTCCGGACTCCGGACGGGTGTTCCCTAAGAACATCAGGGCCCCTACGAGTTGACGATACTCAATAGGATTTGCTAGCACGGGCCCAGCAGCGCTGCCACTCAACTTCTTAAAGTTGAGCTCCATCGGTGTCGACACGAACTTACAGTCCACCATACCAAATCTTTCCAGAAGCTTCACAATATGTTTTTCTTGAGAAAGGACAATCTCGCCAGGTCTTTGCCAAACCTCCAGGCCTAGGAAGTAATGCATCAGTACTAGTTCCTTCATCTCGAACTCAACAGCGAGCTCCCTCTTGCACTTGATGAATGAGAGGGTCAGCACCTGTCAGGAAGAGGTCGTCCACATATAGCACCAGAATGAGAGGCTTTTCTTTATCAACCTTGATGTAAAGGTTCAGATCAGCATTACTACGAGTGAAGCCCAGCTTCATCAGGTAGCTATCTATCCTCTCGTACCAAGCTCTGGGTGCTTGCTTCAACCCATAGAGTGCTTTCTTCAACCTGCAAACATGGGTGTCTCGATCCTGGACTTCGAACCCCAGAGGTTGCTCCACATACACCTCTTCCTTTATCGCACCATGCAGAAATGCGGTCTTCACATCCATCTGATGAAGACTCCATCCTTGCATAGCAGCAAGGGCTATGATAGATCGGATGGTGGTATATCGGGCCACGGGTGCAAATATATCATCATAGTCTACGCCTTCTTTTTGAGAGAAGCCACGGGCAACGAATCTTTCCTTGAACTTTTCAGCACTCCCATCAGATCCATGCTTGATCTTGTAGAGCCATTTCGAGGTGTCAACTGCTTTGTCCTCCGGTATTGGAACCACATCCCAGACATCATTCTTCATAATGGACTCATATTCTTCATGCATAGCATCCTTCCAGACTTGATGCTTTACGGCTTCCTCAAAAGATCCAGGCTCAGATTGTACAATAGTACTCATGGCTGCTAGATACCCTTAGTATCTATTCGGCTTCTTGCTTTCACAGAATGTCCCCCTTGGGGCCATATGTCCCTCGGCATCCTCGAGAGTGTGCCTGAGCCATGACGGTCTCTTCCTCATCGAAGGAGGTGGATCAATCGGGTCCATTAGTCCTTCAACATCAGGCATCGTCTCATCCTCCGATTCTTCTTGATTTCCAGGCCTTGCTTCATGATCTTCCTCAGATCTCGGAAGATTGACTACTTTCCTCAGGGAAGCATCTTCGTCAAAGGTGACATCGTGGCATATCTCCACTGCCCTTTGACCAGGCACATAGACTCTATAGGCCTTCGAAGTTTCGTTGTAGCCCACAAACATTCCCTTCTTCCCAGAAGCATCCAACTTGCTCCTCTTCTCTTTCGGCACATGAAAATAAACAGGACATCCAAAAACTCTAAAATGTGAGACATCAGGTTTCTTACCAGAGAAAACCTCTTCGGGAGTTTTGGAGTCCAGAGCGGAATGCGAGTATTGGTTTTGTATGCACACAACAGTGTTCACAGCCTCTCCCCACAGAAACTTCGGTAGACCCTGGTCACATAGCATGGCACGGGAAGCTTCCACAATGGTCCTGTTCTTTCGTTCAGCAACGCCATTCTGCGCAGGAGTATAGAAAGTTGTGGTCTCCCTCTTGATGCCATCTTCTCTGCAAAAGTTCTTGAACTCGTTTGTCTCATTATCGGTCCTCAATATCTTGATCTTCTTCCATGTCAGATTTTCCACCAAGGCTTTGGAGGTACGGAACCACATGAAAGCCTCATCCTTCTTTTTCAAGAAGTATATCCAGGTTTTGCGAGAGAAGTCATTTATGAATGTCATATAATAAGAACATCCTCCCAAGGATGTCACGGGCAGCATACCAGACAGATCAGAATGTATCAATTGCAAGACATCAGATGTCTTTGTGACCCTTGAGGGGAAAGGTCCCCTTGTATGCTTTCCTTCGGCACAACCCTGACATACACCTTCATGATTATTTGAGAACTCGGGCATCCCCGTCACCACCTTCCTTGCTTCGGGAAGGGCTTTGTAGTGAAGGTATCCAAACCTTCGGTGCCATAGTTTCGTCTGTCGGATAGTATCACACGTCATCGCTCCCAGTGGACTTCCTCCAACCTGGTAGAGTGTATCAACTCTAAACCCAATCGTGATAGCTTCCATGAAACTCTTCTTCCAGATACGCACCTTCCCATCAATGAATGCCACATTGAAACCTTTGTTTTCCATGGCTGAAACAGACACAAGGTTCTTCTTCAAATCAGGTACATAGAGTACATCCTGCAAGCGGAGGACTTGACCTTGAGACAAGTGGAGGGTACCAGTCCCTGTCCCTTTCACGAGATAATTTCTAGATTAGTATCCTTCTCAACCATATCAAAAAGTGTTTCCTTGAACCCAGTGATGTGCCTTGAGGCACCACTATCTATCAACCAGACATCCATAGTGTCGGGTGGAGATGCAACAAAGAGGGCAGATACGAGAATGAGTTCATTTCTTTTATCAACAACATTTGATTCCTTATACCTGTAATTTCTCGACCTTTTGAAAGGTTGACCATTTCCACCAGAGGGAGTCTTCCTCTTCCCCTTGAACCTGTTGTTCCTTTGATTGCCATTCCTCCAGTTGTTGTTGTTGTCGTCATCATTAGGAGAATCCTTCTTGAAAGGGCATTCTCTAGCATAGTGACCTGGCTTGTGACTGTGGAAATTTCTGAATCTTTACACTTTATGCAGAAATTATTATTGTTAATCTGGTAATGCTCCTCCTACTTAAACAAGTTATTAACTGAATAAATTGATGTTAAAATCGAAGCAAAATAGATAACAAATCTCCACCAATCCAGATCTAGAACAAGTTCATGCACACAGACAAAGTGACAGTTATTTATGGATAAATAGTCCCTAGAAAAACCCAATGCGGGAAAACCGGTCTTTGGCTGCTGGAGGGTTTTATTATTAAGAATTTTCTGAATACAACAAGCCTGGGTTCCAGATCCGGAAAACCCGACAGAGAAATACTAGATCTACAGCTCACTGGTTGATCTAGGGCCAAAATAATGACTGATCCACACCCTCAAACGAGATTTACAGAACTCAACCAAGATTCGGGCCTAGAAACCCCAATGCTGCCCCTAAAAGCCTCGCGTCAGCCTCTAAAGCCCCTCTAACCCTTAGCGCTGCTCCGAAAGGGATTGTGTTACCCCAGATTGGGTGACGAAGTCTCTACGCTGCCCCTTAGGGTCTCTACGTAACCCTCTGAGGGTTTCCTGCTGAAAATCACGCTATCCTTGGAGGGACTGCGCTGTCCTTGCTGCTGTAGCTTCCCTTCTCTTCTTCGCTATCCTTGAGCTGATATCTGCCTCTTGTGTATTCTAGACCCTGGGATCAGATCATCCCCTTGGCCTAAATTCTCCTCTCTGCAGTTGAAACACTTCTGAGTGTTCTTAGAAAACCCTGCCCTAGAATCTCAGCTTAACTTCAGTGCTTTGCCTTTGTGTGTCTTTACAAATGACCCCAAGCCTTTCCTTTATACTTCTCTCGTTGACAAATCAACGACCATGAATAGAGTCTTGAATCAATGGCTAAGATTAAAAGAAAGCTTGATCTGCGTGACTTAAGACAATTTCATCACATGCTTAGTTAAATTCGCTTTAATTATTTAAGTTCCCTAAGTTTTAACTTAGGAAATACATTAAAATAATTAATTAATTTAATATCTCCTAAACCAAATGAAATTTCCCAAATCAATTTCTGGGTTTTGTAGATCAACTGTACTCTAGTCCCTCCACAAAATTTGGGAGCTAGAGCACAACTAATACTACCCCAAATACACAAAATCTCAACACTCCCTCTTAGCATCAAGGGTATGCTCTAGAAATACATCACACTTATGCATTACATGATTTTGGGCACTGGTTTTGTGCTGCTAATGCTTGGCCTGCTGCCACTCAACTCTACACTGCTATTGTCGTTCTGTACTGTTGCCCATGACTCTGCCACTGCCATTGCAACCACTGTACTGCAGCTCCCTCTCAATATGCTGCATCTGTGCTGCTCATAGCACTGCCACTGTTGATCTGCTGCACTGCAACTTCAGTTGTTGAGAGACACAACTGAATCTCCTGCCCAATCTTTGACAAACAAGTCAGATGGGCTACATCCTCATCACTAAAGCTCCATAGGCTGCAGATCTGTGCTGGCATCTAAAGAACAATGCACAGCTACAACATTGCCTGCGTAATCAAACTCCCTCTGCACTACTGAAGTCACATCAGCACCTTGTGCTGAAATCTATCACGTTGTTGTTGCACTGCGCTTTCCCGCTGAAGCCTTCTGTGCTGCTGCAGCGCTGCTCTACGCTGCTACTGCTTCTACACTGCTGCTGCCTTGCTCTGTGTTGCTCCTTCCATTCTTCAGATCTGCCTTTCCCTGCTTCAACTATGATCTATGCACCCATTGCTCTACTTGTCCCGCTACTCCCTTAAGGTTGTCGTAGCTCGCATGTGATCCAAGAGATGAGCTGCTCAAGGATCCCACCTTCTTCTATGTAGCTCCTCTACATATCCATGTCACCCCACCTCCGTGGTTCATGAGCACCCATGGCTGTATCATCTCCTGACCCATCATCTGCCACAGCTGCTTTGGAAGAAGATGCTTCCTTGTCCTTTTTCTTCTCAGGACAATTGCTGGCAAAATGTCCCATTTCACCACACTGGAATCACTTGATCTTTGAGAGATCCTTCTTCTTCTTTGGTTGCTTCTTTCATGCCAAGGTTGCATCTTCTTCATCTTCCTTCTTCACTTTGCTCAATCCAGGGTTGTGCTGCCTCTTGGTGAATCTTCGGAGTTCTTCTTGACGCAGAATTGACAACAATTTGTCCCAATCTGGGAGGTTCGCTCTACCCAAGATTCTTTGGGCAAAGGTTTCCCACTCATCTGTGACTGCATTTAGGGTAGTCCTGACTATCACAGCATCATCCACTGTTGCACCCGTTGCAATCAGCTAATCTCTAATTGACTGCAATCTTAAGAGAAAAAGCTCCATGTCTTCTCCCTTGGTCATCATGAATGACCTCACCTGAGTATCCAACAACATTTTTCTTTGGACATATTTTCCCTCATAGAGGGGGGTCAAGGCCTTCCACATCTCATTAGTTGTCTTCTTCTTAGCTACGTGTGGTAAAATATGGTCCTTGATTCCATCCATAATCAGTCGCTTGGCATGCCCAGCAGCCTCCTTATGCTTCCGAAGGAGATCTGGATCTGTTGGTGTGGCCAGAGTCTGCTCTGCGTGGTCTCTGAGATTGTATGCCTCAAGGACTATCAGGATCCTTGCATTCCAAACTGAAAAGTTTGAGAGGCCATCCAGCCTATCCTGATCACGCAGTCCATGAGGAGCCATCTGCTCAGAAAGTGTCAGAACTTCCTTTTCTCTTTGCTAGAGAAATGGATCTAAGGCCCTTGGTGAAACAGTGACCTTCTGCTCCCTCTGACGGCTGATTTCCCTCCTTGGAAATCTACCAAATCAACTATGATTCATCTTCTTCTTTGATCCTTTGATCAAACTGCAAGTTTCCTTTGGTAGAAACTCTCTGAGAAGTTGATCTCCTCCCGCTCTTTGTCACTTGTGCTAAGGCTAAAGATCTGAAAACTTCAGAAAATTAACCCCACCAGTACCTTCTGAATTTCTGCAGCTTTTCTGCAGTCTTTTATGGATCTAACAGATTCAGATCTGAATCACACTGGTTGGCTTCAGATTGATCCAGCGTTGTTTCTGAGTTGCCTCTGCTCAGTAATTGCGTGGGCTTGCTAAGAGACAACGTTAGACTGCATCACCCTTCCCTCTGTGTGGATCTGCCTCTGGAAACTGCGTTGTCCCTTCAGATCTGCGTTTTTGCTGCTTTTCCAGCTGCTTTCTACAGCTAGAACCTTCAGTCTCTTGCTGGTGACCTTCCTAGATCTGCAGTTGCTCTGATACCATGTGGAAATTTCTGAATCTTTACACTTTATGCAGAAATTATTACTGTTAATCTGGTAATGCTCCTCCTACTTAAACAAGTTATTAACTGAATAAATTCAAGTTAAAATCGAAGCAAAACACATAACATATCTCCACTAATCCAAATCTAGAACAAGTTCATGCACACATAGACAAAGTGACATAGTTATTTCTGGACAAATAGTCCCCGAAAAAACCCAATGCAGGAAAACCAGTCTCTGGCTGCTGGAGGGTTTTATTATTAAGAATTTTCTGAATACAACAAACCTGGGTTCCGGATCTGGAAAACCCGATAGATAAATACTAGATCTACAACTCACTGGCTGATCTAGGGCCAAAACAATGACTGATCCACACCCTCAAACGGGATTTACAGAACTCAGCCAAGATTCGGGCCTAGAAACCCCAGCACTGCCCCTGAAAGCCTCTGGGTCAGCCTCTGAAGCCCCTCTAACCCTTAGCGCTGCTCCGGAAGGGACTGCGTTACCCCAGACTGGGTGACGCAGTCTCGACACTGCCCCTTAGGGTCTCTGCATAACCATCTGAGGGTTTCCTGCTGAAAATCACGCTGTCCTTGGAGGGACTGCGTTGTCCTTGCTGTTGCAGCTTCCCTTCTCTTTTGCGCTGTCCTTGAACTGATCTCTGCCTCTTGCGAATTCTAGACCCCGGGATCAGATCATCCCCTTGGCCTAAATTCCCCTCTATGTAGCTGAAACACTTCTGAGTATTCTTAGCAAACCCTGCCCTAGAATCTTAGCTTAGCTTCAGTGCTCTGCCTCTGTGTGTCTTTAAAAATGACCCCAAGCCTTTCCTTTATACTTTTCTCGTTGACAAATCAATGACCATGATCAGATCTCGAATCAATGACTAAGATTAAAAGAAAGCTTGATCCATGTGACTTAAGACAATTTCATCACATGTTTAATTAAATTCACTTTAATTATTTAAGTTCCTTAAGTTTTAACTTAGGAAATACATTAAAATAATTAATTAATTTAATATCTCCTAAACCAGATGAAATTTCCCAAATTAATTTCTGGGTCTTGTAGATCAAGGGTACTCTAGTCCCTCCACAAAATTTGGGAGCTAGAGCACAACTGATGCTACCCCAAATACACAATCTCAACAGTGACAAGTATAACACTTGCCCTTCTTTCCTTGGGCCCCTGCTCTTCCTTTGTTCCTTGGACCACCAAAGTTCTTCTTTCTAGAATGAGCAACGAAGGCAGCCTTTCCTTCATTTTCATATTCCTTCATCCTTGTCTCTTCTTGTACGCATCTCGATAGTGCTTCGTCAAAGTCAAGTATCACATTGTTATTGAGAATGGTAGTGTTGAACACATGCCATTCAGATGAGAGACCTCCAGGTGCGGTGAGAACCATGTCTCGATCAGCTATTGTCTCCCCAATAGCCAGCAGATTATTTCTGATCTCGGTCAGCTTCAGAAAATATGATTGAACAGACTCATCCATGCCTTTCTTTAGATTCTTTAATTGATTCTTGAAGAAGAAGACTTGATTCACATTGTTGGCTTTGAACTTGTTGACCAACTTATAATACATCTCCTTAGATGTGCCTAGCTCAGAGATGTAGGCAACCAAACTCTTATGAATTGAGTCCCTGATCATCAGCTTTAAAGCCATTGTAGTTTGAGGAACCCATCCTCTTCTTCAGTGATTGCTACAAACTAGGGCTTTGTCTTCACCTCAACTCTGATACCATGTAAATTTTTGTAGATGTTCTATGCTTGATGCAACTTTACTTTTTATCCCAATATCAGTCAACAATCATATAAACAACAAAGTACAATGTTGATAGAACATACCAGTAGATCGACAGAAGACAAGCCAAAAATATATAAGTGTGTTGGTGCATTACGGCGATCAGCAGGATGCTTCAACCAGCAAAGTCTCAATATGGTCAATCAACCAGCAATGTCACACAACCCTCTAGGATAGCCAAAACGGTCAACTCAAAAGTCAACCAAAAGTCAACGCTGTCAGTCAACAGTCAACACAAATAGCAGCAGCAGCTAGGTCAATGCAGCCAAGTCAAAACCAACGTCTGGCCTCAGGAATAGTGCCAAAAAATGCGGATTTGGAAAATCGAAATTCTAGGAGAGTTTCAGGCCCGTTTGACCTTGCATTAACCAAAGTCAACGCTGGTCAACGTTGCTACAAAAACCCAAGGCTGAAAACAGAAATGTGTTGCTGCTGAAATTTTCCCACGTGTGAAGAGAAGAGCCTCCAAGGTCATCGAACCAATCAGATGAGGAGAGAGAAATGTGTGAGGATGAGATGAGTGAAAATGTCCTCCAACGTTGACCAATATATATCCATCAATGAGGGTGTGTCACACAACTGCTGGGGCACAAAACCTTAAGGCCGACTTGCACATATTTTGAATAAATTTAAAATAAATGTTCTGCTCATTGGATTAAGATGATCCTTAGATCGATCTTGCACCTCTCCGAAAGATGAGTCCAATAAAAATATTGGCATCTTCATCTAAGCATCACAACATGGAGTTTGGACCTAGTTGTCCAAAATTAATAGCGACTTATAATAACACCACAAATCCAAAGAAGGACATGGGGAAGTGGTGTGAATTCCATAATAGCACCACTCACAGCGCAAACGAGTGTCGGGCCAAATAGTCTCTGGTTGCCGAACTGAAGGCACCTGAATCAAATGCACGTTCTGATCCTGAGTCAGAACCAGGCAAGGGCGATGACAAAGGGAAGCAAATCATTGATACGGAACCCAGTGCCACTGTTGCCACCACCAAGCTCCAGGGGGAGGAGCCCAAGGATCTAGAGGATGGGGAGCGCCTCTTCCATTCGTAGATGTGGGTGAAGGGTTCTCCACTACAATTACTTGATAGCGGAAGCCAAAAGAACCTTATTTCAGCAGAGGTCATGAAGCGGCTCGGCCTACATACCACAGCACACCCGCAGTTGTATACCATTGGGTGGCTTCACCAAGGAAGAGATCTTCGTGTCCGCCAGCAGTGCCGCCTTCCATACAACATCAAGCCATTCATGGATGAGGTATTGTGTGATGTTGCTCCTCTTGATGTGTTTGATGTATTATTGGGCCAACCATACTTGTGGAAGCGACATGTTGTGTATGAGTCTAGGCCTCGTTATGTTGTTATTACTTTGGGAAATAAATTGTACAGGATACCGGAGGTAGTACCGCCTCCTGCCATCTCTTTGACTACCGCAAAACAATGTAGTAAGATTATTTCCCAAACTAGGAAACTTATTTTCATTACAACTCAGGCAAGAAGAAGATTATGGCCACAGCCTCGAAACAGGGCTCCCCTGCATGGCAACAGCAGATGGACAAAGTCGTGGAGGAATACGAGGACATTTTCTCCTCACCCACAAAGGTTCCTCTACACTGTCAAGTCAAGCACTCCATTGATCTGACCCCGGGCGCACTGCCCCCTAATGTTGCCATACCTCATGCGACCACACATACAAAATCCACACATGTACTGCCTGAGGCTGATAAAGCAACCAAATTTATTGAACGCATCAAACACGTCTGCCAGCAAGTCCACGACATCTTGGACAAACCCAATGCCAAGTACAAGCAGCGCTATGATCCACATCGGGTGCCACACAAGTTCCAGGTGGGCGACAAAGTGTGGCTACATTTGCAGAAGGAGAGTCTCACTAGACCCCACCGCAAGCTTCGCCCACCCCGATATGGGCCATACACCATCACCAAGGCAAGTGGCTCACCGGGGACCAAGTTCAGCAGAATTTTCCTCATCTCATGGAGGAACTCAACGCAATGAGGACCATTGCTTCCTAAGGGGGGAGGAATGATCCAGGTGGATATTGGTGGCCACCCACCTATTCCACTTGGACCCCCACCATTGTTTCTTTCAGTTTTTCATTTTCAGCGCAGTTTACTATTTTTAGCAGTTTTTCGGGTCCTGAACTTCCGGAGCCCTTTTGAGGCCTTAAACGACGATTTTTGGGAAAATCAGGAGCAACATGGAAGTTCCTTTGATGTTGCTCACTCAAAAGTTGTAATCCTCGAATAGATCTTTCTAACGAGGTATTGAGTGCGTCAAACGGAGATCATATGCCAAAGTTACGTCCACGGGAAGTTGATGTACCAATTTACCCAAATGGGGCCCATAGTTTTGGCGCTTCATCTCCTAGGGTTAGGTTTTTGGATGTTTAGGGTTTTCCATTGTTTCTCAATAATAAATAGGCCTTCGAGCCTCATTGTAACACTGTTTAGAGGCCTGTAGCCGCCACATCTCTTCTCAGAGATAAGCTACCAACGCCCTAGCTAGTTTATTTCCATTATGTCTGTAGGCATATTTCAGTCATTTGATTTTAATGAAATGAAGTTTTATTTCCACTGCATCTTTGTATTTATGGTTATATATGTATTCTGTTTTGTTCCTGCATAAATTCAGATTTGGAGGATACAATGTGTGCACGATGGGCAATCTATTAGAGTCATAGTGGCGCAGTGACAACATGGTGGCACACTTCTGAGACTAGCATGGGACTCGGGCATCACAGCACTTGACAACTTATCGACCTTTAGGAATGAGCTGGCTACTACAGGGGGAGATCACTCAGATCTTCCATTGGGCTTCAATGACTCGTTGATGGCGTGGGGGACTTCATCAGCATGGTAGGTTGGTCAACAGGAGGATATCAGGAGGAGCTCATGCGGGAGAGACTTTGTCCCCATAGGGATTGGGTTGTATCTTTAGGAGTTTACTCTTGTTGTGCATGAGGTGGACTACTTGGTAGGGAAACTTAATGGGGAGTTGGACAGATTCCTACATTATCATGATGCTCTACTTATTGACAGTATGTGGAGGGCTTCTGGAGTTTATACCTGGTTGGATAGAGGGTGGAGCAAGGGGTGCTTCATGTTGATTATAATGGCTTGGGATCCTAGTATTGAGGGATTCCTTAATGATAGGATAGTGCATGGGATAGGTATGACTCAGTGGCACATTTGGGACCATGGTATTGTTTGCAATCACTATTTGCGCCAACAGATAGTGGAGGCACTTGTTTAGGCATTGCTTGAGGGCAAGCAATTTTTGGCAGGGAGGACTGTAATATCCCCAATTTTGTGAGCTTGGGAATTTTGCCCAATTTTGAAAATCATAATTAAAATGGGCAAATATTATTTTGGAGAAATGTCACAAGTATTATTTTATTGGAGATTGGCGGCAAATTATTAATTTATTAAAATGAAGGAAAAAATCACTCAGTGGAAAATGGCCCCCACCAATAAAATAACAATTAAAAGGGGTGTCTAGAAGCATGGAGAGAAGTTATAAGAGGAGGGACTCATTTATCGATCGTCTTTTTGACTATTACACTTCACATTACATCTTCTCTTGGAGCTATTTAATACAAGATGAGAAGTGTTGTCTAGCACAGGAGTTCCAAGCAAAATTCCACCCTCATTTCAGAGAACTTCGAGTGTCTCCTGAGTGAGGAAAATTTGGGGAGCTCAATTCAAAGTTTCCATTGGGCATATTTGCAGGTTATTACAGCTAGTGTGTGTTTCTTCCAGGGCCCATAAGTGGTTCAAATTACTTGCGGGGAGATCAATTACAGAGGATTAGAACATCAGAGGATTTGTAGGTGTTTTCCATTATTTTATCTAGATATTTTGTGGTGATTAGTAGGGCTAAGTTTGAGGGAATTCTTAGGGCCGAAATTCTACATTTCTGGAAGTGAGCATGGATCTCCAGGTAGTCTTGCACAGGGGTTGGAGGAATAGAGGTTGAGGAGAGATAAGGGTCGAGGAATGGAGGTATACCTTAAAGGATAATTTAGCCAGAGCTGAGAGATATTTCCAATGGTGTATTTGGGCTTAATTCAGCAGTATCAAGGCTGTGGGGTGTTTTCTAGCCAAATTGGGCAATTTTCACTTGTTGGGGGTCACTAGGGGTTCGTGGATTCAACCCAAAACCTTTCTAGATTTTCATGGGTTTATTGAGAGGAGTCTCCAGCTAATTTTACAGAATTTTCTAGGCGATATTTGGGCTTGAAATCCTCATTCTCATAGCAGGGCGAATTGCTAGTTAGCTGAGGAATTTGCATCACTTTGTGGGTTCAATTTTGGCTTGGAGATAGGCCAAACCTTTTTTGTGTATTTTCGGGTTTGAGGAGAGGAGATCATGGTTGCAATTTTAGAGCATTCCGGGCATTATTTTGAGTAGAACTTCTAGTTCCATTTGGCAACCTATAACATGTTTTCTGGGCAGCGTGCATTATCAGTTTGGAACCATTTCAGTAGTTGGGTCAGCTAAATTTCACCCGAGCTTTTCATATCTTGAATAGAAAGCTCAGGTTCCATTGTTCTTACTCATTATGTACATAGATTCCCATTGATTAATAAAATGGCTCAGTTATTCTGCTTATTTTCTATGGTGTTCTGATTTGGGTGCTTGGACTTTAATTTTAATTGTTGTTCCTAGTTCATGTTTTTGGTATTTACTATTATTTTTCAATTAGGAATATTATAGTTAACTACCCACTGCAAGAACATTGTTACAACTTAGGAGTCTCCAAGCCAACTCCAAGCCTCCAAACAAGAATCCAAGCAATCTCGTGCCATCTAGAGCCTGATGCAATCTCTAGGATGCACAATGTTCCTCCTTCCAAGTAGAGTGTTTTTTCAAGAAAGCGAAGTCTCCATGTGGCCATCATGAAGGGCATCCACTAAACTATCACAAGAATTCCAATGCCTGAGGGAAGAATACCAGGTTAGCAACCATCTAACGCCAGGCATCATTAACCAAGCTCTCTTAACTGTGCAAATCCATCATGGACTATCTCCCATGTGCCAATCCATCTCAGACCACCTAGGGCTAAACATACATCATGTACCCCAAATCTCACGAAGCACCCCAAACATGGTGTAAAAACTTCCAGAGCTAGCCAAAAAAGATAACTACTAGAATAGATCCATCTTAGATCAACTTTTCCTTTTTTACATTAAATTTTGGAAGTCAATTTTTTTTCCATTTTATCTTATCAATGTTACCCATGTCGTACACACCCATAGATCTCTCCCACCCTAGGTTGTAAGACAATTCCACTTCTCCCCTTGCAATAATGGTAAAGGAGTTGTCCACACCTCAAATCAAAAACCTTGTTATTCAATAAATTTTGCAATGGGGATTGTTTTATTAGATTTTAATGCAAAACGACAATTTCACCCCTTTGAATAGAGGTTTCCCAGATTTTAACCCTATGAATTTTCATCCTTAAAGATGTTGTGAATAGTGTATAAAACAACAGTGGAAAGAGTACAATATTTCACTTCCAAACAATGTAAACTTGTTCTAGGAAATCCAACTAGAAAAGATACCAAACAACTTGGAAAAGCTCCAGCCATCTAAGGAAACGTATCCCACATTGTAATATTCCAAATTGAAATTTACAGTAGAAAATAGAATCATGAACTAAGCTAAGTAAATTATTTTTTCTACACAGGCAACAGTCAATAAAACACAAGAAATAGGGCGAATAACTGAACCATTTTATTAAAGTGGAGAACTAAGTACATCAGATAATAATGAAGATAGAACCCAGGCTTGCTACAATAAGCAAGGCAAGATCTCAGGTGAATATGATGGTACCCAAATGCTAGAGATGGCTCTACTACCAAATTTGCGTCCACCTAGAAAGACTGTTGTTGCCGCTAGAAAGGAACTATTAATTTAGCCCTCCAAACTGCTCCAACAATTCTGAGAAATTAGCCACATGCACTACTCCACCAGCTCAACAAAACCCAAAAATATCTCATGGACCCAAGTGGTGGAAACAGTCCCGGGTAAACTACGCCCTCCTCCAACAATTTCTATTGTTGGTTGCTTGATGGAACTAGGAATTATACCCTCATAAGTGCTCCGAAAATTTTGTAAAATCAATCCTAGCATCCTCTCACCAAACCCACCAAAACCCAGAAAGGGTTTGGGTTGAATCCACCGACCCCCGGTGACCCGCAACAAGTGCAAATTGCTCAATTTGGCCAGAAAACGCCCCATAGTTTAGATACTGTTGAATTAGGCCCAAATCTCCCTCCAAGAAATCCTCCCTAACTCCTGTGACTTTCTCCCCCCAATCACCAAGCAGATCCCAGCTCGAATGCTCCCCAAATTCTTAATCTCTGCAAGTGCACAAAAGTTTCCAGTAAATCCCTGCGCAGGCCATAGAATACACAAAATCGTCCATCTAAAATGCAGCACTCTCAACCACTTCAAATCACCAAGGAAAACCCATTCTTCCTTAGGATAATTCTTCGGCCAAAACTCCACTGATTGCTAGCTTCTCTCATCCCCCACGAAATTCTTCTACGCCCTTGGAGTAGTAAGAACCGGCTGAAAGAAACCTGTAAAATAGATCCCCAACGATCCAGAATCAACTCCCCAAATTCTCTTCTAGGGTGACACTCGAAGTTCACCGAATGAAGAGTTGGAATTTCCGCTTGGAAATTTTTTGTGCTACAGCACGGTTGTCTTGGCTAAACAATTTGTTGATTTTTTGGTAGCATCAGATGTGCTCTAGCTCCGAAACTTTGTGGAGGGGCTAGAACACATGATATCTCCAAGACCCATAAATCGTTTGGAGAAATTCCACCCTGAACTTAAGTTATTCAAATAATTAATTATTTTAATGGAGACCCTAAGTCTAACTTAGGGAAATTAAATAATTAAAGTGAATTAATTTAAACATGTGGGTGAAAATGTTCTAAGTGACGAGGATCAAGTCTTTTCTAATCCTAGTCATTGATTAGAGATTAGATCACGACCGTTGAATGTTCAACAGGAAAAGTATTAAAGGAAGGCTTGGGGTCAGTTGGAGAACACACACAGAGTGGCAGCACTTGAGCCAAGCCGAAATTCTGGGGCGCGGTTTGCTGAGAATTTTCAATTGAGCTTGCAGTGCAGCGAGGGGCAGTTCAGCAGTGGGATTTATGAGTCCAACGCCGAGAATACAATAGTAGAGAGGCAGATCCGTACCACAGAGCAGCGCAGGCCCAAGAGGGGTGACGTAGAGGCAGCGTAGGCCCAGGAGGGGTGATGCAGTCACTCAATGACCAACGCTAGGGTTTCAGTGGGCCAGATCGGGCTCGTATTCAACAAATCTGAAAGGGTGACACAAGGACTGTATAGGCACCTGTGGGGTGCTGTAATATTCCTAATTAGCTATGGCTAATTGGAATATTCGATTTTGCTCAATTTTGCCGTCTATAGTTTATTCACAAATAAAAAGGTGAGTAAGGTAGACATAACTCACTTTAGAAATAAAAGTTCACTCCCTAGTAGCACAACGTTGTAACTTAAGTGAGCCGAGGGGGCCAAGAGACCATGCAGAGAGGGGGCCCACGTAGACACATGGAGGGACTGCGCAGGCCAAGAGGGAGCACGTGGCAACGTTGGAGGAGGTGAGCATTAGGGTTGAGAGGGGCTCATGCTATATAGAGGGGAGAGCCTCCTCATTTTATTCATTCGTTTTCGATGATATTGAGATGGTCATTTTGACTTCTTGAGCACGCTGGCTGTTTAGCCTCTCTGCAGCACTGTTTAGTGCGTTGAGTGTCTCCGATCGGAGATCTCGCCCTTAGCCCCGGGGGACTTCGAGTGCCTGCTGGGGCAAGGTATTTTCTTCAGTATTTTGTGGGAGGATTGGTGTTTGGGTTTTCTTGCGGAGCTGGGCATTCATAGACTGCGCAGTCATTGAGAGGGAGGATGCAGTCCATTCAGGAGGAGCTCCGGATTGAGTTTCTTGCAGGGGTTTTGAGCCTGGAGATTGAGCAGAGGATTAGCCTTTGCCTTTGGGAGGATTTTGGTGGAGTTTGAGGCCGTATTTCATTTCTTCCTATTCAACCTCTGCGCAGAGCCTTGGAGGGCAGCGTAATTCCCCAAGGGGGTGATTTTCGGGGGTCAGCCATTTCAGATATGGTTTTTGGGTTTTGTTGTGGTTGGTGAGTAGAGGAGGATTCCAGATTTTCAGCTCATTCCGGCGAGGGGATCAACCCCAAGTCATCAGTTCAGTTCAGCAGTAGCAGCTACACGGCAGTTTTCCCGCAGCTGGGACGCAGTTCAGAAAGAAGCCATTTCTTAGCCATTTTGAGAGTATCTCTTCACTTTCCTTGAGCAAGTCTAGGTGCTATCACTCTGATCACCTATTGTACTTCATTATATTTCTCAGTTTAATAAAATGGCTTAGCATTTTCTCTCTATATTTCTGAAGCATTTGTTATATATGCTGTCTATGCTATTGTATGTCTGCATTACTGTTATTTTCGGCATTCTAGTTCTATACCACTTGGTGTGCTTTCATCACACTCTTAGACAGAGTCTGGAAAGGGCCAGGTGGCCACTAGATCTCACTCTCTTCTCAGAGGTGAAATATCTGGTAAACGCCCTCACAGTCCATCTCTGGTTGGAGTTGGCTTGTGTTTTAGAGATATCCCCGAAACGGGATATTACAGTGGTGTCAGAGCATAGTTCTGGCTCAGCCTGTGGAGCTAGTAGTCTATGACACCGGGGAAGAGGCCTTACATTTGTTACAGAGGTAGGAAGTACAGAGATCGTGAGCGTAGGTTGGAGAACACCTACGGAGAGGGAGACTATGTTTGGGTGGTGGACACAGAACAGGAGGAGCCTGTGGTAGACGCAAAGTAGGAGGAGCCTGTGGTGGACGTAGAGCAAGAGGATCCTGTGCTAGATTCAGAGCAGAGAGAGCCGATGGTGGATGATAGTGATGCGAAGAGATTTGGGGAGATGCTCCTCAAATCAGTACAGGATCTGTCGAGGCAAATTGAGGTGATGGGTCAGAGATTCACCGCTGTGGAGGCTAGACAGCGTGAGACCCCACGGGTTTTCCAGGTGGGTGAGGGATTAGGTACATCCCACCATTTGCCGGAGCATGGTGCTACTCAGTGTGATACTACTCAATAGATGGCTTCACATGCACCTACACGCTCTACCATGCCCACTTTTCTGGGAGCAGACACAGAGGCAGGAGCCCAGCAGGAGATAGAGTCCGGTCATATGGGCGATTATTTTGCAGAGTATCAGGCCTATGGGCAGGAGTTTAGGGATGCTCTCTCATTCAGAGACTTTGTTCAGCTCCAGCGGGACAGTAGACCCCGCGACCATCATAGAGGTCACCAACACTATCAGGATGGAGATACCCACCACGTAGCTAGCAGATTCCACTTGCCTACATTTGATGGTTCATCAAACAGTTCGGCGAAGTCTTGGGTGGAGAAGCTGGACATCTATTTCCAGCTTAACCAGATGTCGGAGACGAAGGCCATCAAGGTGGCGACATTACATTTGGATGGTGAGGCCCAGGACTGGTGGTTCCATGGGATGGTTACACTCGGACATTCTACAGTGACTACATATGCTGAGTTTACCAGGAGGTTGATAGAGAGATTTGACTGGAGGGATCCGGAACAAGATTTTGTTGAGCTGACGAGGCTCAAACAGACCGGGAGCCCAGAGACGTATATTGCAGACTTCTTGAGGGTTTCAGTGATGGTGCCAGATCTATCCGCGACACGGATGATCTATATGTTTGTGGAGGGATTAGCAGAGCCGCTACGGGGTCTAGTTAGATCTACTAGACCAGCCACACTCCAGGATGCTATTAGCAGGACCCGGGATTTACAGGATGCATTGCCCAGGACTCGGACACATTACCCCCAGAGACAGGGCTTCCAGCCCAAGGGGAAGGATGTGAGGATTCCGCCTCCTAAGGGGAATCCAGGATGGGCACAGGTGGATGATGATGCCAGGAGGGAGCTGAAGAAGAAGTGGTTGTGCTTTACTTTTCAGGAGCCGTGGGCACCGGGACAGAGATGTGCTACTGGAAGAGCACACTTCATTGAGGTCTTCTCCGAGAGTAGCAGGGAAGAGGATGAGGAGGATGACGTGGAGGCAAGAGATAGTCAGACAGCCCAAGATCAGTTGCCACCACCACCACCTCCAGGAGCAGGTGGTGCATCTTTTGCACCCACAAGGGGGACCCTTGCAGCATTGCGAGGAGTTCCTAAGTATTTGACACTGCGCCTACGAGGGACAGTATGTGGTCAGCGAGTATCAGTTTTGGTTGACAGTGGGGCAGCCCACAACTTCATCGATGCACAGATGGTTGAGCGGAGAGGGATACCGACCGAGAGCTTCGATGGATTTTCAGTTTTATTCCTAGGAGCTCAGACGATGCAGTGTGCCCAGTATGTTCCAGAGTTGGCAGTGACGATGGGTACCTACACCGTGACCGACCACTTTTTCGTGGTCAACATACCGGATACCAATGTGGTATTGGGTGTTCAGTGGCTGATTACTCTGGGGAAGGTCACCACAGATTGGGAGGCCTTGGAGATGGAGTGGGATGACAAGAAGACCGGGAAGCATGAGAAGATCCGCGGGATGCACACTTACCCACCTCAGAGCATTTTGGCTCACCGGATGGAGGCAGATTTCCGGAAGGGAGACATAGAGTGGGCGGTTGAGTTGCGGGCATCAAAGGCAGGGACTACCGGTCAGGCCGTTCATCCTGATATACAGGCCATCCTTAACAGGTATGACACAGTGTTCGGGGATATACCACCAGGCTGACCACTGGATCGAGGGTTTGAGCACACTATTGAGTTGGAGCAGGGTGTTCAGGCAGTGATTACCACACCCTATAGGCATCCCAAAGCCTATCGGGATGAGATTGAGCGGGCCATCTAGGAGTTGCTGGCTCTTCGGCACATCCGGCCGAGCACGAGCCCTTTTGCTTCTTCTGTGGTGTTGGTGAAGAAGAAGGATGGCACTTTGAGGATGTGTATTGACTATAGGGCCCTGAAAAAGAAGACCCTGAAGAACAGTTACCCTATACCCAGGATCGATGAGTTGATGGATGAGTTGAGAGGAGCCCGGTTCTTCTCAAAGATTGATTTGAGATCAGGGTACCATCAGATTCGCGTGAGGGAACGGGACATTCCCAAGACCGCCTTCAGGTGTCATTATGGGCACTTTGAGTTTTTGGTGATGCCCTTCGGGCTAACCAATGCACCAGCGACATTCCAGTCTTGCATGAACCACATCTTCCGCAGTCACTTGAGGAAGTTTGTGTTGGTGTTCTTTGATGATATCCTCATTTACATCAGGACTTGGGAGGAGCATCTCTAGCACATTGAGGCAATGTTGCGCATCTTGGAGGAGCAGCAGTTCTATGCCAAGCTCTCCAAATGTGAGTTTGGGTTGTCGGAGATGTTGTACTTGGGACATATCATAGGGGTGGACGGAGTGAGAGTCCACGAGGAGAAGATCAGGGCCATCAGAGATTGGCCGGAGCCGAGGAACGTGACGGAACTTCGGGGATTCATTGGTATTTGTACTTATTACAGGAAGTTCGTCAAGAGTTTCTCACAACTTGCTGCACCCCTTACTGATTTGACGAAGAAGGGGGCATTCAGTTGGTCGGATACAGTGCAGCGAGCTTTTGATAGGCTCAAGGAGGTGATGAGCAGCTGCCCAGTGCTTGCATTGCCAGATTTTACGCAGCCATTTGTTTTGGAGTGTGATGCGTCGGGAGAGGGGATCGGCGCAGTATTGATGCAGGGAGGACACCCTATAGCCTTTGAGAGCCGGAAGCTCCTTCCACACGAGAGGTTGTATTCTATATACGACAAGGAGACGTTGGCCATTATGCATGCATTGGCCAAATTCCGGCAGTATTTAGTGGGTAACAGGTTCAGGGTGAGGACTGATCACAACAGCCTCAGGTTCTTTTTGGAGCAGAAGCAGCTACAGGAGAGGTAGCAGAAGTGGATCAGTAAGATCCAGGCATATGACTTTGACATTGAGTATGTCAAGGGTAAGAACAACGTGGTAGCAGATGCCCTTTCACGTAGACCAGCCATGTTGTCTCTTATGAGCTTGGATATAGACAGGAGGGCTCGACTTTTAGTTGAGTACTCCAAGGAGAGATTTGCATGTGAGGTTCTGGATGGACAGGTGGCAGATGATAGGTACAGAGTGGTCGATGAGATCATCTGCTACAGGGACCGGATCTTCTTGACTGAGAGATCTCAGCTCAAGAAGAAGATACTTCAGGGATCACATGATTCACCTTTGGCCGGCCATCAGGGGTTTGCCAAAACCTACAGGGCCATTAGAGAGAGGTTCTCATGGAAGGGCCTCTAGGAGGACGTACTCCAACACATCAGGTAGTGCGATGTTTGCCAGAGGAACAAGGGGGAGATGAGCCATCCCGCAGGATTATTGCAGCCTCTTCCCATTCCGGAGGGGAAATGGGAGAGTATCTCGATGGACTTCATCACAAGGTTGCCCATGGTGCAGGGCAAGGATTGTATCTTTGTCGTCGTTGATCGACTGACAAAGTATGCGCATTTTTTCGCCATATCCGCGCACTACACAGCAGCACAGGTGGCCGAGCTGTTCTTCAGAGAGGTTTTCAGGCTACATGGTCTTCCTAAGACCATCATCAGTGACAGGGACAGCCGCTTCATGGGCGGATTTTGGCAGGAGCTTTTCCGGTTGGTGGGGACGGAGTTGACACCGAGTACCAGTTATCACCCACAGACGGATGGACAGACGGAGATAGTTAACAAGTGGCTGGAGGGCTACTTGCGTAACTATGTCAGTGGGCAGCAGCGAGCATGGATGAAGTGGTTGCATCTGGGGGAGTACTGCTACAACACTACTCATCACATGTCCATTGGTATGTCACCATTCTATGCTTTGTATGGGTATCATTCTTTATCTTTTGTTGATGTGATGTTTGGTGCTATCAAGGCTCCAAGAGCCAAGATTTGGATCCAAGAGAGTTAGGATATACTCCGAGCTCTCAAGGACAATATGGCTACAGCACAAAACTAGCAGAAGCTGTTTGCTGACAGGGGTCGGATGGAGAGACAGTTTGAGGTAGGGGACTTGGTCTACCTACGATTGCAGCCATACCGACAGTCGTCACTGAAGCAGAAGGGAGCTGAGAAGCTCAAGCCCCGCTTTTACGGGCCATACAGGGTGATATGCAGGATTGGACAGGTTGCATATGAGTTGGAGATGCCCCAAGGCAGCAAGATTCATAATGTTTTTCATGTATCATGCTTGAAAAAGGCACTGGGGCAGCGGGTGACAGTGACAGATGAGCTACCACCCACGGATGATGAGGGGCATTTGGTGTTGCAGCCAAAGGCTATTATTGATACCAGGGAGAGGCAGCTACGGAGCAGGACAGTCCGAGAATTCTTGGTGAGATGGAAGAATTTGCCGGATGAGGATGCCACTTGGGAGAGTGAGAAAATTTTCATCTAGAAGTTATAATCTTCATCAACCACGCCCACAAGCTGGAAACATACAACATATTGACTCCCAAGTCTCATGAATCATCAATCTTAAAGTTTCAAGCTTTCAAAATTCAATATATAACATTTATCATCATTGATATATATCATTTATCATCATTGATTCATTGATTTCAAAATTCAATATATAACATTTATCATCATTGATATATAACATTTATCATCATTGATTCATTGATCACCATATTTGTACTTGTAAGCTAAGTGTACATTGTAACCCATAACCATTACAACAAAGAATATTTAACATGAAATGAAATGTTATAAAATGAAACGAAATGAACTTTCATGAAGCATCATATTCATAATTCATAATGACTTATAAACTTATAAATGCCAACTTCAAAGTTTCACCTTTCAAATTCAAACTTCAAACTTAAATTGTCATATATTGTTTACAAAAATTATCATAATAAATATGAAAGAGTCAAGTTTCAACTGTTCAATAGTTATAAAAGTTAAAAACTACTAGAAAATAGAAAATACTAGTAAACAACAAATCTATTTTATCTATTGGCTGTCCCCTTGCCACTCCCATGACAAATGTCTAATTTGTGAGAACCACGAGGCAATGGTGGTCTTCTAGTACTCTCAGGAGTACCACGACCATAACTAGAAGGTGGAGGACAACGTGAGGATGTAGGTGGAGGTTGAATCTGCAACGGAACAATAGTTGGAAATCGAGCACTGGCACTAGCACCTGCACTGCTACTGGACGGTGGGATTGGCCCTGTGTGTGGCGGTGGCATGGTTGTTGTTGCTTCATCATCATCCCTCAAAAGCTCTGCTTCCAATTCTTCCATGTGTATAGTGTCGTCCTCCAAATTATCATCCTCTGGGTTATTGTCCCAAACTTTATATGATTGATCCTCATATGCCCGATCACAGTAATGACTCAACAACCTCAAGTTGTAATGCACATAAACCAAGCTTTCTGCTTGGTTTTCTTTAGCCTGTTTCTTCTCACATTAAGTGTGAAGCTGTAGGTGCTCCAACACCTCTCTGTAGAAGAAGTATTTACAACTTGTGAGAGAACTTTTTTTGCCAACTTTGGCAAAAGTCCCATGCCGCCATATGCTTCCCACCATGTGAGAGCATCAAATCTGTCTCTATCTTCCATTGCATGGAAAGAACCAAAGTTACTAGTGCAATTGAAGTATCTGCCTAATTCAATGTGCAATCTAGCACACTCCTCCCTGTCGGGGACCAACTTGTCTAATGCGTTCATGTATCCCTCTTGTGCCTCTAGATCTGTGTGAGGTTTGATCCTAACCCCACCTCCAGGTGCAAGTTGGTCCAACCAAGATGGAGAGTAGTATTTTGGCATAAGGATATATGTCAAGGCATGTAGTGGAACATTAAGTTTATTCCACCGTGCACACACACAGTCGTGAATCATTGCATACAAGTTGGGATCATTTTCCTTAACAACATCTTTTATTTGCCCCAACATGCTATCCATCTGCTCATACACCTCCCCAATCACTACTTTATCTATATCTAAAAAACAAATCATGTGATAAATGGGCTTGGTGAAATTCAAAATTTCCCTCACACATGCCCAAAACAAAGGATCAAGGGCGGTCTCCTCCACATGTTCAAAACCTTGCCTGTCAACTATTGTTGTTGCCCTGTCCTTTAATACCTGCCAGTGTGAACTTGATACCATGGCTACCAATGACTCTCTTACCTTCAAAAGGCGCCTGAAAGTGAGGTAATAGCTAGCAAATCTAGTCTTTGATATCTTCAACAACTCCAATTTTGAGTGAGTACGGAAAAGCCCATGGGTATTGCTATGATTTGTAATAAATTTTATCATTTTTTTACCTCTCTTGTACAAATCACCAAGCCATTCATATTGAGGTTGTTTGTTTTAATAATATCATGCATCAAAAGGTTCATTGTGTGAACCAAACACCCAGACCAAAATATGTTGGGGTATTTATCCTCAATAATTGCTCCTGCTGCCTTACAATTAGCAACATTATCAGTGATGACTTGGATGACATTGTATGGCCCAATACTTTCAATTGTTTCAAGTAATGGTTCTGCAATGTTAATGTCGGTCTTGAATTTGTCTGAATAATCATATGCTGAAAGGAATATTGCACCACTAACAGACACAACCAGAACACTTATCAATGGCTTTCCCTTTACATTGGTCCATCCATCAGATACAATGGACACCCCATGCTCATTCCAAGAATTTTTCATTCTAACCAAAGAATTACTTATTTTAGCTTTTTCATGACCAAGTCCCACGGTTCTGGCCTTGTCATACCCAGGGCTCCTGTATCCTTTGGGGGCATCATTAATGGCAGAAACCATTTCATGCCAATAAGGTGAGCGAAGAACATTGAATGGAACCACACATGCATAGAGAAACCAGATTTTTTTTGAATCCACATCATTCCTACACCCTTCGTCAAGGAAATCGGATATGGTTCTATGCCTTAAGGAGATGTTTGGTCTAGGTGTGCCTCCATATCCACTGCCATGGGTGGAAGTTGATGGACTTCTTTGTTCATGATGTGATGGACCTGATGGTGCATAAGAATGAATGAAACCCCTAGATCTTTTAGATCTATGTAGGGCAACCTCCTCTTCCTTTCTGTATTTCTCTCTTTCTTTTGCTGGCACACTTACACAAATTTTGGTTCCTAGATTTTTCTCTCCATCCCCTAGCATTTTCCCACAAAGGTGTCTTCTGGCACAAGTGTATGAACCTGTGTATTCTTTATTGCAATGGGGGCAAAGAAATTTAGTGGTTCCACCACCTTTCCCTCCTTCCTGCCTCTGAACATATTTCCACAATGGTGTTTGACTTTGGTCTTGTTTAGTTGGGGTCTCTGTGGCCTCATGTTCTCCACTCTCCCCTTCCTCCTCAGCATACTCCTCTTCAGGATTTTCATCAAATCAACTATAACCCACTTCTTCATCCTCCTCTTCTCTAATGGGCCTTTTTCTTTTACTCTCCAACACCATTACTACAAAGAAAGGAACCAACATGAAGAAAATCCCTAGCCATATAGCCATGATGTTTCAAGTTTCAAGTTTCAAGTTTCTAGCCTGCAAAAAAAATGGAGGAATGCCAAATGGGAATAGGAAATGCAACATAGAAAAAAAACAATTCAATTTTTCACTTTTCAACACACTAAAATGCACCATTGACAAAAAAATTCAAGTTTTCATTTTTGAACAACTTAGAAATGCAATATAGAAAATAAAAAACTAGATTAGAAGTCCTACCTCTTTGTCCTAAGTCTTGACTCCTTCAATCCTCCTCTTGCTCTCTTGCAGCTTGCTCCTTGCTCTCTCCTTGCTCTCCTTGCTCTCCTTCTCTCCTTATTCTTTCCTTGCTCTCAAACTCTCAAGCTCTCTCTCTTGCTCTCAAACTCTCAACGATAACAAACAAATGAGGAGGGGGAGGACTTTTATTTACCCAACCCCCCCCTCCCTCCCTAAAAAATTTGGAAAATTCGCCGTTGGATTTTTTTTCCGCGCCGGGGAGCGTTTTTTTTGCCGGGGAGTGTTCGGGAGCGAATGCTCCCCGACTGCTCCCTCCATTTAAAAAAAGCTCCCGAATCGTTTTTTAATGGAGGGAGTGCTCAGGAGCGATTTTAATGGAGGGAGCGCTCGAGGAGCGTTCGCTCCCGAGCGCTCGAGGAGCGTTCGCTCCCGAGCGCTCCCTGAAAAGATCCCGAGAAAACAGGGAGTGTTTATTCAGTCTCGGAAGTGCGCTCCCGAAAACGCTCCCCTCAGGAAGAGTTTTTGGGAGCGCGCTCCCAAAGCGCTCCCGAACGAAGCGCGTTTTGGGAGCGGGATCGGGGGGGAACGATTCCCAGCAACCTTGTGATGGAGAATCCCACCTGGATCCCAACAACAGTCTGGCCCTCTAGCCCCTCTGGTAATCCACAGCCTCTGCTGAACTATGGCCATGGATGCAACTAGCCTCCTAATAGAGCTCCACCGGATACCAACTCAATATCTCTCGCCATCCAACCCTGAGAGGGATCGAATGCACGAACAACAATACATAGAACCAGTTGCCCATCCTGTGAATTTTGCTCCCTGTGTAGCTCATGTCGCCTCATCACACTGACTTGGTCGGCACATAAAATCTATTGGGGTAATTCTGCATCTCCCACTCTGTTGTGCAGAGGTAGCCTCATCAATGCTGCAAGTCCCACCTATATAAGCCCGAAGAGAGTTATTGTCTAAAATTATTGTGGCTTTGTTGTTGGTCTATGCATTTGTATGCTCTAAATCGGTGGCTAGCCCAAAAGATGATTGCTCGTCCTCCTCCACCATGGGCTCATCATGAGTCACAACTTGCCCCTCCATGACTAGCTCACGTCCCTGTGTGTGTTCTCCATGTTGTTGTAGGTGGCTGCTATCTAGGAACTCAGTTATGGCTCTGGGGACCTCTGTCTCCTAGCACCTCATCTGGGAGCGACACCTCATCAACAAATGGCTCTATGGGTGTACGCTCTACTCTCTCCATCAAGGTGTCAACTGGTGCTATCAAAGACGTCTCCAACAATGGTGACTCATGTGCCACACTGAGTATGTCGATGTGCCCCTCAGCATCCTACGTGTCCTCCTTCTCAACCTCCTCCTCAAGCTCCTAACATCTAAATCCCAGTCTCCACTAGCAGAAACGCCCCCTAGTCTCACCCTCTAACTGTCCTTGTCCTGTCCACTCCCTTTTAGGCGGTTTGGTGTCCTCTCGGTCGAATCTCTCCATGTGCCTTCGTGCGAACTCTGTGTAGGGTGTGATAAGTGCATGACCCAAAGGGATCAACCCTCGGTACCACCACTCTATAGCATCTCCATCTAAGTGCAAAGTGGCATGTCTAATAGCATTTGCCTCCCTCATGGGGTTTAGCCGAAAATATGTGTCCAGTTTTTGTACCCATTTTCTGATAGAACTCCTAGCTGAGCCATCAAAGTGGGTGAGGGTCATTTTTCCCCCAATGCTGCTCAATCTCCCATAAGCCATGGGTTTGTCTATGGTTCACCCATCACAGTGCATACACACCCAAATCTTCATTGATATTTTGGCTAACCCACAACTGGCCAAGATCATGCTCTGATATCACTGTAATATTCCAAATTGAAATTTACAGCAGATAATAGATGCATGAACTAATCTATAGCAAATATTTTTTTCTACACAGGAAACAATCAATAAAACACAAGAAATAGGGTGAATAACTGAGCCATTTTATTAATGTGGAGAACTAAGTATATAGATAATAAGAAAGATAGATGGGATTGCTACAGCAAGCAAGGCAAGATCCCAGGTGAATATGATGGTACCCAAATGTTGGATATGACTCTACTACCAAATCTACATCCACCCAGAAAAACTGTTGCTTCCGCTGGAAAGGAACTACTAATTTAGCCCTCCAAATTGCTCCAAAAATTCTGAGAAATTAGCCACATGGACTACTCCACCAACTCAACAAAACCCAGAAATATCTCATGGACCCAAGTGGTGGAAACGGTCTCAGGGTAAACTACGCCCTCCTCCAACAATTTTTGTTGCTAGTTGCTAGATGGAACTAGGAATTCTACCCTCAGAAGTGCTCAAAATTTTTTGTAAAATTAATCCTAGCCTCCTCTCACAAAACCCAAAAAAACCTAGAAAGGGTTTGGGTCGAATCCACCGACCCCCGGTGACCCCCAACAAGTGCAAATTGCTCAATTTGGCCAAAAAACGCCCCACAATTTATAGATACTGCTGAATTAGGCCCAAATTTCCCTCCAAGAAATCCTCCCTAACTCCTATGAATTTCTCCCCTCAATTACCAAGAAAATCCCAGCTCAAATGCTCCCCAAATTCTTAATCTCTGCAAGTGCACAAAAGCTGCGAGTAAATCCCTGCGCAGGCCCTAGAATAAAAAATATCGGCCCTCTAAAATGCAACACTCTCACCCCCTTCAAATCACCAAGGAAAACCCGTTCTTCCTTAGGATAATTCTCTGCAAATTTTCCGACCAAAACTCCACTGATTGCTAGCTTCTCTCAGCCCCCACGAAATACTTTTGCGCCCTTGGAGTAGCAAGCACCAGCTGAAAGAAACCTGTAAAATAGCTCCTCAATGATCCAGAATCAACTCCCCAAATTCTCTCCTAGGGTGACACTCGAAGTTCATCAAAAGAAGAGTTGGAATTTTTGCTTGGATATTCTTTGTGCTAAATAGCACAGTTGTCTTGGCTAAACAGCTCTAGAGAACTAAGGTTAGAATCGTAAAATGATCAAAAGATAATCCACAAAATGAGTCCATCCTCCGTTAATAATTACTCTTCATGCCTCTAGACTCCTTTTTTTAATATTATTTTATTGGTGGGGGTCATTTTCCACTAAGCCACTTTTTCCACCATTTAATAAAATAATAATTTTCCACTATTCTCCGATAAAATAATACTAGCCACCTTTCCAATAATATTTGCCCCTTTTTAATTAATATTACTAAAATTGGTCAAAATTCCTTAGTGACTCCCATGCTCACAAAATTGGGGATATTACACATATTAAACAAATCTGAAAATTATCTTTTATAGCAAATATAACAGCAGCGCAGCAGCAGAAAAACAGCCCTTTCAATTCCCTAATAAAAATGTTAAATCACTCAACAATTGTCCTTTTACTTATGTCAAATTATCGAGACACATATAGATGTAAATAACAATACATGAAGAATTGATATGGCTGAAAATCAAATCTGGAAAGTGCATAAGTTTTGGACAGCTGAAAATTCATTAATACAAGTACTTGGCTAGTACAAATCCACTAACTCTCCAAAACCCTAGCTCCTCGAAGAAGCTCCAATACATAACAATCACTCCAACACATCCTTCAAGGCAAGACATCCTCTTTTCTTCTTCACAAATACGCCCTACGATTTATCACCTATGTTGCACGAAACTTCTAGGAACCTAGCGTTGCAGGCCATACCCGTACCCGAAACCCCGAAACTTGGTTGAAACTCGACCATCATGCAATCATATATGAGAGTTATTATAGACTTAATTTTCCTTATAAATCGTCATCTATAGGTCTTATTACCTTTTTTTTGCAAGATAATGTGTTATTCACTATATATGATGTTTCAGTCGAGGTTTCGGCCAACGTTTCCATTTTTGGGAGTGACGTTTCTAAACGTACCTGTTTTGGAAACTCTGAAATGTTTCAGTGTTTCGTGCAACTTAGTTTATCACCAAACCTAATCTTCTTGCCTTCTTAGGAAAGAAAACCTAACCCTAGAAGTATCCAACGAACCTTAGTGCTCCAAGACAAGAGAGACCGAGCACATAAGAAAATCGAAGAGAGAGAAAAAAGTGATCATCACCAATGTCTTCTTCACAAGAGTAAACCCTACTCACAAGCTCCAATGAAGACATCTCCTCTAGACTCCATAATCTTAGGGTAAGTGGAAACCCAATTGACTTCCTCCAAGAAGTACAAAGAAAAGGTAGTGCATAATGGTCACAATGACATGAATGAGGACTCTCTCCTTTCTCTATATGTATGAGGTAAGGGAGACCAACAATACAATGTGGACCCAATCCCCTACAAGCAACCTACAATAAACACTAGTGGACTAAATACAAGTGAAGCCACTCTAGAGTACATGTGTCATGTTCCAAGGTGATGTCATACACCATAAGGGCTCCAAGATGATCTAGCTACACAAGGTAAGTCCAAATGCCTCAGCCTCCACAAATTCCATCCATCCTCCTAAGCAATGTCCTCCATTGGGTTAGTTGCCCCCATCAGGAACATTGCCGCAGCCTAGGAGTCTCCACGCCTCCAAACAAGAATCCAAGCAACCCCATACCATCTAGGATTTGATGCCCTCCTGTGGGACGCACAGTGCTCCTCCTCCCAAGTAGAGTGTTCTCCAAGCAAAAGAAGTCTCCATGTGGCCATCTTGAAGGGCATCCACTAAACGGTCACAAGAACTCCAATGCCCAAGGGAAGAATACCAAGCTAGCAACCATATAGGTCAAGCATCAATTGAGAAAGCTATCTTAATTGTGCAAGTCCATCATGGACCATCTCCCACTTGCCAATCCATCTCAAACCACCTAGGGGGTGAAAATTCACCATGTACCCCAAATCTCATGAAGCACCCCAAACATGGTGTAAACACTTTCAGAGTAACCCACAAAGCTAACAACTACTAGCATACATCCATCTTAACCTTGGATCTATTGATCACAATGAGGATAAAATAGAAACCTTGACGTAAACCTCTCATCCCTTAAAATATCCGAGGTTCCTATGGATCTGCTATTTTATTTTATTATTTATTTTCATTACATCACCTTTTCCTTTTTTGACATTAAACATTGGATTTCAATATTGTTTCCATTTTATTTTATCAATGTTATCCATATCGTACATATACATAGATCTCTCCCACCCTAGGTTGTAAGATCATCTCACTTCTCTCCTTGAAATAATGGTAATAAAGAAATTTTCCACAACTCAAACCAAATCCTGTTACTAAAGTAAAACATGAGTTGATCTTGTAAGTTCCAGTCCTCACAAAGGAAATTCTATATTGTGCAATATTTTTTTGTAGGCAACATATAAGAATATTTTTATTATTAGGATCATCAGCACTTCAAATGAAACAACGTCAAAAACATTTCTTGATGCATGTCTCTTAACATGAACAAGCATGCAAAATAATATAAAACGAGGAAAACAAACAACATTCGTGTACTTGCACCATTGACATTCCAAATGGAACTTCAAAACGCATTTATAAAAGGAATTCCTTTCACATTAACAATGTAAAAGTTATTAAAAATGAGAGAAAAATAAATGACAAGGTGAAGAGTAAGGAAAAGCATGATTGTAATTAGTATCATGAGGAGAGATAAACCAAAAAGTGAGACTATTTATTCCTATCAACTTCTATATAGTGCAACACATAAATTTAGTACATGAGAGAGGCAGATTCTAATAGCATAAATAAGTACAACATCCCCTATTAGAAAGCAACCTAATCAGATTTCCACTATACACATGTTGAAATTCATGCTTACCTTTTTATTTTTGGCAGACAAATATTTTGCTTGATTCTCAGCTTTGCTGCCCGGCAATTTTAAACTCTCATGTCCTTGTTTTTGTTCTCCTAAAAACTCTTCAAGCTTTTCCACCTAAAATTTTCACATGCAGCTTGACATCTGAGAATTAGCATCGCATTTATTGTGTTTGGTAGTGAACTCGCTAAATAATAAATGATCAAAATCTACATACAATGCCAGCATAGAGCATCTAAAACTTTAGACTTCCTTGACGAGGACTGTCATAGGGACTTCTACTGTACAAATCTTTTAAGAAGATGAAACTCTAACCTGTCTCTCCAGTTCACTAACTCGTGCATAAGCCTTGGTTATCTCTGCCTCTCCTTTTTTCTGCAGTAGCATAGGCTAGATTATAAGGCCTCTCTCAGAAAGCTTTCAACAAGGGATTCTTTAAAACATTGAAAACAGATTAGGTTAGGGTTTTATGTCAAACCACCAATATCAATAGTAACAGCTTGAGAAGCAGAATTGAAATACATAGAATGAGGGTACATCGTAATTTGAATTTCCAATCTGATGTGAAAGCTCAAACGGTTGATTATGAAAAATACTTTTTATGATCGATTAAAAGTGCTTACAAATTCATATTATATTTTCTAGGAGAAGATATCTCATATCTCTTGGTATACAGCGGTAGATTAAAAGTGAAAGGTGATTCAAGTGTACCATTTTGACACTGTTTATTATTGGCTTGCTATTATTATCTCAAACCTCAAATGAATGTGAAATGCTTCAGCTTGGCAGAATAGTTTGCTTTTGTCAGTAATATAGCATTAGAACCCTATCTGTTTCACTCCCCACGATTTTACAAAAAAGCATCTGTCCTACCTTGTTAATCTACCATTTCTGCAAGATTCAGATAATTTATACTTCAACTAAAGATACCACCTCATTAAGTCCCAAAGTTGGGCCAGCTCACGAGTAGAAGATGATCTCAATATTGCAGGTTTTTACAGCAACCTGAAATAATTACACACTAATTTGCAAGTTCTAGGTTGATATGAAATATTTCAACCTATATCTGTAACAGTCATCCTTTAATGTTTTTTTTTTCTTAATACATAGGCTCCTGCCAGGATTTACAGAAATAATTTGAAATTAAGCACTCTCACTTCTGATCGCTAGCACCCCACTGCTGAAAAGTTCGAGGTACAGTGATATGATGAACTTGTAATTCTATAATTCGATACATATTGAAGTCATCACTCACCTGAACCCACTTTAAAGGTCTACGTGGTGAATTCAATTGGACACATACACAGCACTTAGGTGCTGGTATAACCCCTTGGAGATTACCCTCTGGTTATTTGGTTTCAACCAATGTTAAACAAAGCAGGGACATTTTTTGGAAGCGGGGACACGGAAGTGTCATTTTCGAAAAATTTATGAAGCGAAGCATTTCGGAAGCGTCTACTATATATATATATATATATAATGCATTTATATTTAAAACAAACATCCCAAATACCAAATTAGTTGTAGAAGACATGAAAACATGTATATTCTTACATAAATCAAGATAGATATGACATCCATGATTCCATTGTACATCAATAATTAATTATTCGAGCATCAACCATCTAGATTCTAGATTCTAGCAATTACAAACATACATCAAATTTTTAAGCATGATAAAACATTTAAGCATACTATAAAACATAAAACATTTAAGCATGCCGCATATTATAAAACATAAAACATTTAACCATATTATAAAACATAAAGCATATTATCTAGCAAGTGAGAAACTGTCAACATTAGTCATGTCCAAAATTCAAATAATAATGTTTACAAAATAGGCCACTTGGCCACCACCAAGACAAAAAAGTTCAAATTCACAACAAGCCTACAAGTCTAATCTATGACAAAAGCAGTAAATTGTGAATATATCTACTAATCTCTCCTCCTTCCACCACGAAGAGTATGTGGCGGTGGGCCTCCACGTGGTGACAATGAAGAAGATGGTGGTTGTGGAAGTTGTGGCACTGCAATTGATGAAGACGAAGCCTTTGTTGTTGGTGTTGAACCATGGAACCTAGGAAGCAAGGGACCAGTTGGGGGTGGCATGTCAACTCGATCATCATCATCATGGATAAGAGCATCCTCTAATTGCTCTGATTGCGACACTCCATCCTCCAAATTGGCCTCCTCTGGATACCTGTCCCAAACCTTAAGGTCTTTATTACTCTTTGCATCATCAACGTAATTGGACAACAATCGCAAGTTGTAATGAACATAAACCAAGCTCTATGCCCGGTCTAAACTCAACATGTTCCTTTTAACACTGTGGATGAAAGAATAAGAGCTCCAACACCTCTCTGCAGAAGAAGTGTTTACCACCTGTGATAGCACCCGCAATGCTAAAGTCTTTAGAATTGGAGTAGCACCTCCATGCATGTTCCACCACTCAATAGAAGAAAAAGTCTCTCGATCTCTAATTGCATGCATGCTCCCAAATGGAACAATGCAAAGCGTATAGTTGCTCAATTGTTTCCGTACCAAGGCAACCTCCTCATCAGGGACTAATCTAGTCAATGCAATCATATATTTTTCTAAAACCTTTGGATCTAGGTGTGGTTTTCTCCTACTCCCCCCCAAAGTCCTGGTGTTGAAAGCCATGATGGATGATAGTATTTAGGTGTCAAAACATATGCTAATGCATGCAATGGAACATTTAGCATACCCCATTGTGGAATGAAACCATGAGTGGAATGATATATAGAAGCCAAAAAAACATCATCTTTGAATATGAATATAGGTGGTGGACAACCTGCAAATAAATGAACAAGAAGAAAGAATGAGAAAGTGTAGGTGAGGGAGGAGAGAAAATACAAAAAAAAAGATAAAAAAAAGAGAAAGTTTGGGGTTTGCACTTACCTCTTTAGCTCTTGTAGATGGAAGCCCTTCTTTACTCCTCCAAGCTCTGCCTCCTTCACTCCTCCAAGCTCTCTTCTCCTCTCATTCTCCTCTCTTCTCCAAGCTCTCTTCTCCTCTCTTCTCCAAGTTCTCCAAAAACACAAGTGAGCAAATGAGAGGTGAAAGTGAGCTTTTAACTTTTTCATCCTATCCCTGACTCAACACTAACCCACCCCCTAACCCAAGTTCCAACTAAAGCAAAAAAACAAAAATAAACAAATCGCTTTTTTTTAGTGCGCAATTTGGATATGTATGCTATTGTACGAAAGCGTTCGCAATCTGTACGGATCTGCCTCCGAAGCGTGGCGTTTCCGTACACCGATCCGTCGTACGAAACGTGGATCCGGCGTACGGAAGCGCAGATCAGGCGGGGCGCTTTGGAAATTCCAGGAATCGTTTTTTTTGCCCCATCCGCGTTTCGTACAAGACGCAGATCTGGTGGGGCGCTTTGGAAATTCCGGTAATCGTTTTTTTTTCCTGATCCGTGTTTCATACGGGACGCGGATCGGGCAGGGCGCTTCAGAAATTCTGGGAATCGTTTTTTTTTACCGATCCGCGTTTCTGAAATTCGGATCCGCGCTTCGTACGGGACGCAGATCGGGCGTTGGAGCCGGGGGCGAGGGGAGGGGCGTTTCCTGCAACACTGCTCCTGCCAAAAGTCGCCCATGAACCGGCTGTCCCTGTCACTAACTATGGTATTTGGAAGACCATGGAGTCTGAAAACATCCCGAAAAAATAACTTAGCCACCTGTGAAGTAGTGTACCGAGCTGAGATGGCGAAGAAATGAGCATAACTTCGTCAGTCAATCAACAACTACGAAGATGCAATCCTTGCCCTACACCATGGGCAATCCGGTGATGAAATCCATGGAGATGCTTTCCCATTTCCCCTCCGAAATGGGAAGCATCTATAGCAAACCTACGGGGTGGTTCATCTCTCCCTTGTTTCGCAGACAAACTACACACTCCCTGACATGCCGAAGTACGTCCTCCTTGAGGCCCTTCCATGAGAACCTCCCCCTGATGGCCCTGTATGTTTTAGTGAACCCCTGATGGCCTGAAAGTGGTGAGTCATGGGTTGCATGCAAAATATTTTCCCTAAGACATGGATGAGTGGCCTAGCTACTTGGTTAAATTCAACAAGATTAATGATTAGATTAAATTTCTTAAGTATGAGACCTGTTCTTTATGGAGTCACAATTCTTGCTTAATGTAAATTAATGCCAAGTAACCGGATGGACATCCGTTGCTTAAATGATTAACTACCCTATATGATGTGCAAATCCTAGGATCTATGTATGATGCATCTTGGTTATTTTTACTTATATGGCTAGTCTAAGCAGAACCTCTCCCTTAACTATTTTGAGAAACATTCTTAAGAGTAGGTTGTGAGATGGAAGCCGACAGGAAGTAGGAAAAGGCCTAATTAACGATACCTCCCCCTGTGTTCCAACCTCCCACTGCCTCCAGCGCTGCAGAGACTATGGCTCTGACGACTGCAAGGTCACTGTGTTAATCACTAAGAAAAGTTGAATCCCTCAAGCTAATTGCAAAAGGGTTGCCCTAGAAGTCTATCAACCTAGCTTATGCTAGGAGGTAAAGTTCTTAATGCAAGTTAGATCCTAAGATGCTTATGCAACGATGATGGGTGAAGTCTTCTTAAGTTAAGATTGTTTATGTTATTTAAGTACTTTGTGTGAATTATCTTATTAGCAGGAGTACTTGATAACGATTAGGTAACAATCTTAACACAAGATAGGTGTTTAAAGATACAAGTGCCAATATTCAAAAAATATTCCACAAGATGTTTAAAACAGATATCAATAATAGTTACTTGAGATATGCCAATGACCATTGTTGAAATTCTCACTTAGAATGATAATCAATAAAACTCAAGATGTCAATGTCCTTTTAACTTAGAGCAACGATTTCTTAATTAGATGTCAAACACAATGATGCCAATTAGATTCCAAATGTTAAAGCAACTTATACCAATCACAAGATCAAAGATTTAGAGCTTAAGTGTAGGAGTGCTAGCCATTGGAAACAATTTATCAGATCTGAAACAATTCAATGATATATCAGATCTAAACAATTTATTACTGCAGTAAACAAACCAACTGATCAGCAAACTTAATGATGCTAAAACCAATGCCCAATATGCCCACAAATAATATAATTTTACCGAAACTGAAAAATTCAATTTTTTGAGCTCTCTTTAGGTGTGTGATTCAAAAATTGCATGTAATATCCCCAAAGGGAAATAACCAGTAATAAACAGAAATATGCCAGACATATATAGAAAATACAATGCTGAACCAGATCATGGAACAATTACACATAGAATGCCAGAAAACTGAGCCATTTTATTAATCTGAAAGTACATAGAGAGGAGTACAAGAAAATCAGAATGAGGGCACCTATCCTTGCTCAAGGCAAGTGAAGAATCCTCTCAGAAAATAGGAAATGGCTACTACAGAAACTGCATCCCTGCTGCTGGAAGAAACTGCCGTAACTGCTGCTGCTGGAGTGAACTGAAGCTAGGGGTTGATCCCCTTGCCGGAATGAGCTAAAAATCTACAGATCACCTATACTCGCTGCTCCGGACAAAACCCAGAAACCGTGAAGCAAATGGACCACCTCCGAAAATCGCCCCCAGAAACCCTCCTCCTACAAAAACGCTGTGCCTTCAGGAACAGCTCAGAAGCTCAAGAAATATGCTGGCAAAAGGGCCGGATCTACCCACAAATCCTCCAGATGAGATGACCAACTCCTCAAGGCTGAAAACACTGAAAAATGCTGCCAGAACCCCACATAAAGACCCTACTCATCAGATCTGCGTCCTCCCTGACTGGATCTGCGTCCTCTCTGCCCAGATCTGCTGGAACTGAGTCATACAAGGCTGGATCTGCTACTATCTCTCCAGATCTGCGTCCCACAAGGCTAGATCTGCTGCTAGCTCTTCAGATCTATGCTAGATCTGCCAATATCTCCTTAGATCTGCAACCTCAAAGGTTGGATCTGATGTTATCTCTTCAGATCTAGGCTGGATCTGCCAATATCTCCTCAGATCTGCAATCTCCCAAGCTGGATCTAGTGCTACCCCTCCGCATTCGCAACCTGGCGTAACTGGGATTCGCAAATATCCGTCTATTCATAATCTCCAAGTACGGATCTATCATCGTGCCTTCAGACTGCGCTTTTGATCTTCCCATCGAACAAATGTTCTCACTCCAAACCGACCGCGTCCTTCCCGCCGCTCGCCGAAACCGCGTTTCCCCGTTAGATCTGTGCCCACTAGAGGGCTTTCCTCTCCGACTTCCACCGAAACTCATCAAACTAAAGATAGAACTCGAAATTAACTCCCCTAGGCGGCACTCGAAGTCCCCAAGCTAAGGTGAAACCGGTAAACATCCCACAGCAAGGTGCACCGGTCCCCCGAAGCTAAGGGTGAAATCTCCGACCGGAGACACTCGTGCACTAAACAGTGCTGCAGACCGACTAAACAACTGGCGTGCTGAAGCAGACAAAAGTCTAGCTCTCAATAACAATATCAAAATATGCATGTCCAAATGAGGTGAGAACCCCTCCTTTTATAATGCTAAACTCCCTCCAAAACCTTAACTGCGTCCTTCACCTTGCAGTTACCCTTGGGTCAGCGTGAGGCCTCCCATCATATACGTGTGGACCCCCAAGGCCCCCTCTTTAATTTATAACGTTAATCAACTAGGAAAACACTTTATTTTATAAAGTGAGGTGACTAAAGTGAGGTGACCCCTCTTATTTCTCACTTTATTTATTATTTCTAACCAAAGCGGCAAAATTAAACAAAATGAAATATTCCAATTAGCAAGGCTAATTGGGAATATTACAGTCTCCCCCGGCAAAACGTTGCTTGTCCTCAAGCAACTGAAGTGATGGATGCTGTAAAGTCTGCTCGCTCTCCCAAGTGGCATCCTCATCCGGCAAAAATTGCTTGTTCTCAAGCAATTCTTGAACAAGCCTACTCTCTAGCCGATGCTCCCCACCGATACTGCAAAATGTGCCTGGGTCCCACTGAAACCTCTCTGTCTCCTGCATCACCCTGATACGAAGGGATATCTCAATGTCAGGATCCCAAACTGGCCTCTCATGGTACCAGCCAATCAATAGTCCTCCCGGATCCCATCGCCACTGTGGCCAATAATAGCCCAAGTCCCATGACTCGGACTGCTCATTGCCTCTGGCTATGACTAAAGACCATGACTGCTGCGGTTCTGCATCTATGAATGTGTAAGTTGTCCCATCGACTGTGTACCAGCTCATCATATCTCTCCACTCAAAACATGAAGTGGGGAACATCTCTCTCATGTGGATCCTCCATCCCCAAGCAATCATCCAAACCAAATGAGCCACCTCCCGACAAGGCAACTCCTGAAAATCTCCTCCCACCTCAAGCTCCGGTAATGAAGGCGGGCTGAAAGTCTGATCTTGGGCTGCAAAATCATTGCCCTCCAATGGCAAAGTGAAAAACAATCCTCCATAGAAGGTTCCTCCATCAGTGAAGAACAAGCTGGCCCAAAACAAACCATAGTGCAGTCTCATCCACTGCAACCTCAGAAAATCACATGGCAAGCAATGTACAAGATCCAACACATCCACTAATGGATAGCAAATGGCGGAATATGACAACAACATAGGTCCAAACACTTGCCCATGGCTGTACAATGGATGAATATCGATCTCATGGCCCACATCAAAAGAGAACGCATATAAAGTAGTGGTGGCCATGCCTCCCCCCATGCTCCCATTAGAACATGTAGTGCAGAAATTGTGAGAATTTTTCCCACTCACGGACACATCCAGCTCATGTGTCTCCCTCATAATCAAGCCTCCCATACAAATCTGATATATATCAGCAAATGAAGACATGATCAACAGCAAAATGAAGGAAATGCCGAAGGTCTCCTGTGGTGCAAGGAGGTACCAATAGCTTCCCAAGCAAGTACAGCGCAGTTTTACAAGTTGCTGCTTGATAAGAGTACAAGGCAAAATGCTTATGTTACCCATGCATGTCTTCATATGATACCTGGTATAGTGCCGCAAATGAACATACATGTGATGATAAAACATTTGCCCAAGGCCACAAAAGAGATGGCTACCTCCATCATGTAGATTGGCCCAATACAACTCATGGAGCAATGTGACAAGCTTGCCCTCTTGTGAAGCAATGCATTGCATAAGAATGGTAAGAGGGTGCAAATCAATGAATGTATAAACAAATCCCTCACTATATGCTGGAAGTAAGATGGTACATGGGTCCATGAATGAGTCCTCCATAAAGTGTTGACCTGCTATGAAGAAGACTGAACCATGTGCTGCAAGAAGATAATCCTTCTTATGCTTGGAAACCCAAGTCAAGAAGAATATGCCATAGGTGTCTCTATCATCATTACCTCCTCTTTGTGCAACAAATATGAAGTGATCCTGGGACCTGTGGGTTATAGATCCACCATATCTCTGCTGCGTACACTCCATCCATAATGTTCTGCTCCAAGGTGGTAACGCTGGGGGCTCATGCAAATAAGCTCCTGTCACTACAAGACTCTGTTCTTTGACATGCTCCCTGTCAAAGACTCCTCTAATATTGCGGCGACAAGTGTGGAATACTCCCCAAGATGGAAGTGCTTCCCCGTCATCATCAAAGATCAAGGAGATAGTGCCATCCCCTCCTCCTGTAACATCATGCAAGGTGTGGGAGCAAATCTGCCCTTGCTCTCCCAGAAACAAACCAAGCAACCAAACAATTTGCTGCCTCCCCATACTCCCATCATACAACTCGAGTATCATAGCAACACCATGCATACGTACCCCATGCTGCTCAGAGATGCAAGTATCCAGCCATCTTTCCTCCACCCTCCGACTCTTAGGAAGAGTGTTTGCCAAGAGATGGCCAAATTCTTTCAAGAGTAGCCAGCGCAGCCAAGCCTCCTGCTTCCTGGTAGCACAGATCTGCAAGTAGCCTCCTAGCTCCTTGCTCATCATCCCCATCCACTCAATCACTTGTGGATGCCTCCTCCTCCTCATCCTGGTACTCCTCCCATGAGGGCTACCATCCTCCCGAATCAAATTTCTGATTTTGCACTTCATGGGATTTTGAAATATAAACTTCTCAAGGATCAATGAGACCCTATCAAGAATCAAATAGGTGGTAGGCAAAAACCTCCCATCATGATGTGTATGGCTCAAGGGTTGTCCAACACAAGCATGAGGGATGTTATCCATCCGAAGATGTCCTCCATCTTCTATCTGCTCTCGTGAGAAGGGAACCAAATCATTGTGTTCCATAGCCCGCTCCACCGAGTACCAACTCAAAATCTCTCTCCATCCAACCTCAACATATGGATGCTGTACCCTGTGCAACTCTGATCGTCTCTTACCGCTATCCAAGTCAACATATGAGATCTTACTAGGTGGCTCTGCCTCTCTCTCTCCAACGGGAAGAGATGACTCCACAATACTGCTAGTCCCATCCATGCATACCTGAAGGGAAATGATCTGATGCTGCAATGTGCTCTCGGGTTGTACCATCAGGGAATCCAGTTGTTCCCCAATGTGGACCAACTTGGCCGCCGACTTGGCACAAGTCACTCTCATACCCTCCAGCTCTTGGTCCTGCAACATAATGGTCTCTCGTACTGACGCGGCCTTCTCCCTCAAAGCTCGAAGGTCCGTCCGAAGCCGATGATACCGCTGTCTGCGACCATCATCCAATGCCTCTGTGTCTCCTAGTGCCTCATCGATAGTAGATATATCTCCTGATACCTCACCCATCTGTCGTGTGCTGCTACCACCCGAAGACTCGGACATGGCTCCAGTCATCACCTCAGTGGACGGCTCTACCGGGGTAGGCTCTACCTCCACTATGATATCAACCGGCACGGTCAAGGAGGTCTCCAATGATGGTGAGTCCCGTGTCACACTAGGTGTAACCTCAGGCTCCCTGCAATCCTGTGTGCCCTCATCCTCCAAGTGCGAGGTAACCACTTTAATGGTTTCCCTCTCCGATACTCGGTCAAGCTGGAAAGAGGTATCCAACTTGTCCACTGTGCGCTGTAAGCCCCTATCATGTGAGTGTTGGTTCCCTCTGTGAGAGTTGTGAGGTCTATTATCACTCTGGAGCTGAACATAATCTCTACTAGCTGTGCGGTGGTAGTCTCCACCATGATGATGCCGGTGCCCCTGGTGTTGATCATGGAGTCTAATGCCATAACAGATCAGGATATATTCCTCGAAGGGGAGAGCATCCATGAATGCCTGTCCTAGGGCCTGATACTGTGCAAGAATGTCAGCCATCCGAGCTGGTTCTACCTCTCGCTGTACTGCTATTCCTGGGTCCTCTGGCAAGAATGTGGGCATAGTGGGACGTGTGGGTGTACACGATGCCATATGCCGAGTGGCATTATGATGAACGATCTGAAAACCCCTAGGGAGTTCTCTCTGACTGTCCTCTACGGCTGCAAATCTCTTGGTTACATCCTGCATGAATGTATCCATCTTCTCAGCCAACTTCACAATCATGTCCTCCATTGGATTCCGCTGCTCTGTCTCCTTCACAGGCTCCACAGAAACTGCACGGCTGCTGCAAAACCATACCGCTGCTTAACTTTGACCTCCGATTTACCCATTGGAAACTACTCAGAAAATTCTAAGGATTTGGGAAGGTGATCCTTGTCCAAAACCCAGAAAAACCCAGAAAACGTTTTCCCTAATTCCAAACTTCAAAATTTGACCCTTTTTATTTTGGCCCTTTTTCCAACTGCGTTTCTGCTATTGCAACTGCTATTGCTCTGTATGATCTTTTTTCTGATGTCATAGACCACAGGCTGAGCCAGAATTATGCTCTGATACCACTGTAATATCCCCAAAGGGAAATAACCAGTAATAAACAGAAATATGCCAGACAGATATAGAAAATACAATGCTGAACCAGATCATGGAACGATTACACATAGAATGCCAGAAAACTGAGCCATTTTATTAATCTGAAAGTACATAGAGAGGAGTACAAGAAAATTAGAATGAGGGCACCTATCCTTGCTCAAGGCAAGTGAAGAATCCTCTCAGAAAATAGGAAATGGCTGCTACAGAAACTGCATCCCAGCTGCTGGAGGAAACTGCCGTAAACTGCTGCTGCTGGAGTGAACTGAAGCTAGGGGCTGATCCCCTTGCCGGAATGAGCTAAAAATCTACAGATCACCTATACTCGCTGCTCCGGACAAAACCCAGAAACCGTGAAGCAAATGGACCACCTCCGAAAATCACCCCTAGAAACCCTCCTCCTACAAAAACGCTGTGCCTTCAGGAACAGCTCAGAAGCTCAAGAAATATGCTGGAAAAAGGGCTGGATCTACCCACAAATCCTCCAGATGAGATGACCAACTCCTCAAGGCTGAAAACACTGAAAAATGCTGCCAGAACCCCACATAAAGACCCTACTCATCAGATCTGCGTCCTTCCTGACTGGATCTGCGTCCTCTCTGCCCAGATCTGCTGGATCTGAGTCATACAAGGCTGGATCTGCTACTATCTCTCCAGATCTGCGTCCCACAAGGCTAGATCTGCTGCTAGCTCTTCAGATCTATGCTAGATCTGCCAATATCTCCTCAGATCTGCAACTTCAAAGGCTGGATCTGATGTTATCTCTTCAGATCTAGGCTGGATCTGCCAATATCTCCTCAGATCTGCAATCTCCCAAGCTGGATCTAGTGCTACCCCTCCAGATCTGCAACCTACAGACCAGATCTGCAAATATCTGCTCAGATCTACAATCTCCAAGGCTGGATCTATCACTGTGCCTTCAGATCTGCGTCCTTCCTCTTCCTACTGGAACAGCGTCCTCACTCCAAACTGATCTGCGTCCTTCCTGCTGCTGAAACTGCGTTTTTCCTGCTAGATCTGCGTAGCCACTAGAGGGCTTCTTCCTCTCCGACTCTCCACCTGAAACTGCTACTGAAACTGGAAGATAGAACTCAGAAATTAACCTTACTAGGGCAGGCACTCGAAGTCCCCCGAGGCTAAGGGTGAGATCTCCGACCGGAGACACTCGTGCACTAAACAGTGCTGCAGACCGACTAAACAACCGGCGTGCTGAAGCAGACAAAAGTCTAGCTCTCAATATCAATATCAAAATATGCATGTCCAAATGAAGTGAGAACCTCTCCTTTTATAATGCCAAACTCCCTCCAAAACTTAACTCTCCTTTGACCTGCGCAGTTTACCTTGGGTCAGCGTGAGGCCTCCCCTCATATACGTGTGGACCCCCAAGGCCCCCTCTTTAAGTTATAACGTTAATCAACTAGGAAACACTTTATTTTATAAAGTGAGGTGACTAAAGTGAGGTGACCCCTCTTATTTCTCACTTTATTTATTATTTCCAACTAAAGCGGCAAAATTAAACAAAAATGAAATATTCCAATTAGCAAGGCTAATTGGGAATATTACATTGCAGATCTGATTCAGTGACTTATGCAGAAAAATTTCAGCAAACAGAAATCTAGATCTAGACTAGATCTAAGATGCCCAAGTGGCCATAATTTAGGAAAATTTAGATTTTGCAATTTTCAGTGATTTTGACCAGATTAAATGTGAGTTTAGGGCTGTTATATCACTGTAATCACTGCTGTAATAAAACAAAGACAAAATGAGGCTTTAGAGAGCAAACCCTAGGCCCAAGGCCTTGAAGATGAACTATCCCAAGCTGCCCAAAATTTTGGGATGAAGATGCCACCTGAAAATCAAAAGTTTGAAGCCCAAAAACCTGCAAAACCACCAAGTATTCAATCCAGAAAATTTCAGAGATGGAACTACTGAAAATTAGGCCAAGGAGGGACAACGCTAGGCCTAATAGGGCTAGCGTTGGGGGCTAAGGATGCTAGAAAGGCAGATCAGGGGTCAAAGGAGGCAAAGGAGGCCAAGGAAAGGAAATGTTGGAGGAGGAGGTCCCTTGAAGGCCAGATGTTGGGGTTTATAGGGAAATTTAGGGCCCTAAAGGGCCACGACTAGCTCAAAGGGTATTCGTTAGGGTTAAAGAAGGGCATTCATATGGCCTAGGGCCACAGTTAGGCCTTAAGGCCCTAATGCTGGGCCTAGAAGAGGAGGTTGTGGCCTCTAAAGGCCACATACTACCCTAAAAGGGCTAAAAAAGATGACGCAACCTAGAGGCTATCCGTCAACCCCAGAGTGTTGAGAATTTGGTAGGGCATAGTTTAATTCAATTCTCTACTTGGTAATTACTTGTGAACTTATTTCTCTTACTTAGATCTTCTCTTTATTAGCTTATTATGTCTTTCATCAAGTCAATTATCAAAACACAAGAGACACAAAGTTTAGGCTCTTCAAGCCAAGGCCAAAACCTCTCCCTTTTAGAGAGGAAAAACCGCAAGTAATTCTTCTTATAGACTTTCAGTTGACAAGTACCATGACCATGACTTAGATCCTTGACACTAGTATGCCTCCAAAACCTTGTCACTGCTCTTGCTTGGCTCCTTGAGTTGATCTCCTTTACTGCATCGCTCTGCACCAACATTAGGGAACTCAGTCCCTAGTCTAATAGCCCTTGACAACATGTTCCTATCTGTCTTCTTCAGATCTATAGTCAGCCTCCTAGAGATCTCCTTTCGGTCCTTCTTTATATACACTTGATACATTATCAAGGCCTCTTTCTTATAGCGACAACCCTTCTTTACACTGTGCAACCTTTACAATCAGAAATCCGATAGACTGCTTCTCTGCACCTTGTCAACATATAGTCATACAATCTGAAATCCGATAGACTGCTACTATGCACCTTCGTATCTTCAAGACTGCTCCTCTACACCTTGTCACCATATAGTCCTACAGTCTAAAATCTGATAGACTGCTTTCTGTGGAGATCCGAAAATCATCTCATTGTACATACACCGAAAATCTCAAAGATCCTAACCACCAAAATTTCAGAGGTGTCTGAGCTGCAATGTCTGTCTTATCACCGAAAACCTCAAAGGTATGCCCTAAAAATCTCAGAGAAGCGCGGGTTGTTTAGTCTGTCATTTCTGCGCAGTCCACTGAGGTATTTATAGTAGTTTGCCCCTATAATTAGCTGACATATCTTGTGAATAGTTGCGTCTATTTCTTTGAGCCGACATGAGTTTGCATTTTGTTTTGAGGCTGACTTGTAAAGAGTATCTCCAACATCTTTTAAGTTGATTTATTCAAGGTTATTTGTGTTGATTTAGGCTAGCATCGGATGTGCTCTAGCCTTATAACTTTGTATATAGGCTAAGACACATGTATTCCATAAAACCCATAAATGGTTTTGGAAAATTCCACTTAGAGATGGTTTAATTAAATTAATTAATCGTTTTTTAATGTTTTCCTAAGTCTAAACTTAGGGAAACTGATTAATTAAAGGGTATTAATTAAATTAAGTGTGAATATTCTAGATAAAGTCATGGATCACCTCCAAGTTAATCTTATCCCTTGATTATGTTTTAATCTTGGCTGTTGAAGGTTCACCAGAAGAATATAAGGAGGGTGAGGGGCCTATGGAAAACACATTGAGCTATTGAGCATTTTCGAATTTGTGTGAGGCGACACAGCTTTTGATCAAGAATCAAATCACTAGGGCAGGGTTTGCTAAGTGATTGTGATTCAGTGATCAGATCCAGAGAGGGGCATAAGCAGAGACTAGTCAGGAGGACCAGGAGTGCATTTCAGGGAGAGGCAGAGGTGACGCAGAGAGAGACAACGCAGTCTTCTGAAGAGGTGATGCAGACCCTGCAGGAAATCACGCAGAAACAACACAGTGTCTCTTGGAGTCAGTCCGGAGATAGCTAGAGGCTGGGGTTTCTGAGCCAGGAGGGCCAAAATCCAATCTCAGATTAGCCAGATCAGTTGCAGTAAGGGGTGATGCAGTTCCTCAAGCTTGCCCACGCAGGCTTACGTAGATCCAGCGTAAGCAATCATGCAGAGGTAGTGAGGGCTTCACCAACGTTGATTTTGATCAGCCGAAGACTTATAGAGTGAGGTATATCTCACAATTATATTTGTTGTCTAGATTTCTCTGAAGGGTTTGTCTGATGTTGGCACCCTAGTTGTATTCAAGATTCAGTTGCTTAATAATACAAACCCTCAGATCTACTATACCGGTTTTCCCAAGTTGGGCTTTTCGAGGGACTTAGTCCAAAAATAACTGTGTCACATGTGGATGTTTTTCATTGTATTTTGTTCAGATTGTTTCAGCACTTAGATTTATTCCGCAGCATTATTTGTGTAGACTGCTTCAGAAATTACTTTGATATTTCACTGTAATGAAATAATTATGAAACATAATAGAAGAAGTAATTCAGATTTGTTGCAGTAGGAATCCGGATCTAGGATTTTTCACATGGTATCAGAGCTTGTTCAAGTTGAAGTGCAGGTGAAACACAAGTGAACCAGTAGATCAGCACTGAAGATTTTGGGATCTGCGTAAGCAACAACAGACCCTCCCAGAAATTACGCTATCCAGGCCAGGAGGGCATTCCAACGCAGAAAAGGCTCCCTCTGAGAGAGTTGACAGAGGAGTAAGATTTTCAGTTGCAGAAGAGGCAGCGTAGCTGAAGGATGTAGTTACTGCACAACAGAAAGAGTTGGTGCATATGCGTCAGAAAATTCTGAAAACACAGTTGGGGATTTCTTGACCTCAGAGGGTTTCTTACTCAAAGAGACTCAGCTTTTTACCGTGCAGCAACAGAAGCAGTGACTTGCTCCTCAAGCAGTGCGTAAGTCTAGCTAAGCAGAGGGTTAGAGGAAGATTTCAATAAGTTGAGGAGATGGGCAGTAATGGACTGTGTGACCAAGATAGATTGGAGGGTGCCTCCAATTATGTTATTTGGAAATCAAGGATTGAGTTTCTCCTTGATGAGCATGATCTGAAGGCCCTCATAGACAGCGCAGTTGCAGAACCTCTTGATGCAGCACACCTGAGGCAATTCAAGAAGAATATGGCAAGAGCCAAGCGATTGATCCTAGATGGTGTGAAAGATCATATCTTACCCCACATAGCAGCAAAGACCATTGCTAGAGAGATGTGGGTAGGGCTAGAAAAGCTATACCAAGGATCTTCCAGGCAGTGGAAGATGTACCTTGAAGAGAAGATGCGGAATATCAGGATGAATAAGGGAGAGCATTTTAACTCCTTGTCTAGGATTCAGGAAAACCGAGATCAACTGTCTGCAGTAAGATCTGCTCCTAGAGACTCAGAGCTAGTAAGACTCACTCTGAACTCTGTTTCAGAGGATTATCGGGTCTTTGTCCAAAGTATATTGGGCAGAGAAATACTTCCAGGATGGGAAGCAATGTGGGCAGCCTTACAACAAGAAGAGTTTAGGAGGGATCTCCTAAAAATCCACTTGGAGGATGGGAGTAGCAGTTCAAAGGTCAAGGAGGAAGAAGATAACACTGCCCTTGCATCAAAAGGGCAACAGAAGCAGAAGAAGAAAGATTTGTCCAAGATCAAGTGCTTCCGGTGTGGAGAAATGGGGCATTATGCCACACAGTGTCCTCTTAAGAAAAAGGATAAAGAGGAGAAGGAAGATCCACAAGCAGGAGCTTCCAAGATTGAGGCAAAAAAAGATTGTGCTATGTTAGCTCACATTCTTAAAGGAGAAAAGTGGGTTGACATGGAGTTGTAGATCCAGAACCTACAAGGAGGTGGCATCTTTGAGTATTTCCGAACCCTTGGATCACATGTGAGCTACGGCAGCCTAAAGACAGTAGCAGGATGGACAGCTGCAGCAGAAGATGAGAAGACAATGCAGTGGCTAGTAGTACTAGAGCCTGATCAGCGCAGAGAGGGAGCAGCAGCATCAGTAGTTGAGCAGCAGCATCGCAGTGCACACTGGTGCAGCACAGTGCAGAGCAGTGCTCACGCAGTGCATAGCAACAACAACGCGGTATTTTTAGAGAGCTAGTGCAGAAGCTAGCAACAGTCAGTCTTATTTTCAGTTGCAGATTTTCTTGTCCAAATTTCGGATGTTTTTCTTAAGGAGCAGCGCAGCAGCAGCAGTGGTTGAGCAATAGCAACAGCAGATGAGCAGCAACAGTGCAGTGCAGTGTAGAGTAGTGCTCACACAGTGCAGAGCAGTGCTCAAACAATGCAGCAGCATGGTTGCAGAATTCAGAGGGAGTTGCAGTACAGTGGCAGTTGGCAACAACATTGTTATGAATATAATTCATAACGAATATAATAAATATAGTTATTTATAGTTAAATAAGGATTATGTAAGTAGTCATTAAGTTAGTGAAAGGGCATGTCTAAAAGACGTGCCCATTCATGAAAGGCCATTTGCGTAGGTATATAAGCAGGGCCTCATTGTAACATTTTATCATCATCTTTTATACATTTTATATATAATATATTATTATTACAATACCTCTTGTGTATTTTATAACTCAATTCAACAAGCCTACACCTTTGTTGCTCCATTTGGTATCAGAGGGGCGATCTTCTCGCCTGGAAGAAAGCACCTACACCACTGCTGGCTGCTTTCAGCTAATACATGCTGTGCCTCGAAATTGCTACCGCTCGATGTCTTCATCAATGATGATGGCCGATTTCAACAAAAGGTTGATTAATCTGAAGAGTAAGATCAATAATTCCGATAAATTCACTAAACAATTAGTCAATCTTGAGGATAAGGTTACAGGAAATTCTAACGACATCAAACAACTTCAAGACACGACAAATCGGATAGAAAGACAAATGTTGAAAATCTGTAGCGAGTCCAGAGACAATCATAAAAAGGCAATGCAGAAGATGAACGCCATTTTGGACAAGATTAATCTAATGCAAAAACCAATATTCCTGAATATTGAACATAGTCAACGGAACAATTTAGCCGATTCAGAAAATTTAGAAGATAATGATGAAGAATCACAACATTCTGAAGAAGATCAGGTTACGGAAATTCCAACTTATGAGAATGAAGGTGATCTGAAAAATAAATATGACCCTGTTAGTCAGGAAACTGTTGAAGAAACAGAAAAAGATGAAGCTGATATAGATCAAGACGAGGATCTACATGAAGCTGATCTTAATGTGGATGAAGCTGCTGGTGTAGTGGGTAGTCATGACCATAATGAAATTGGCGGTGATTCATATTCCCTTGGTTCTTTCCCATCGTGTACATTATCTGCTAAAATTGGAGTAGATGCATCTGACATGAGTCCTATTGAAATTGTTACTGAAGAGGTAATGAGGGAACGTAAGGAAGTTCTTGAAATAGTTTCTCTTGACAAATATATAAGTTCAAGGGAAGAAAATGTTCAAGACACTCTTTTTTCTCAACGAGTTTCAGACAACTATAGAGCAGGTGAAAATGGCTCATCAACACAATTATCCAATAGGCTTGTTGTAGGAAGTCCAACATTAACTGAAGATCCTATGACAAATCGGAGTTCTGGAGGGAAAAAACCAAAGGAGTCAAGGAAATATGGTTCTCCTCTATTGGAACTAAGTGGTTATAATAAAAAAAGTCAAAAAATTTATCCAGAATATGACAATGACAATATGATTTCGACTCAAATTGAGGAAAACCTTGATTCAGAAACTGAACTTGTCATCAAGTATGTTGAAGCCGGGAACATGTTAAATGCGTGTCTGGTTATTGAGGGAATGCGTAGGCTTGACCAATTAATTTACATACCATTACCCAATGAGACTTCACGCATGAAAAATTTTAAAGCAAGTTTGAGAAAGTCACCGGCTACCAAGGCTGTTGGTCTGACTACTTTAGCTCGTTATAGCCAAGGATTTAGTGAAGCTGATATTACAGAAATGTGTCAGTGGGCATGCCAATATACCATTCGAGAAAACATCAAGAAGGAAATTGGTCGTAAAGAAGAAAATGCATATGATGAAGAAACTACTGATGTTAAACAACAGGCTCTGTTGCCTTCTGTGAAGGACCCAAAGTTGTGGATGGTCAAATATGCGATAGGACGTGAACGTGAGGCAGTTTTTTGTCTTATGAAAAAGTACGTCGACAGGCAAACACAGGGGACAGATTTGCAGATAAGGTCAGCTGTTGTTCTTGATCATCTGCAAGGCTATCTTTATATTGAAGCAGACAGAGAGGCCCATGTTAAGGAGGCATGCAAAGGTCTTCGGAATATATATTCTATGAAGATATCGCCCATCAAGGAGATGACTGATGTTCTTCCAGTAGAAAGCAGATCAGTTGACCGTTGAGCTTTCCAAGGATACATGGGTGCGTGTGAAAATTGAAACATACAAAGGTGGCCTGGCGAAGGTCATGGATGTTGATAGTGTAAGACAAAGAGTAACCATAAAGCTGGTTCCTAGGATAGATTTGCAAGCAATGGCCAACAAATTGGAAGGCAAGGATATTGGGAAAAAGAAGGCTTTTGTTCCTCCGCCTCGCTTTATTAACATCCGTGAAGCCAAGGATATGTGTATTCCAATTAAACGTAAACGGGATCTCAAAAACCATGTTCACGCACATTTCCAGACCGATAACCCCCAGCCCTTGTCGTCCTGTCCTCTGTTGCTTTCCGCTACAACCTGCACCCCGCTGCAATCTATTTCGGCGTTTAAATCATCGACTTCAACTGCGTTAAGTCACCGACTATGATCCCACAGGCAAATAATGTGCCTGAGTGTCTGATAGCTTGGTCAATGAGTCAACAGGTATACGGTGTCAGGTGTCGGTTAATTAGTGAAACGATACAGATACGGTGCGTCGGTTTAACATTTAACACTTACGCGATTCCAGCCTATCTCGACTATAGTTAATATATATATATAACTTAACTATATAAAGTTTAATTATATAATTATAAAATATAATATAATTATATAAACGTAACATATAGTTTTTAATTATATATATATATATATATATATAATAATTTTTAAAAAAAATATTAATTTAATTAATTAATTAATTAAAAAAAAAAATCTAGTTTCAAAGACAATATTACGATGGAATTCTACAAAATAAGGTACTGTACATGATCAGGTACCAGTGGTGAATGACATATGCCAAGAAAATAATCCCAAGCGAAGAAAATTGTCGAAAAATTAAGCTTTGAGGACAAAGCTTTTCGAGAGGAAGGCAATGTTATGAATATAATTCATAACGAATATAATAAATATAGTTATTTATAGTTAAATAAGGATTATGTAAGTAGTCATTAAGTTAGTGAAAGGGCATGTCTAAAATACATGCCCATTCATGAAAGGCCACCTGCGTAGGTATATAAGCAGGGCCTCATTGTAACATTTTATCATCATCTTTTATACATTTTATATATAATATATTATTATTACAATACCTCTTGTGTATTTTATAACTCAAGTCAACAAGCCTACAGCTTTGTTGCTCCAAGCATGTAGAGTCAGCAGCAGTACAGTTGCAGCATTTTCTTGTGCAGTGTTGGTGAGCAGCATCAACAACACAGCAGCAAATGTTCCAGAAGTCAAAGCAGCACACTGAGTTGTTTTTCTAGAGCACTTTCCTTGCTAAGAGAGAGTGTTGATTTATGGTAGCATCGGACATGCTCTAGCCTTATAACTTTGTATATAGGCTAAGACACATGTATTCCATAAAACCCATAAATGGTTTTGGAAAATTCCACTTAGATATGGTTTAATTAATTTAATTAATCATTTTTTTAATGTTTTCCTAAGTCTAACTTAGGGAAACTGATTAATTAAAGGGTATTAATTAAACTAAGTGTGAATCTTCTAGATAAAGTCATGGATCACCTCCAAGTTAATCTTAGCCCTTGATTATGTTTTAATCTTGGCCACTGAAGGTTCAACAGAAGAATATAAGGAGGAGGGTGAGGGGCCTATGGAAAACACATTGAGACACTTGAGCCATTGAGCATTTTCGAATTTGTGTGAGGAGACACAACTTTTGATCAAGAATCAAATCACTACGGCAAGGTTTGCTAAGTGATTTTGATTCAGTGATTAGATCCAGGGAAGGGCAGAAGCAGAGACTGGTCAGGAGGACCAGGAGTGCATTTCAGAGAGAGGCAGAGGTGACGCAGAGAGAGACAGCGCAGTCTTTTGAAGAGGTGACGCAGACCCTGCAGGAAATCACGCAAAAACAACGCAATGTCTCTTGGAGTCAGCCCGGAGATAGCTATAGGCTGGGGTCTCTGAGCCAGGAGGGCCAAAATGCAGTCTCAGATTAGCCAGATCAGTTGTAGTAAGGGGTGATGTAGTTCCTCAAGCTTTCCCAGCAGGCTTATGCAGATCCAGCATAGGCAATCACGCAGAGGTAGTGAGGGCTTCACCATCGCTGTTTTTGATCAGCCGGAGACTTGCAGAGTGAGGTATATCTCACAATTATATTTGTTGTCTAGATTTCCCTGAAGGGTTTGCCGGATGTTGGCACCCTAGTTGCATTCAAGTTTCTGCAGCTTAATAATACAAACCCTCAGATCTGCTTGTAATATCCCATTTCGGGGATATCTCTAAAACACGGCAAACTCCAACCAGAGATAGACTGGGAGGGCATTTACCGGATATATCGCTTCAGAAAAAAGGACGAAATCCGGAGGCTACCTGGCCCTTTCCAGACTCTGTCTAAGAGTGAAATATTAACACACCAAGTGGTATAGAACTAGAATGCTCAAGAATACATAAAAATAACAATGCAGCAGACATATAATAGCATAGAAAGGAAATACGGCAAATACGGAAACTCATCCAGAAACATAGACAGGAAATGCTAAGCCATTTTATTAATCTGAGAAATATAATGAAGTACAATAGGTGATCAGAGTGATGGCACCTAATCTTGCTGAAGGCAAGTGAAGAAATACTCTCAGAATATACAGGAAATGGCTGCTCTCTGAACTGCGTCTCGGCTGCTGGAAAACTGCCGTGTAGCTGCTACTGCTGGAATGAACTGAAGACTAGGGGTTGATCACCTTGCCGGAATGAGCTGAAAATCTGCAAACCTCCTCTACTCACCAATCCGGACAAAACCCAGAAACCATATAAAAAATGGCCAATCCCCGAAAACCACCCGAAAATACCTCCTCAAGAAATTACACTGGCCTCCAAGGCTCAGCGCAGAGGCTAAATGAGAATAGCTGAGACACTGCCTCAACTCCACCAAAATCCTCCTGCTGGCAAAGGCTGATCCTCTGCTCAAAATCTCGGCTAAATCTCCTGCAGAAATCTCGATCCGGAGTACCTCCAAAAAGGACTGCGTCCGCTCTCCCAGTGACAGCGCAGTCTCTATGAAAGCCCAGGTCCGCAGCAAACCCAAACAACAAAACATCTCACAAAATACTGAAGAAATAACCTTGCCCGAGCAGGCACTCGAAGTCCCCCGGGGCTAAGGGCGAGATCTCCGACCGGAGACACTCAATGCACTAAACAGTGCTGCAGACAAGCTAAACAGCCAGCGTGCTCAAAAAGACAAAACGTCTAGCTCAATATCATCAACAACAGAATGAATCAAATTAGAAGGCTCCTCCTTCTTTTATAACGTTGGCCTTCCTCCAATCCCAAGGCCATCTCCTCAACGTAGCCTCCATCTCTTGCCACGTGTCCAACCTCTCCTGCGTAGAAGCTTCTAGAGCTAACGTGAGCCCCCTCTCTACGTGGTGCTTGGCCCCCCCTTGGCTCCCCCTTAAGTTACAATGCCATGCTACTAGGAGGATGCTTAAGTGAGTTAGACCCTCTCTACTCACTTTTTATTTATTTATAAACTATAGACGGAAAAACCATACAAAATCAAATATTCCAATTAGCTGTCGCTAATTAGGAATATTACAGTCTCCCCCGGCAAAATGTTGCTTGTCCTCAAGCAACTGAAGTGATGGATGCTGCAAAATCTTCTCACTCTCCCAAGTGGCATCCTCATCCGGCAAATTCTTCCACCTCACCAAGAATTCCCGGACTGTCCTGCTCCGTAGCTGCCTCTCCCTGGTATCAATAATGGCCTCTGGCTGCAACACCAAGTGCCCCTCATCATCCGTGGGTGGTAGCTCCTCTGTCATTGCCACCTGCTGCTCCAGTGCCTTCTTCAGGCATGATACATGAAAAATGTTGTGGATCTTGCTGCCTTGGGGCAGCTCCAACTCGTACGCAACCTGCCCTATCCTGTGTATCACCCTGTATGGCCCGTAAAAACGAGGCTTGAGCTTTTCAACTCCCTTCTGCTTCAGTGATGACTGTCGGTATGGCTGTAATCGTAGGTAGACCAAGTCCCCTACCTCAAACTGTCTCTCCACCCGACCCCTATCGGCATACAGCTTCTGCTGGTTCTGTGTTGTAGCCATATTGTCCTTGAGAGCTCGGAGAATGTCTTGACTCTCTTGGATCCAAATCTTGGCTCTAGGAGCCTTGATAGCACCGAACATCACATCAGCAAAAGATAAGGAATGATACCCATACAAAGCATAAAACGGTGACATACCAATGGACATGTGATGTGTCGTGTTGTAGCAGTACTCCCCCAAATGTAACCATCTCAACCATGGTCGCTGCTGCCCACTGACATAGTTACGCAAGTAGCCCTCCAGCCACTTGTTAACTATCTCCGTATGTCCATCCGTCTGTGGGTGATAACTGGTACTCGATGTCAACTCTGTCCCCACCAGCCGGAAAAGCTCCTGCCAAAATCTGCCCATAAAGCGGCTGTCCCTGTCACTGATGATGGTCTTAGGAAGACCATGCAGCCTGAAAACCTATCTGAAGAACAGCTCAGCCACATGTGCTGCTGTGTAATGCGCGGATATGGCGAAAAAGTGCGCATACTTTGTCAGTCGATCAACGACGACAAAGATACAATCCTTGCCCTGCACCATGGGCAACCCTGTGATGAAGTCCATCGATATGCTCTCCCATTTCCCCTCCGGAATGGGAAGAGGCTGCACCAATCCTACGGGATGTTTCATCTCCCCCTTGTTCCTCTGACAAACATTGCACTCCCTGATGTGCTGGAGTACGTCCTCCTTGAGGCCCTTGCATGAGAACCTCTCTCTAATGGCCCTATAGGTTTTGGTGAACCCCTGATGGCCTGCCAATGGAGAATCATGTGACGCCTGGAGTATCTTCTTCTTGAGCTGAGACCCCTCAGTCAAGAAGACCCTGTCCTTGTAATAGATGATCTCATCAACCACCCTGTACCTGTCATCCGCTACCTGTCCATCCAGCACCTCACATGCAAATCTGTCCTTGGAGTACTCCACTAAAAGTCGAGCCCTCCAATCTGTATCCAAGCTCATAAGAGATAACATGGCTGGTCTACGTGAAAGGGCATCTGCTACCATGTTATTCTTACCCTTGACATACTCAATGTCAAAGTCATATGCTTGGATCTTACTGATCCACTTCTGCTGCCTCTCCTGTAGCTGCTTCTGCTCCAAAAAGAACCTGAGGCTGTTGTGGTTAGTCCTCACCCTGAATCTGTTCCCTACCAAATACTGTCGGAATTTGGCCAAGGCATGCATGATGGCCAACATCTCCTTGTCGTATATAGAATACAACCTCTCGTGCGGAAGGAGCTTCCGGCTCTCAAAAGCTATAGGGTGTCCCCCCTGCATCAATACTGCGCCGATCCCCTCTCCCGACGCATCACACTCCAAGACAAATGGCTGCGTAAAATCCGGCAATGCAAGCACTGGGCAGCTACTCATCACCTCCTTGAGCCTATCAAAGGCTCGCTGCGCTGTATCTGACCAACTGAATGCCCCCTTCTTCGTCAAATCTGTAAGGGGTGCAGCAAGCTGTGAGAAACCTCTGACGAACTTCCTGTAATAGGTACATATCCCAATGAACCCTCGAAGTTCCGTCACGTTCCTCGGCTCCGACCAATCTCTGATGGCTCTAATCTTCTCCTCATGGACCCTCACTCCGTCCACTCCAATAATGTGTCCCAAATACAACATCTCCGTCATCCCAAACTCACACTTGGAGAGCTTAGCATAGAACTATTGCTCCTCCAAGATGCGTAGCACTGCCTCTATATGCTGGAGATGCTCCTCCCAAGACCTGCTATATATGAGTATGTCAACGAAGAAGACCAATACAAACTTCCTCAGATGACTGCGGAAGATATGGTTCATGCAAGACTGAAAGGTGGCTGGTGCATTGGTCAGCCCAAAAAGCATAACCAAAAACTCGAAGTGCCCATAATGACACCTGAAGGCGGTCTTGGGAATGTCCTGTTCCCTCACGCGAATCTGATGGTACCCTGATCTCAAATCAATCTTCGAGAAGAACTTGGCTCCTCTCAACTCATCCATCAACTCATCGATCCTGGGTATAGGATACCTGTTCTTCAGGGTCTTCTTGTTCAGGGCCCTGTAATCAATGCACATCCTCAAGGTGTCGTCCTTCTTCTTCACCAACACTACAGAAGAAGCAAACGGACTCGTGCTCGGTCTGATGTGCCCAAGAGCTAGCAACTCCTGGATGGCTCGCTCAATCTCATCCCGATAGGCTTTGGGATGCCTATAGGGGGTAGTGATCACCACCTGAATACCCTGCTCAAGCTCAATGGTGTGCTCAAATCCTCAGTCCGGTGGTCGACCTGGTGGTATATCCCCAAACATTGCATCATACCTGTCAAGGATGGCCTGTATATCAAGATGAACTGCTCGACCGGTGGTCTCTGCCTCTAATGCCCGCAACTCAACTGCCCACTCTATGTCTCCCTTCCGGAAATCTGCCTCCATCCGGTGTGCCGAAACTGTCTGAAGTGGGTAAGTTTGCATCCCGTGGATCTTCTCATGCTTCCCGGTCTTCTTGTCATCCCACTCCATCTCTAAGGCCTCCCAATCCGTGGTGACCTTCCCCAGAGTAATCAACCACTGAACACCCAATACCACATTGGTATCTGGTATGTTGACCACGAAAAATTGATCGGTCACGGTGTAGGTACCCATCGTCACTGCCAAATCTGGAACATACTGAACACACTGCATCGTCTGGGCTCTTGGTACCAAGACTAAAAATCCGTCAAAGCTCTCGGTCGGTATACCCCTCCTCTCGACCATCTGTGCATCAATGAAGTTGTGGGTCGCCCCACTGTCAACCAAGACTGATACTCGCTGGCCACTTACTGTCCCTCGTACGCGCAGCGTCAAATACTTAGGAACTCCTCGCAAGGCTGCAAGGGTCCCTCCTGTGGGTGTAAATGCTGCACCTCCTGTCCCTGGAGGTGGAGACGACAACTGATCCTGGGCCGTCTAGCTATCTCCTGCCTCCTCATCATCCTCCTCATCCTCTTCCCCGCTATCATCGGAGAAGACCTCAATGAAGTGTGCTTTGCCAGCAGCACACCTATGCCTTAGTGCCCACGGCTTCTGAAAAGTGAAGCAGCACAACCGCTTCTTCCTCAACTCCCTCCTGGCATCATCATCTATCTGTGCCCAACCTGGATTCCCCTTGGGAGGAGGAACCCTCACACCCTTCCCCTTGGGCTGGAAACCCTGTCTCTGGGGGTAAGGTGTCCGCGTCCTGGGCAATGCATCCTGTAAGTCCCTGGTCCTGCTAATAGCATCCTGGAGTGTAGCTGGTCTAGTAGATCTGACTAGACCCCGAAGTGGCTCTGCCAATCCCTCCATAGACATATAGATCATCCGAGCTGCGGATAGATCTGGCACCATCGCTGAAACCCTCAAGAAATCTGCAATGTAAGTCTCTGGGCTCCCAGTCTGCTTGAGCCTCGTCAGCTCAACAAAGTGTTGTTCCGGATCCCTCCGGTCAAAACGCTCCATCAACCTCCTGGTAAACTCGGCATATGTCATCACTGTAGAATGCCCGAGTGTCACCATCCCATGGAACCACCAGTCCTGGGCCTCACCATCCAAATGCAATGTCGCCACCTTGATGGCCTCCATCTCCGACATCTGGTTAAGCTGGAAATAGATGTCCAGCTTCTCCACCCAAGACTTTGCCAAACTGTTTGATGAGCCATCAAACATAGGCAAATGGAATTTGCTAGATGTGCGGTGGGAATCTCCATCATGATAATGTCGGTGCCCTCTATGATGGTCGCGGGGTCTATTGTCCCGCTGGAGCTTAACAAAATCTCGGAATGAGAGAGCATCCCTGAACTCCTGCCCATAGGCCTGATACTCTGCAAAATACTCGCCCATGTGTCCGGGCTCTAACTCCTGTTGGGCTCCTGCCCCTGTGTCTGTTCCCAAGAAAGTGGGCATAGTAGAGCGGGTAGGTGCACGTGAAGCCATCGGCTGAAGAATATCACGCTGAGCAGCACCATGCTCCGGCAAATGATGGGATGTACCTGATCCCTCTCCAACCTGGAAAATCCGTGGGGTCTCACGCTGTCTAGACTCCACAACGGTGAACCTCTGACCCATCACCTCAATCTGTCTAGCTAAATCCTGCACCGATTTGAGGAGTGCCTCCCCAAACTGTTTGGCCTCTGTGTCATCTGCCATCGGCCCTCTCTGCTCTGAATCTAATACAGGCTCCTCCTGCTCTGCGTCTGTCACAGGCTCTCTCTCCTGCTCTGTGTCCACCACCCGAACACAATCTCCCTCTCTGTAGGTGTTCTCCAACCTACGCTCACAGTCTCTGTACTTCCTGCCTCTATAACAAATATATGGTCTCTTCCCCGGTGTCATAAACCACAGGCTGACCCAGAACTGTGCTCTGATACCACTGTAATATCCCGTTTCGGGGATATCTCTAAAACACGGCAACCTCCAACCAGAGATAGATTGGGAGGGCATTTACCGGATATATCGCCTCAGAAAAGAGGACGAAATCCGGAGGCTACCTGGCCCTTTCCAGACTCTGTCTAAGAGTGAAAGATTAACACACCAAGTGGTATAGAACTAGAATGCTCAAGAATACATAAAAATAACAGTGCAGCAGACATATAATAGCATAGAAAGGAAATACGGCAAATACGGCAACTCATCCAGAAACATAGAGAGGAAATGCTAAGCCATTTTATTAATCTGAGAAATATAATGAAGTACAATAGGTGATCAGAGTGATAGCACCTAATCTTGCTCAAGGCAAGTGAAGAAATACTCTCAGAATATACAGGAAATGGCGGCTCTCTAAACTGCGTCCTAGCTACTAGAAAACTGCTGTGTAGCTGCTACTGTTGGAATAAACTGAAGACTAGGGGCTGATCCCCTTGCCGGAATGAGCTGAAAATCTGCAAACCTCCTCTACTCACCAATCCGGACAAAACCCATAAACCATATCAAAAATGGCCAACCCCCGAAAACCACCCGAAAATACCTCCTCAAGGAATTACGCTGGCCTCCAAGGCTTAGCGCAGAGGCTAAATGAGAATAGCTGAGACACTGCCTCAAACTCCACCAAAATCCTCCTACTGGCAAAGGCTGATCCTCTGCTCAAAATCTCGGCTAAATCTCTTGCAGAAATCCCGATCCGGAGTACCTCCAAAAAGGACTGCGTCCTCTCTCCCAGTGACTGCGCAGTCTCTATGAAAGCCCAGCTCCGCAGCAAACCCAAACAACAAAACCTCTCACAAAATACTGAAGAAATAACCTTGCCCGAGCAGGCACTCGAAGTCCCCCAGGGCTAAGGGCGAGATCTCCGACCGGAGACACTCAATGCACTAAACAGTGTTGCAGACAGGCTAAACAGCCAGCGTGCTCAAAAAGACAAAACGTCTAGCTCAATATCATCAACAATAGAATGAATCAAATGAGAAGGCTCCTCCTTCTTTTATAACGTTGGCCTTCCTCCAATCCCAAGGCCATCTCCTCAACGTATCCTCCATCTCTTGCCACGTGTCCAATCTCTCTTGCGTAGAAGCTTCTAGAGCTAACGTGAGCCCCCTCTCTACGTGGTGCTTGGCCCCCCCTTGGCTCCCCCTTAAGTTACAATGTCATGCTACTAGGAGGATGTTTTATTTCACTTAGTGAGTTAGACCCTCTCTACTCACTTTTTATTTCTTTATAAACTATAGACGGCAAAACTATACAAAATCGAATATTCCAATTCGCTATCGCTAATTAGGAATATTACACTGCTGCACCGGTTTTCCCAAGTTGGGTTTTTCCGGGGACATAGTCCAAAAATAACTGTGTCACATGTGGATGTCTTTCATTGTATTTTGTTCAAATTGTTTTAGCACTTAGATTTATTCCGCAGCATTATTTGTGTAGACTGCTTCAGAAATTACTTTGATATTTCACTGTAATGAAATAATTATGAAACATAATAGAAGAAGTAATTCAGATTTGTTGCAGTAAGAATCCAGATCTAGGATTTTTCACAATTTGCATCAAAATTGAGCCAAATTTCACGAGCATGTTGACAAGGTCTTGAGGCATACTTATTCACATCAATACTAAGCCTTTGCAAGTGTAACAACACTTCATATTTATGACTGTAAATTATACATTTATGACAAGATGACAAATTCCTAAAATACATCAAGAAGAAGTCTTTGACCTATAATAAAAACTCCTTGCTCATGACACCTATGAAGCAAGCTTTATAAAAATACATTTTATTACCTTTGTCTTCTTCATTACATAAATTCATAATTACTAGTCATTATGAATATTGAACATAGTTACACTTTACAACACTCCCTCTTAACTAGGGAGGTATTCATAATGGTACATGGTTACTTTCAATCTGAAGAATCTCATAAGAAGAATTGGATTGGTAATCGCATCTGTATAGCATCATATCAACCAGCATTGTCATAGTGCAAGGCCTTGACTAACAACCCCATCTCTCAACGAGACAATGGGCTACAATAATGGTGAGACAAATGACTTATAGAGACCATTGTCATTGTCTCTCCAAGGTACATACTCCACCTGAGTGTTCACAAAGTATGACCTTACTGAACTATTCTTATCTTGGGTAGCTAATCCTCAAAGAATAACGGTCCACGACTACTCTTATCTTGAATGCCCTATCACATTCTCAAAGAGTATCGGATTCCAGATGATTACCCAATCCTCCATTCTGTCTTCCCAAGTGAAGACCAGAATGATGTGTCTATCCATTCTCTCCTTCATGGCCTTCACTAAGAGTTACGGCAGTTAGTCCTGGTCTAGTGCATGACACATGAATTAAAGAATCAAATCCGTCGCTTCCTTTTACTTTAGGAAGGACATACTCATTCCTATACAAGGAATGTACCTAAGCTCATTCTTAGGAATTACCAAGTTTCTTCCAAGTAAGAAACTTACCACCAGGCTCCCTCTTAACCAGGGACTTGCAGCAACAATGGTGAGACACCCAGCTGCTCATGGAGAATTCCTCCCTTCGATGTCATGAATTTCTTCGATATTGAGGAGTCTTCAACTTTGGGATAACTTCATAGCGCACATATCATCCATCACTTTCATTCATGAGTCATGTCATATATCAGAAAGTGATTCATCAGTCTTTCTCATTTGGTCCATCTTCATGCCATGTTGCTTTCCTTCGAACCATATTTCTTCCAAGGATCTTTCATCCTTCCATATGGTTGGCAGCCCTGCATAAACTTATCTAGATAAACTTATCTAGATATACATATACATATGAACTTTTAAATCAAAAGTTACCTCAGTGATGATCTTTCACCATGACATCTTCTTGTAGGCATCGACATCCTTCATACAGATTGACACATCTCTTAAAGATATGTATTGTCAAGGGTATTCATCTTTACCGAACTTCTATCAGAGTCTACATCTCTTCCCAGGAAATCTCTCAGTCAAGTCTTCTTGGCTTCCAGATGGTAACTGCCTCTTATCATGCTTGCACTTTACGATCTCTTATTTTCTTTCTCTAGATAGTTTTACTTCATTCCCAGGAACTTCCAGTATGCAGTTCCTTGTTCGTATACAACCACCTCATATTTTATATGAGGACATATTATGTTGATTTTATCTGTCATTGACAACCTGTGTATTGGAAGAGATTCTCCTTTCTTTGATCATACTTCTAAAGATAGAAGTTCATTACCTGCAACCATATGACATGACTTCATAGCATACAGTGTCAGCATATAAATATATGTACCTCATCCTTTTCCTTTTGTGTCATCCTGGAACAGTTTTCCCTAGAATGAAGAATTTCATTCCCTTGACCTACTTCATCAATATGTCATCATATCCTAATCCCAAAATTCTGCAAGATATATTTGTTGATAAAACCTTTTAATTTCTTTCTAACGAGTGAATCCAAAGAGGACTCCATGTAATATTCAAAATTGGGAACAAACAGTGATATAAAGCATGCAATACTAAAACTACAGCAAAACAAAAATAGCCATTAAAAACACCATGAATGAGCCAAAAACATTTGAGCCATTTTATTGATTTTCTGATGGGAAAAAGTTACAATGAGGCGCTCAAGAGAATGGCACCTTGGCCTGCACAAGACAAGCTGAAATAACTCCTCAAACCCGAACAAAAACCTTGCCTTCCTGCTACTCTGTGTGACTCCTCCTCTGCGTTGTCCAGTTGGAACTACTGCTGCTGGCTAGAAACGAACTGCGTGTTCAGGTGGCTCTTTTGCTCAGAAAATTCTGGGAATTAGACACCGGACTCTCCTCAACAAACCCAGAAAAACCCACGAAGGGCTTCCAGAAATCCTAACCCCAGAAATTAGCCTCGTTGGGCTTGACATGCTGCTCTGCTAGGCGATCTGGTTCTCTGGCTGAACTGCTGGAAGATGCTACTAGGAAATCTACCCAAAAACCGTGGTAGGAGATGGCTAACTCCTCCTCCAAACTCCGGACTGAAAGTTGCTCTCTCTCCCACTCTCCCAATGTTGCTCCTCAGCTGGACCGTGTATTCCCTCTGCTACCTGCGTGGCCTCTGCGCTGTCCTGGGACTACGTATGCCTGAATGTGCTCCTGTGAATCCTCTCTCAAACTGGATGGTACCTTCTCTCCTAAGTGGGCACTCGAAGTCCCTCGAGGTATGTAATATTCCTAATTAGCACCGCTAATTGGAATATTTCATTTTTGTATAGTTTTGCCGCCTTTAGTTAAATTAATAAATAAAGTGAGAAAGAGGGGGTCAACTCACTTTAATAAAATAAAGTGCTTCCTAGTAGATGGAAATTGTAACTTAAAGGGGAGAGCCTTGGGGGTCCACACACACATGAGAGAGGCCTCACGTAGGCTCCTAAGGTAACTGCGCAGGTCAAGGAGGAACTCAAGGACGCAGTTAGGGTTTTGAGGGAGCTAGCACTATAAAAGGTGGGGGTTTCACTCCATTTGGCATTATTGATATGTTGATGATATTGAGAGCTAGACTTCTGTCTACTTCAGCACGCCGGTTGTTTAGTCGGTCTGCAGCACTGTTTAGTGCGAACTGAGTGTCTCCGGTCGGAGATCTCGCCCTTGGCCCCGGGGGACTTCGAGTGCCTGCTCGGGCAAGGTATTCCTTTAGTTTCAGCAGTTGATTTGCAAGAGATTTTTGGTGGACGTTTTGCAGAGGAGCTGGCCTCTTAGAGTGACTGCGCAGTCCAGGAGAGAGGACGCAGTTTCAGGAGGGAGGACGCAGTCAGTTTTTGTGCAGCGCTGTTGTGGGTGATTTTGTGGTGGCTTCAGCGTATTTCAGCCTTGAGGAGATTGTTGATTCAGCCGGAGGATTTGCAGGAGGATTTAGGGCCCTTTCCCAGCATCTTTCTTGAGCTTCTGCGTTGTTCCTGGGAGAGAGCGTTTTCATTGAGGAGGGCTTCATTGGTGGATTTTCGGAGGTGGAGCATTTGCTTCACGGTTTCTGGGTTTTGTCCGGAGTGGTGAGTACAGACAGCCTTCCGATTTTCAGCTCATTCCGGTGAGGGGATCAGCCCCTAGTTCCAGTACATTGCAGCAGCAGCTTTCTACGGCAGTTTTCTCCAGCAGCTAGGACGCAGTCTCTATTGTAGCCATTTCCTATTTTGAGAGGGTTCTTCACTTGCCTAGTGCAAGGATAGGTGCACTCATTCTGATTATCTCTTGTACCCATACATGTATTCTCAGATTAATAAAATGGCTTAGCGTTCTGGTATTTTATGTGTACTTGTTCCATATTCTAGTTCCGGCATTTTGTTCTATATAGCTGCATGTTTGTTTTGCTGTGTATTACTGTCTATTTCCCGTTGGGGATATTACAGTGGTATCAGAGCATAGTTCTGGCTCAGCCTGTGGAGCTGGCAGTCTATGACGCCCGGGGATAATCCCTACTTTGATCAGAGGAGACACAGAGACGTTGAGAGTAGGTGGGAGTTTCCCTTCGGAGAGAGGGATTCTGATCAGGAGCCACCTGAGACAGATTCAAAGCAGGAGCAGCCTGCAAGGGACACAGAGCAGCGGAACCCGATGGCAGACGAGGAGGGTTCGAGGAGATGGGATACGCTCCTCCATCACATGCAGGAGATGACACAGAGACTCACGGCCATAGAGATCAGACAGAGGGAACCTACCAGGGTTTTCCAGATCGGTGAGGGATCGGGTATGTCTCACCACGTGCCAGTGCATGATGCTATCCCCATTGTGGCATCTCATGCACCCACGCGATCCACTATGCCCACATTCTTGCCAGAGGACGCAGGGGCAGGAGTACAGGGAGGTGCACAGAGGGATATTCCAGCACCCACGCGATCCACCATGCCTACCTTCCTGGCAGAGGACGCAGGGACAGCAGTACAGCGAGAGATAGATCTGGGTCGGATGGGTGACCTTTTTACAGAGTACCAGGCTTACGGACCGGCATTCATGGATTCTATCACCTTCAGAGACTATATCCAGGTCCATCATGACATTAGACCCCGTGATCATCACCGAGGGCACAGGCACCACCGTGATGACCACCGCGCAGCTAGTAGATTTCATTTGCCCACGTTTGATGGCTCATCAAACAGTTTGGAGAAGTCTTGGGTGGAGAAGCTGGACATTTATTTCCAGCTTAACCCGATGTCGCAGTCAGAGGCCATTAAGGTGGCAACATTACATCTGGACAGTGAGGCCCAGGACTGGTGGTTCCATGGGATGACGACACTCGGACATTCTGCAGTGACGACATATGCCGAGTTTACCCGGAGGGTGATAGAGCGCTTTGACAGGAGGGATCCGGAGCAGCACTTTGTTGAGCTGACAAAGCTCAAACAGACTGGGAGTGCAGAGACATACATTTCAGACTTCTTGAGGGTTTCGGTGATGGTACCTGATTTATCTGCGGCTCGGATGGTTTACATGTTTGTGGAGGGGTTGTCAGAGCCACTTCATGGCCTAGTCCGGTCGACCAGACCAGCTACCCTTCAGGACGCCATCAGCAGGACTCGGGACTTACAGGATGTCTTACCCAGGACTCGGACACCTTATCCCCAGAGACAGGCCTTCCAGCCTAAGGGGAAGGACATGAGGGTTCCGCCTCCCAAGGCGAATCCTGGACGAGGGTAGTTTGATGATGAGGCTAGGAGAGAGCTGAGGAGGAAGCGGTTGTGCTTCACTTGCCAGGAGCCATGGGCACCGGGACATAGGTGTGCTGCAGGGAAAGCACATTTCATTGAGGTCTTCTCCGAGTGCAGTGGAGAAGAGGATGAGGGGGATGACGTGGAGGCAGGAGATTGTTATGCAGCACAGGGTACCTTACCACTTCCACCACCCGCAGCAGGTGGGGTATCATTTGCACCCACTGGGGGAGCTCTAGCCGCATTGCGGGGAGTTCCCAAGTACTTGACGCTGCGCGTACGAGGGACAGTGCGCGGGCAGCGGGTTTCAGTCTTAGTTGATAGTGGGGCCACCCACAACTTTATTGATGCCCAAATGGTTGAGCGGAGAGGCATACAGACAAAGGGTTTTGATGGATTTTCCGTCTTGGTCCCAGGAGACCAGACTATGGCATGTGCTCGGTATGTTCCCGAGTTATCAGTGACGATGGGCACTTACACATTGACAGATCACTTCTTTGTGGTGGATATTCCGGACACCAACCTGATATTGAGTGTTCAGTGGCTCATTACTCTGGGGAAGGTCACGACAGATTGGAAGGCCCTAGAGATGGAGTGGGATGATCCCAAGACGGGGAGGCATGAGAAGATATGGGGACAGCTTGTTAAGAAGCTAGTAGAAGATGAAGATATGGCTGATTTGTTAATGTGAAGCTTGCTGCCTTACTTTGATTGATTTGTGACTCATTGCATCTCCTTGGAGAGACTCAAGCACTTCAGTCAAGAAGTTATCAACAATTTTCGAAACCCAAATTTTAGAAGATATTATTTTTAATACCAAAATACTATAATACTATAAAATATAGGTGCAATAAACTATTATTTTGATCAACAAGACTCTAAATAAGCATTAATTTGCATCCATTTATATAATTAGTTAAACTAAATTATATAGTTGATAATAGGATAGTAGAATATATTATAGGGTACTTTCAGAATGAAATACATTTTGTTCATTCATTGGAAAGCTTCACAAACCACTGTGATAATAGAGTTCTCAGCGCTAATACAATTATTTTGTCGATCTGTGCATATATTTCTCAATATCCCCTTCCCATATGGGAAAGGAGTGGACTAGTCACTTACCTCACAAGGTCCTTATGGAGTTGTTGTTCCAGGCCACACGTGCACACCATTTTACCAACAAGACAATTTAGTAGACAACTCGACAAGGCCTTGGAGCTGGGTGCCCCCAAATCCACACAGCCAACCATCCATCAGGAGAATTTTTCCATGCCTGGATGTTAGGAGAGCTTGCTCAAATTTGGGCTTCCCACAAGGATCATACTGTAGAGCCCTATCAGTCCCAGACACACTCCAAAGGACATCATCCACTAGTCCAAAAAAAATTTTGCGGTCATTGAGGACTCTAGCAGGGAGACCCCCCTTGATCTAATTGCTCGTCCTCACCTGTCAGCACTAGCATACCATGACTAGTTCAAACTAAAGTTCCTTTGGTCCTCAGATATCATACATATTATCTTTTTCTTGTAATTACTTTATCTCCACTCCGAGTCATGTACTTTCTTATCTTCTCTTGTTGTTCTGCTTCTAGCACAATTAAAAATCTGTTTTGATATGATTTTTAGCATCTTTATAGTCCACACTTCCACACTTCCACATTGTATTTTGGCTAGTGATGTACTCTTATAATCCCATTGACCTAACATTTTCCCCAAGGAAAACCTTGTGGGGAAACCCAAGAGATGCTTCCTCATGTTTGTGGATGGCATCCCTAGTAACCCTGTTCGCTAAAGTCATAGACTAGTGTGCCTAACCAGGAGGGTTGAACTAGGCAGATGCCCAACAACATGAAAAAAAACCAGTTGAGCTAACCCTTGGTCTTCCCATTGACATACTCCTTTGATCATTTGCTGGACATTAATAAACTTATATTATCAAACTTTGGTTTTTACAAATACTGCAACAAAAAAGGTGGTTTGACAAACAATGCAACAAATCAGAACTCATATTTTAATAATTTAGACGATAAGAGGTATTCCAAAAATCATTGACAAAGACAGCCATGCTTTTATCTAGATTTGCATTTGAAAAAATTGTCAACTTATCTGTTATATTGTCAACTTGAAATGTGAAATCCAGATATGAAAACTAGATATGAAAGTATTTCAAAAATCACCTCTTGGGTATTAAAATAAGAATGGAGCTGTACAGGATGGCATCAAGGCCAATGAGAAAAATTACAATTAATT
>CM076581.1:587618560-587706547 GCA_034641835.2 Pinus albicaulis
ATGTTCTCTTCTTTGTGTGCTTGACTCTCTCTGTTTTGTTGGTTTGCCTTTGGTCGCATGTTCCCAAGGGAGTGGAGAGTTGCCTGCTGACCAGGGTGTGGTCTCGTTCAGTGTCTTTCTTTGCCACCTACGTTTTTGTAATATCCCGAAAGGGAAATAGGCAGCAATACAAGCATACAACAATATAGAAAATGCCGGAAATAGAACATAAAGCAAATACACATAAAAATGCCAGGAATGCTAAGCCATTTTATTAATCTGAGAATATAATGAAATACAATAGATGATCAGAATGATAGCACCTATTCTTGCTCAAGGCAAGTGAAGAACTCTCTCAGAAAGACTGGAAATGGCTGCTATAAGAAACTGTGTCCCAGCTGCTGGAAAACTGCAGTAAAACTGCTGCTGCTCGAATGGACTGAAACTAGGTGCTGATCCCCTTGCCGAAATGAGCTGAAAATCTGCAGACCACCTATACTCACCACCCCGGACAAAACCCAGAAACCATATCAAAAATGGTCAGCCTCCGAAAATCACCAAAGAAACCCTCCTCAAGGAATTACGCTGCCTCTGCAAGGCTCAGCGCAGATGCCAAATAAAAATAGCTGGAACAGTGCCACAAACTCCTCAGGAACCCTCCTACTGGCAAAGACTGATCCTCTACTCCGAATATCAACTGAAACTCCTGCAGAAACTCCGAACCGGAACACCTCCAAGAAGAACTACGTCCTCTCTCCTAGGGACTGCGCAGTCACAAGAAGAGCCCAGCTCCTCAGCAAAACAACCAACCAAACCTCCTGCTAAAGACTGAAGAAATAACCTTACCCGAGCAGGCACTCGAAGTCCCCCGGGGCTAAGGGCGAGATCTCCGACCGGAGACACTCAACGCACTAAACAGTGTTGCAGACAGGCTAAACAGCCAGCGTGCTCAAGAAGACAAATGTCTAGCTCAAATATCATCAACAACAAGAATGCCAAATGAGAAGGCTCTCCCACCTTTTATAATGCTGGCCTCTCTCCAAAACCCTAACGTGGTCTCCCTCTCCTCCACGTGCTCCTCCTCAATCTGCGTAGAAGCTCCTAGAGGCTACGTGGGCCCCCTCCTCTACGTGGTGTTGGACCCCCATGGCTCCCCATAAGTTATAACGTTGTGCTACTAGGGAGATACTTTGTTTTACTTAAGTGAGTTAGACCCCTCTTCTCACTTTTATTTATTAATAAACTATAGTCGGCAAAACTAAACAAAAATCGAATATTCCAATTAGCTGTTGCTAATTAGGAATATTACAGTCTCCCCCGGCAAAATGTTGCTTGTCCTCAAGCAACTGAAGTGATGGATGCTGCAGAATCTTCTCATTCTCCCAAGTGGAATCCTCATCCAGCAAAAATTGCTTGTCCTCAAGCAACGCTTGAACAAGCCTCCTCTCTAGCTGATGCTCCCCACCGATACTCCAAAATGTGCCTGGGTCCCACTGCAACCTCTCTGACCTGTGCATCACCCTGATACGAAGGGATATCTCAATGCCAGGATCCCAAAGTGACCTCTCACAGTACCAGCCAACCAATAATCCTCCCGGATCCCATCACCACCGTGGCCAATAATCGCACAAGTCCCACGGCTCGGACTGTGCACTGCCTCTGGCTATGACCAATGCTCTAAGAGGTGAAGACCACCAACAAGCATCAATGCTCCCGGGCTCCTACTGCGCTGTACCTGTAGCTGCATATGCTACCCCTCCAACTGCATACCAACTCATCACCTCTCTCCAATCCAAGTTGTGACTCAATCCCATGCTGATCCTGCTCTCCTGAAATCGGGATGGAGTGCTGAAGAAATGATGTCCTGTGCCACCTTTCTAGCTGGAATCTATAACCTCTGTTATGTCCAAGGGCCCCTGCTCGACTGTGCTCCCTACGAAGAATACCATACCATCTAGAGGGTACCAACTCATGATCTCCCACCAGTCCATCCTGGAAGAAGAATCCGATGTAGCAATAACAACGGCATATGGAACACGCCTGAAGTGTTGCCACCAACCCGTAATCAACTCCCACTGCTCTGCCTTGTCTGCCAATGAGAGCTGCCTGTAGAAGGAAACCCCTCTCTTTATAATGGGCCAAAGTGGGCAAGATATGCTGAAAGCTCCATCGATGTACTCCTGGAGAGTACTACTCACTGAAAGTACTGCAGCTCGACCGACTGTATGTACATCTATCTGTATCTCATCAATGTGTTGGCCAAAAGATGAATGCTCCACCATATCCAACAGCTCCTGCTGTTTACTAGCCCCCTGCATAACAATCCCATCAACCTCCAACGTCTCTAGAGGATATGGATCTGCAACTGCCGTCATTGTACTCAGTGTCAATGCATCTGACTGCTCCTCCTCAATGGCTGACCCCACGGTTAGCCGCATATCCATCACCGACTCGATGTGAGCCTCCATCTGGCTCTCCCTCGTGACCCGCTCCCTGGGTGTAGGCTCAGCAATGACCGATGGGCCACCCCTATAGAGGATCATCTCATCCCTCGACCTGTGGCTGTCAACTAGTAAAACAACCCAGTGCCACTGCTGAGAGGTCTCTCGCCTAGTGTGCTGAGTGTCATCCAAATATCTTGGGTGAGCCTCGCGTACCTCGCTGCTTATGCCCAAAGTGCCAAAGGACAACAACAAAATTGACTGTGCCAGTGAGTGATGTAGAAGAGAGTCGGATACGTGAGTCCCCTCTGATACCATCAAGTATCGCTCATATGTCTCCTCATCGATCCTGGGTGAACTACTCCCAAAGGTAAGCCTGGTGTCCCTATCTGTGAGTCTCCCTGGATGCAATACTCTAAAACCCTGCTGTGCAGCACCGTATGCCCTTGCATACCACTGATCATCCATGTAATCCTCGACATGCCATTGCACATTGAGGCATACCTTCGTATACTGCTGGATACCCCAAGCTACTGTTGCACCACCCTGTATCGTCTCGTGCCATGACTGTGTCCAGGCATCGGTCACTCCTCGCATGCTCTCAATGTGATGTAGGACACTCCTACTCCACAAGGCAATCCCACACACTACGGTACAACACCATGCAACTCCGTGTCCACCGGAAGTCCACTGCTCAATGCTAGAGGCTCCCACACATCCCTAGATGTAGTGTCCTAGAGCTGTGCCTCTACATGTTGGACTTCCTCCAATCGGTATCATCATCTCCACCGTCGCATCACTATACCCACCGACAAATGGATCATCACTCCAAATCCTCCTCGAGGGGTCCGAGAAGTGAATCTCCCTATGTGTCAGTAGCATTACCACCACTGCTCGGCTCCGCTGCGTCCTTTGTGCCCCACACAAAGGTGAAGAATCCTTGGCCCCATACAAGGCGCCATCTAGTGGCCTGCCAATGCCACCTCCTCCGACAGGCTCGTGCCAAGGTATGTTGACCACCCCGTGATCCCGTGTATAAGTGTCATACCAAGACAACCTAGGAAGTCTTCCCATAAACTAGTTGGCCACTGGAGCTAACCAAAACTCCCCTAGCAAATGTGCATGCTCAACTGCTAGGCCAACTGTACCCTCCAAGACATAGTCAATCGACCTGCCTGGAAAATGATAGGTGATCCTACCTGGATCCCAATGCCAATCTGGGGTTCCTGTACTCCCAGCACCTGGAAACTCCTGCTGAACTATACTTGGGTCCACCACCATCTCCATAACCCACTCCACCGGGTACCAACTCAAAATCTCTCGCCATCCAGCCTCAACATGTGGATGTTGTACCCTGTGCAACTCTGGTCGTCTCATACCGCTATCCAAGTCAACGTATGAGATCTGACTAGGTGGCTCCGTCTCTCTCTCTCCAATGGGAAGAGGTAAAACAACGCTGCTAGTCCCGTCCATGCATGCCTAAAGGGGAATGAACTAACGCTCCAACGTGCCCTTTGGTTGTACCATTAGGGAATCCAGTCGTTCCCCAATGCAAGCCAACTTGGCCGCCGACTTGGCACAAGCCACTCTCATGCCCTCCAACTCCTTGTCCTGCAACAAAATGGCCTCCCGTACTGACGTGGCCTTCCCTTTCAAAACTCGAAGGTCTGCCCGAAGCTGATGATACCGCTGTCTGCGACCATCATCCAATCCCTCTGTATCTCCTAGTGCCTCATCGAATGTGGATACATCTCCTGTCGCCTCACCCATCTATTGTGTGCTACTACCACCCGAAGACTCGGACACGACTCCGGTCATCACCTCAATGGATGGCTCTACTGGTGTAGGCTCTACCTTCTCCACTACGATATCAACCGGCACGGTCAAGGAGGTCTCTAATGAGGGTGAGTCCTCTGTCACACTAGGTGTATCTTCAAACTCCCTACAATCCTGTGTGCTCACATCCTCCAAGTGCGAGGTAACCATTTTGATGGTTTCCCTCTCCGTTACTCAGTCAAGCTGGAGAGAGGTATCCAACTTCTCCACCCAAGCTTTTTCCAAACGCTCGGATGACCCGTCAAATGTTAGTAGATGGAATCTACCCACTGTGTGCCACAAGCCCCTGTCATGTGACTTCCTGTTCCCTCTGTGAAAGTTGCGAGGTCTGCTATCCCGTTGGAGATGAACAAAATCTTTGAATGGAAGGGCATCCCTAAACTCCTGCCCATATGCCTGATACTCAGCGAAATAATCACCCATGTGGCCAGGCTCTGGCTCCTGCTGTGCTCCTGCCCCTGTGTCCGCACCCAGAAAAGTGGGCATGGTAGAACATGTGGGTGTATGTGATGCCATATGTTGAGTGGCATCATGCTCCGGCAAATGGTGGGATGTGCCTGAACTTCGCCAATCTGGAAACCCCTTGGGGTTTCACGCTGTCTAGCCTCCACAGCAGTGAATCTCTGTCCCATCACCTCAATCTGCCTCGACAGATCCTGTACTGATTTGAGGAGCATCTCCCCAAATCTCTTTGCACCATCATCACCTGCCATCGGCTCCTCCTGCTATGTGTCTACAGGCTCCTCATGAAATGGCACTGCTGCTCCAAAACTATACTGCGGCTTGTCTTCGGCCTCTGACTTATCCACTGAAAACTACTCGGAAAATTCTAGGAACTTGGGAAGGTGATCCTTGCCCAAAACCCAGAAAAACCTCAAAAGGGTTTCTTCTAATTCCAAACTTCAAAATTTGACCCTTTGTATTTTGGCCCTTTTTCCAATTTCGTTTTTGGTACTGCAACTGCTATTGCTCTCCAAAATTCCAGCAACCCTCTGTATGATCTCTTTCCCGATGTCATAGACCACAGGCTGAGCCAGATCTATGCTCTGATACCACTGTAATATCCCGAAAGGGAAATAGACAGCAATACAAGCATACGACAATATAGAAAATGCCAGAAATAGAACATAAAGCAAATACTCATAAAAATGCCGGGAATGCTAAGCCATTTTATTAATCTGAGAAATAAAATGTAATACAATAGATGATCGGAATGATAGCACCTATTCTTGCTCAAGGCAAGTGAAGAACTCTCTCAGAAAAGACCGGAAATGGCTGCTCTAAGGATCTGCGTCCTAGCTGCTAGGAAACTGCTGGAAAACTGCTACTGCTGGAATGGACTGGGAACTAGGGGCTGCTTCCCTTGCCGGAATGAGCTGAAAATCTGCAAATCACCTGTACTCGCCAACCCGGACAAAACCCAGAAACCATATCAATAATGGTCAGCCTCCGAAAATCACCAAAGAAACCCTCCTCAAGGAATTACGCTGCCTCTGCAAGGCTCAGCGCAGATGCCAAATGAAAATAGCTGAAACAGTGCCACAACTCCTCAGGAACCCTCCTACTGGCAAAGACTGATCCCCTACTCCGGATATCAACTGAAACTCCTGCAGAAATCCCCAAACCGGAACACCGCCAAGAAGAACTCCGTCCTCTCTCCCAAGGACTGCGCAGTCACAAGAAAAGCCCAGCTCCTCAAAAAACAACCAACCAAACCTCCCGCTAAAGACTGAAGAAATAACCTTACCCGAGCAGGCACTCGAAGTCTTCCGGGGCTAAGGGCGAGATCTCCGACCGGAGACACTCAACGCACTAAACAGTGCTGCAAACAGGCTAAACAGCCAGCGTGCTCAAGAAGACAAATGTCTAGCTCAAATATCATCAACAACAAGAATGCCAAATGAGAGGGCTCTCCCACCTTTTATAACGCTGGCCTCTCTCCAAAACCCTAACGTGGTCTCCCTCTCCTCCACGTGCTCCTCCTCAATCTGCGCAGAAGCTCCTAGAGGTTACGTGGGCCCCCTCCTCTACGTGGTGTTGGACCCCCATGGCTCCCCATAAGTTATAACGTGGTGCTACTAGGGAGATACTTTATTTTACTTGTGAGTTAAACCCCTCTTCTCACTTTTATTTATTAATAAACTATAGTCGGCAAAACTATACAAAAATCGAATATTCTAATTAGCTGTTGCTAATTAGGAATATTACAGTCTAAATCGTAATCAAGCAGGGAATCGCCAATCTCACTCCATCTCCCTGCCTATAATCCAGACCATAATCCACTGTCCCCTGCAAGTACCGCAAAATGTGTTTTACAGCAACCCAGTGCACCCTCCTGGGCTCACACATGAATTGGCTCATCGTGTTGACTGCAAAACATATATCTGGTCTAGTGTTGACCAAATACATCATGGAACCAATCAACTGTCTATACAATGTGGGATCCACCAACTCGGAATCTGAATCGTGAAGCTTCTTCCAATTGGTGATCATAGGTGTCAACATGGGTCTACAATCCTCCATGTGGAATCTGCTAAGGATGTCCACAATATACTTCCCCTGTCCCAGGAAGAAATGCCCCTCCTCCTGCCACACCTCCAAACCCAAAAAGTAATGCATCAAGCCGATGTCCTTCATCTCAAACTCCGACGCAAGATCTCTCTTGCAGTGCTCTATGAGTCTCTCTGCACCCATAATGACCAAGTCATCCACATACAACACTAGAATGAGAGGCTCCTCACCTATCACAATGAAGTATAAGTTTGGATCTGCCTTACTCTTTGTGAAACCCATCTCTTGCAAGTATGTATCTATCCTGGAGTACCAAGCTCTGGGAGCTTGCTTCAGGCCATAAAGGGCCTTCTTCAGTCTGCACACATGGGACTCCTTCCCATGCACCTCAAAGCCCTGTGGCTGCTCAATGTACACCTCCTCTTGTATGAAGCCATTGAGAAATGTAGTCTTCACATCCATCTGGTGGATCTTCCAACCCATCTTTGCTGCTATCGATATAATGGAGCGGATCGAAGTATATCGAGCCACGGGAGCGAAGGTCTCCTCATAATCAACTCCCTCTACTTGGGAGAACCCTCTAGCCACAAACCTCGCTTTGAATTTCTCAATGCTGCCATCTGCAGCATGCTTTACCTTGTAAAGCCATCTGGAAGTAACCACGTATTTGCCCTCAGGCCTCGGCACCACCTCCCAAACATCATTCTTCATGATAGAAGAATACTCCTCCTGCATGGCCTCTCTCCAGACCTGCTGGCTAGCTGCCTCCTCATAGCTAGAAGGCTCAGAGTCAATGATGTTGGCAACCATTGCCATATAGCTACAAAACCTATCAGGTGGTCTGCTCTCTCTGATCGGCCTCTTAGGCCCAGCAACAGATGTGGCCTCTCTCAAGGTATCCTGAAGCCACTTGGGCTTCCTCTTCCCTGAGCACACTTCTCCCACTGGAGAATGAAACTCCTCCTCCTCATCAAGAGCCTGAACTCCTGACTCTTTGTCTACTGTCCTCTTGCCTGAACCTGAACCTGTAGACGTTGGAGTACCGTGTTAACTGTCCATCAGTGGACTCCCTAGTGAACTGCTTTGCGGACTGCTCTGCATGCTGGTCGAAGCACCACCCCTCTAACTCTGTGAGCCACTGCTCACTGATGGACTTGACATCATAATCGATGTACCTCCGAATCCTCCTGATCCCTGCCCACTGGATCCCTGTGCCTGACTCAGTTGCTCCTGAGGGTCTGGTCGATCCAGATACTCTAACTCTCGTGACCTCCCGAAAGCCCTGTCCTCCTCGAATTTCACATCCCGCCTGACAACAACTCTCCTCTGTGCAGGAATATAAATCCGAAAGGCTTTCGAGGTCTCATCAGAGATTCTAAGACACTTTCTTCATGTGGCTCTAGCTTGGTCCCTTCTTAAACGTAGAGTATGCACAGACCCAAAGATACTAAGTGACTAACATCAAAGCCTCTTAAAAGTTCTTCGTGAGTCGCATGCCCCAAAGCACGATGCAGACTCCTGTTCTGCAAATATACAACAGTGTTGCAGGCCTCTGCCCACAAAAACAATGGTAACCCCTGATCATGTAACATGGCTTTGGCAGCCCCAACGATGGATCTGTTCTTCCTCTCCGCAACCCCGTTCTGCTGGGGGTTGTAAGGAACTGTGAACTCCCTCCTAATGCCTGCCTCCGCACAATACTCAACAAACTCACCAAGGGTGTACTCTCCTCCATTGTCCGACCTCAGGGACTTGATCTTCCGACCTGTCTGAGTCTCCACAAGAGCTCTGAACTCCTGAAACCGCTTGAAGACCTCACTCTTGGTCTTCAAGAAATAAATCTAGGTCCTCCTGGAGTGATCATCAATGAATAATACATAATACTCATATCCACTCAAGGAAACATGAGACATCTGACCGCTCACATCGGAATGAATCAAATCAAGTATCCCAGTCGATCTGTTGTCACTGCTGGGAAAAGGGGATTTGGCAAACTTGCCCATAGCACATCCTCTGCATGTATCAAAGTGATCAGTACTGAAATCTGACACACCTGTAGTGATCTCCTGCAATGTCCTCAAGGCTCCATGATACATGTGCCCCATCCTGCGGTGCCAAATCTCACACAACTCTGAACTGCTAGCTCTGCTGCCAGTACTACTACTCAATGCCAAAAGGGGCTAAAATGCAAACTTGTACACCTTTGCATGGTGTACACCTATCACTCTAGCTGAATCAACTGGAGCGCCCATGGGATATATCAGCACCTGTCCTCTCCTGAACAATATCTCATATCCTCTGTCCTCCAATGCTAAGACGGATATGAGGTTCTTCCTCATCCCTGGCACATATAGAACATCTGACACCTTCAAGGGAGGTTTGGGTTCCCTATCAAATGTCAATGTCCCCACACCGACTGCTCTAACAACGCTGTCATCTCCGAGTACTACCTCTATATCAGTGCCACTCTCTGAAAGCTCTGAGAAGTACTCACGGACTCCTATCATATGACGTGAAGCCCCACTGTAAACATACTAGATACCTGAAGATGCTCCGCTAGTGGAGGGAAATGCACACTCCCTCTCAACCTTTGTGGCAGGTGATCCTGCACTAGTGGACTCACAAGCAATGAACTCAAACTCCGGATCAAAGCTATCCATAAAGTCCTCTATCTCTGCTGATGCTGCCATGCTCTGGTTCTTCCCCTTCTTCTTCTTCGGACACACAATTGCATAGTGTCCCATTTTCTGACACTTCCAACACTTCACCTTGGAATAGTCCTTCTGCGTGTTCCCCTGCTTACCTTTACCTTTGCCTTTGCCCCCACCAACACTTGTGGAATCTTGCTTCTTTCCCTTGCCTTTCTTGCCTCCTGCTAACAGTGCTACATCCTCATCCTGCTCAACTGGTTTGGCTACCCCAAGCTGGCTCTTTCTGATTTCTGTCTGTATGCAATCATCCCAGAACCTCTCCCAAGTGGGAAGGGTCTCACGTGCACAAACTCCATTAGCAAAGTTTAGCCATGAACTGGGAAGACCATTCACTGCAATCCGCACCAATTTAGTGGGTGGAATGACCTCTCCAACTGCTGCCAATGCATTTCTCACATTAGTAATCTTTGTGAGATATCCATCTGCACTATCAGTCTTGCCCATCTTAATGGTCTTCAGCTTCTCCCTTAGGACCATTTTCCTGTTCTCATTGGTACTCTGGTAGAGATTGGTCAATGCTGTCCACATCTCATGAGAATATCTCTTTCCTCTCACAATGAGGAATGCAATGGTCTTTGATTCCATCTAGAATCAATCTCTTATCCTTGTTATTCTTCTTATTAAATGCTGCCAACTGAACAACAACAGTAGGCACATTAACAGGGTTCTGTGCGGTATGCACCATGATATCTCAGAGTTCTGCCTCCTTAAAGATGCTCTGCATTCTTTCCTTCCATACAATGTAGTTGCTATGCCCATCCAACCTATCCTCCACCCTCAAGCCCAAAGACATGCTTGCTGTCCTAAATAAACTGAAAATAACACTGTTGTAGTAAAGGTACTGTTTTCTGTGTGAAAAATCAGCTTGTTGTAATTTTTCTTCTTGCTGTCTCAAACTTCACTTTTCAGCAAACTAGCTCTGATACCATGTAGAAATTTTAAGACCGACTCCGGTTTTCAGTTTCTTCTTATTTCTTCCATAAAGTTAAATGCCCATTCCCATAACCATACATTCCACAAGCTGGAAAAATAAATATTTTCTGAAAACACAAATTCTGGAAATTTCACAGTGCTGAAAATGCAGAAATAAAAACTCGAAAAAACAAATCAGCCACACACAGAAATTTGACACGTTGATTTTTGGTCAATATGACCCTGGAAAAACCCCTACAACTCTTGGGGAAAACCAGTTCAAAAGCTTCTTCTTATTTCTGATAAATGCGTTTACAGTGAACAACATACACAGTAAAAATTATAGCAAACACTAAAAACCACTTATCTCGGTTTTCGTGCCACCTTCCACCTTGAAAATCGTGCCAAACAGCAAACAGAAAATTATAGCAATAAATGTTGTACTTTTTGCCTCGAAAAACGTGCCAGAACTACCTGTACGAAACTGTACAGACAGGACAACAGTCCCTTCCTCGATTTTCATGCCTAGAAAATATGCCTCGAAAAACATGCCCTTAACTGCTGATTCTGCTCCTAGAAAATAGTGTTGTCCTTTCCTCGAAATGCGTGCAAACTATTGTACGGATTTTTTGCCTCGGTAACCATGCCAATAAATGTTGCTGTACAGATTTTCTGCCTTGGGAAGTGTGCCCTCCTGTTGTACAGATTTGCTGTGTGTCTTTTGCTGCTCTCCCTCCGCTCAGAAATGTCTCTTCAGCTTTCTCTCCTCCTCTCTCAATCTGCTCATGAAAGAATGAATGATCTTTTTCCTCCTTTTCCTCCTTTAACCTAACCCTAAGTGACTTTTGGGGAATCCCTAAATCCAATGGCTGAGATAGCTTTAGATCTAGGGCTGAGATTAAATGTGCATTTAGATCTCACTTTCTATTTTTTAATTCACCCCACTTTAATAAAGACCCTCTTAGTCATTTATTTCCAAAGTCACTTTTCACTTTCTAATTTCACATTGACTTTATTAAAGTCACTTTAAAATTAGACTTAGTAACTTTATCACTTAAAGTTACTTTTAAATTAGATTTGACTTTATAACTTATAAAGTCACTTTAGGAGAAAAATTAAATTCTTTTTGGACACTTTTCCCTAGGCCAAAGATCAAAGCCTTAGGGAATCCGGTAACCAAATTTCAACATTAGACTTAGACAAAGACCTCCTCCAGCAACCAAGTTAGCCCTTCCCTTCAATAGATGATCCTTGACAAAATATCCAAGTGACAGCTCCCCTGCAATAGTTTCGGTCCCCCAGCAATAGACCTTCGACCCCCAGAAATAAAATTTCGGACCTGCAATAGACACAAAATTTCAGCCCAAGCAATTTCCTAGAAACTTTGCACGTGTGAGAGATAGATGGCCTAGAAACTCGATTTAGGTCTTCCCAACAAATTTTGTCCTTCTCCAGCTACTTCACTCTCTTTTTTGCCTCTCTTCCTTGAAAATCGAACTTGTTCAGTGAATGCTCCAAATAGGTCAAACTGCCTTTCTATATATAGCCTTTTTGCTGGGGCGAATTGCCCTAATGTAGGTTGACTTCATGGGGACAAGGTCGACTTGGTGTGGAGGTGACAAATAACCTTTTTAACTCAAAAATTTTCTTTTTACATGATACAAAAGCCCAAAAAGGTTCTAATAAAAATGACAATGACTCAAGACAAAACCTAGAAGCCTTCAATGTGTTAGTTTTTGTAGCATCAGATGTGTTCTAGCTGCGAAATTTTGTTGAGAGGCTAGAATACATGAGATCTCCAAAACCCAGAAATTGTTTCTGGAAATTCAGATTAGAAGTGTCTCAATTAAATTATTAACCGTTTTTTAAGTATTTCCTAAGTCTAAACTTTGGGAATATGGTTATTAATCAGTATTAATTGAGATAAGGTGAGAATCATCTAGAAACTCAAACGGATCAATCCAAAGATGATCCTAGCCATTAATTAAGTTTTAATCTTGACTGTTGGTGCTCCAACAGTGGATTATAAGAGGATATTGATGTGGTGATGGAGAATACACCAATGCAGATACTCAGTTGCCCAGGCAGTTCGATTTTATCAGTGGCAGTGATTCCACTGAGAAGATAGAGCTAGAGGGTGAGTAGCAGGTGGTAGAGGAGGGTAGCAGCATTCCGGGAAGAATTTTTCCAGTTCCGGAAAGAGGGAAAGGAAGGAATGTCGAAATCCCCAAAGGGTCTGCGTAAGCACTGCGTAGAGGGTGACGTAGGAGGCTCAATGCAGAGGCTAGGGAGGTAATTTTGGAGGCAAAAATTAGCTGTGGGGTGAGATAAAATTCTCACAATAATTTTGCCAGTGTTTTCCTCAAATTAGATTGCTAGTTGGGCATCTAAATTATTGTACTTAGAATTGCTGCTGAAGAATAATAATAAAACCCTCGCTGCACCGATTTTCCCGCATTGGGTTTTTCCGGGGACAATTGTCCAAAAATAACTGTGTCAAAATTCTTTTGTGTGCTTGAATTTCTCAGTTTTCAGTGTTTTACATTCTACAGTATTTTTATGCTGAAAATTGCAGTTGTGATTTTATTTGTTGTTTGCTGTAGCAAATAAAATGCATAATTAAATTTATAGTTAGAAGAATAATTTCCAGTTGTTGCAATGGATAAAATTTTCACATGGTATCAAAGCATGATTGATCAGTCGGAGAGCTTAGAAGTGAAAAAAAGGAATTTCGTTGTTCAGTGAGAGCAATAGGCCGAAATTCCCAGGGGAAATGTAGTCTTTTGCTAGGAGTCCAAGTTACTTCAGGATACTCGATTTTTCAGAGAAAGAAAATTCGATTTTCCAGATCGAGTGATTCCAGAGGCAGAGGGAGCTGCTTAGATCTTTCGTTGGGAAGATCTCTAGCTGGACTCGAAGGGTTTTGCAGCAGTTGCTAGAGCAAAGCCAACGTCGGGTGAAAGTGGAATAAGACACTGTAAATTCTTCAGCATAACCATGGACACAATTGACATTCAGGAGGCTTCAGATCTGTCTTCTAGGTTTGAGGATGAATTTGCTTGCTTGACAAGATCAACTTCACAGGGTGTTTGGTATATAGATAGTGGAACATCAGCTCATATGACATGGGTTAGAAATATTTCTCTAGCTACGAGGAGGAGCAGATGGACTTCCAGATTACTATGGGAAACAAAACGAAATGTACTCCAGTAGGGAGAGGTACCATATATTTTCAGAGGGAGTCAGGAGCAAGCACCAACGCTACAGATGTATTGCATGTGCCAGGATTAGGTATGAACCTGATTTTAGTATCCCAGTTACAGGATAAGGGGTATGAAATTTATTTCGTAGGAAAGAAAGTGTATGTCAAACACCCAAGCTGGAAGAAGGTAAGACAGATTGGAGTTCGAAGCAACAGATTGTACTGGTTGCAGCTCGACTCTCCAATGGCACTAATTGGCAGTGACAATAGTGGTGGGAAGGAGCTGAATGAGTTATGGCATACGAGAATGGGACATCTACACCATGTAGCACTCAAAATGCTCAAAGAAACAGTAGCAGGGGTTCCAGAGCTTGGCACGGAACACGATGATGTGTGCAGGGGATGCGTACTTGGGAAGCATTTCCAAGAAGTGACAACAGAGCAGATGGCGTGTTAGTACTTATACATTCAAATATTTGTGGCCCTATGAGCTCTCAGTGGTGCCGAATATTTCGTCACCTTTATTGATGACCATTCCAGAAAAAACTTGGTTCTACTTCTTGAAGACCAAAGATGAGGTCTTTGATAGTTTCAGAGAGTTTAAGGCTTTTGTGGAAAATGCGACAGAGAAGAAGATCAAGGTGTTTCACTCAGATAATGGTGGAGAATATATTGATAAAGACTCCACGAATTTTTGTACGAAGGAAGTCATCTAAAGAGGATAGACAACTCCATATAATCCACAGTAGAATGTGGTAGTAGAGCGGAAAAAAAAAAACCATAGTTGGGGTTGCAAATGCTATGTTGTATGACCAAGATTTGCCCAGATTTTTATGGGAAAAGGCATGTAACACGATAGTATATATTCAGAACAAGACTCCTCATCGAGCATTGGGTAAGAGAATGCCAGAAGGAGTCTTCTCAGGGAAGAAGCTAGAAGTTAGTTACTTCAAGATCTTTGGCAGCGTTGCTTATTGCCACGTGCTAGATGAAAAACATACCAAATTGGATCAGACTGCAGAGAAGGGGTTTCTCGTTGGGTATAGAGAGACCTCAAAGGCATACAGGATCTACATTCCTATTAGTAGGAAGATTGTAGTAAGATAAGATGTGAATTTCATAGAGGACCGAGCTTTCAAGAGATCTCGTGAGATGCCTGCAGGTGATCAAAATTAGTCACAAAATCTCCTTTTGTCCATCAACAGGGGCAGCCAGTGGGACCGGCAGGAGGAAAACCACAGGGATTAAGTACAATGACTAGTACCAATATTTCCTCAGGGGCAGGAGATTTGGGGAGTTCTCAGCAGGCAGAGCAACAGGGTAGGATGAGGAGGAGATGGTTGAACCTCCCACCACTAGCGGACCAACCAACATAGAAGTTTGTTAGACATTGAGAGATGCCGAGGAGTTTATTGGAACTCCTAGGACGAACAAAAGACAATGCAAACAACATGACAAGTACCAAGCATTGGTGGCTCAGGTTGCAGAACCTTCCAGTTTTCAGATGCCACACAACATTAGGTGTGGGTAGATGCCATGGTAGAAGAGCACAACTCTATCATGACGAATGATGTTTAGGAGGTGGTGCCAAGGCTTGAAGACAAGTCAGTTGTAGGTTCTAGATGGATCTGCAAGATCAAGTATGCTGCAGATGGAAGTATGGAAAAGTACAAGGCTAGGTTTATGGAAAAGGGGTATGCACAGAAAGAAGGAATAGATTATGAGGATACCTTCGCCCCATTTGCCAGATACACCTCTTTCTGACCAGTTATATCCCTAGAAGCTCAAATGGAATGCCAGATTCACCAGATGGACGTCAAGACGACATTCTTGAACGAGGTGATAGAGGCAGAAGTGTACATAGAATAGCCAAAGGGCTTCGAGACTCATGAGAGACGCACTCATGTGTGCAGACTGAAGAAAGCCCTATATGGACTCAAGCAGGCTCCCAAGGCATGGTATGGTTGGATTGACAACTACTTGCAACAGATGGGATTCGTCAAGAGTGACGTAGATCCCAACCTTAACTATTTGATGGTAGAGGGTGAGCCACTCATCCTGGTTTTGTATGTGGATGATCTCTTTTTGACAGGATCATCAGGGCTCATAGAAAACTGCAAGAGGAACCTAGCAACAGAGTTTGACATGAAGGATTTGGGGTTGATGCACTATTTCCTAGGATTGGAAGTGTGGCAGAAGGATGGGGAGATATTCCTTGGGAAAAGAAGATACACTACAGATATTTTGAAGAGGTTCAAAATGTAGGATTGTGGATCCATGTCTACGCCCATGATCACCAGCTGGAAGAAGATAGATGCATCATATGACAAGGATGTTGACCCCACCTTGTATAGACAACTTATTGGATCTCTCATGTATCTGGTTAATACTAGGCCAAATATTTGCTTCACAGTCAATACCGTTAGTTAGTTCATGGTAGAGCCAAAAAGGGTACATTGGGCAACAATGAGGCACATTTTGAGGTATGTGCGTGGCATGGTCGAGTATGGGTTGAGATATACCCGAGGAGATGATGTCAGATTATGTGGATTCACTGATGCAGATTGGGCAGTTAGTTCAGTGGACAGGAAAAGTACCTTTGGGCACTGCTTCAGTGTTGGATTAGGGATGGTTTCTTGGTGTAGCAGGAAGCAAAAGTTAGTAGCACTGAGCTCTGCAGAAGCAGAGTATATGGTAGCAAGCACAATTACATGCGAAGCTATATGGTTTTCGAAGCTACTAGTGAGCTTGTTCATGAAGAGGATGGAGGCGACCAATGTCTACTGTGATAATTAGAGTTGTATATAGCTCTTTGAGAATCCAGTGTTTCATAACAAGTCGAAACACATAGATATTCGATGTCATTTCATCAGAGATTGTGTACAACGTGGAGCAGTGCAGCTACAGTATGTTCCCGCAAAAGTGCAGGTTGCAGATATACTCACGAAAGCTCTAGGGAGAGCTAAGTTCGTCTATTTCAGAGAACAAATGGGTATGGTGGAGAACCCGTTTCAGTAGCAGAGGAAAATTACCTTGGATAATTCTTAGTTGTATCAACAGCAAATGAAAGGGAGTTGCAGTGCAGATGCAGTGTTGGCAGCAGTACAACAGGGTTAGCAGTAGCACAAATGCAATGTATATCAGAGTTGCGTAGTAGTTGGTGGGCAACAGTGGCCAAATATCAACATTGTAACAGGAGATGATGCAGAGACAGGGTGTTGTGACAGGGTGTGCAACATTAGAACACATTCCTCGCTAAGAGGGAGTGTTAGTTTTTGTAGCATCGAATGTGTTCTAGCCAAAAAAATTTGTGGACAGGCTAGAATACATGAGATCTCCAAAACCCATAAATCGTTTCTGGAAATTCTACCTAGAAGTATCTCAATTAGATCATTAACTGTTTTTTAAATATTTCCTAAATCTAAACTTCGGGAATATGGTTAATTAATCAATATTAATTGAGATAAGGTGAGAATCATCTAGAAACTCACACGGATCGATCCAGAGATGATCCTAGCCATTGATTAAGTTTTAATATTGACCATTGGTGCTCCAACAGTGGATTATAAGAGGAGATCGATGTGGTGATGGAGAATACACCAGTGCAGATGCTCAGTTACCCAGGCAGTTCGATTTTCTCAGTGGCATTGATTCAGCTGAGAAGATAGAGCCAGAGGGTGAGTAGCAGGTGGTAGATGAGGATAACAACATTCCGGGAGGAAGTTTTCCAGTTCCGGGAAGAGGCAAAGGAAGGAAGGCCGAAATCCCCACAGGCTCTGCGTAAGCACTACGCAGAGGGTGACATAGGAGGCTCAACACAGAGGTTAGGGAGGTAATTTCGGAGGCAGAAATTAGCTATGGGGTGAGAGAAAATTCTCACAATAATTTTGCCAAGATTTTCCTCAGAATAGATTGATTGTATCAAAATTGTTGCTGAAGAATAATAATAAAACCCTCACCTGTTGCACTAGTTTTCCCACATTGGGTTTTTCTGGGGACAATTGTCCAAAAATAAGCGTGTCAAAATTCTTGTGTGTGCTAGAATTTCTTAGTTTTCAGTATTTTATTTTCCGCAGTATTTTTATGGTGAAATTTGCAGTTGTGATTTTATTCATTGTTTGCCGCAGCAAATAAACTACATAATTAAATTTACAGTTAGAAGAATAATTTCCAGTTTTGCAATAGATAAATTTTTCACACAATGGAGGCTTTGACCTACTAAAAATTGACCCAAGCATGAAACCCATGCTTTAATAAGTTGTTTTCTTTAATAATAAATTTTCTTTTGACAAGTACAATTATAAGGACTAAAACTAGTTACATTCTTCAACACTCCCTCTTAACTAGGGAGATATTTATGAGTTATATGCATATAAGAGTACATGGAAGATTCCAAAATGAAATGAACTACAAAGAGTTCTAGAACACTCAGTGTTGCAGACTAGATACCTGACCAGGGTATTCTATTCAAGTGGGACTAAGGGGACTCAAGCTTTAGCCAGTCTAGGTACCATCAAACTTTTAAGCTCTACCACCAACCTAGGAATCTAGGTGCATATCCAATGTCAGAGCTCCATGACCAACGCCACCCTCTCTCTTCAGGATCTAGACATCAACACATAGGCCGACCAAATGTCCTCCCAAGTATCTTTCCATAAGATGCTTCATCTCTCCCTATCAACTAAATCTGTAACATCAACCAACCCAAGCATGCTTTTAAAATATTCAAACTTATTATTTGGAAGAGATTTCGTCAACATATCAACTACCTATTCATCTGTCATAATATATTGTAGCTTCATGACCCCATCTTGTACCAAAATCCTAATGTAGTGGTATTTGTTGTTGATATGCTTCGTCCTTGCATGGAGTACAAGGTCTTCGGACATCTTGATGTTGCTTTGATTATCACAATTTATCACTGTAAGATCTAGAGGCTCTCCAAACAAGTCTAACAAGAGTTTTCTTAACCAAACAACTTCCTTTCCTACACATTTAGGCTTCAACAACATATTCTGCTTCAACACTACTTAACGCAATAGGATCTTGTTTTCTACTCATCCATGAAATCATTGCAGATCCCAAACTGAAACATCCACTGGTAGCGCTTCTTCCATTAGTCTCACTGCCACCCCAATCTGAATCAGTAAAACTTGTTAACTTGACTTCCTTTCCATCATACTTCAGACAGTGAAATATTGTGTGACGTTGTTATCTCAAAATATGCTTTGTAGCTATCCAATGGTCATGAAGAGGCTCCAATTGAAATTGACCAAGGACTTTTACTGCAAAACATATATCAGGTCTCATATCTACCAAGCACATCAGAGAACCCACCAACTTACGATAGCTAGTAGGATCGACGAGACTAGAGTCGGAGCTTCTCAACTTCTTGAAATTAGTGATCATGGGAGTAGTCGTAGGCTTGGAATCCATCATGTCGAATTTCTGCAATATCTCGATTATGTATTTACCTTGACCCAGATATATCTCACTGGGTTTTTTCCAGACTTCCAAGCCCAAGTAATAGTGCATGAGTCCCAGATCTTTCATCTCGAATTCAACAACCAACATTTTCTTGCATTCTAGTATTCTGCGCTCCACACCTGTCATAAACAAATCATCCACATATAGTAGTCTAATGACTGGTTCATTCTTTACCACTTTAATGTATAGGTTTGCATTGGCTGAGCTTTTGATGAACCTAATTCCTAAGAGATATGCATCCATTCTTGCATACCATGCCCTAAGAGCTTGCTTCAAGCCATATAGGGCTTTCTTAAGTCTACAAACATGTGTATCTCTGTTATTTATTTCAAAGCCTTCTGATTTTTCAATGTATACTTCTTCATCAATGGTTCCATTTAGAAATGTTGTTTTGACATCCATTTGATGGATATTCCATCCCATAGTAGTAGTTAGTGAAACCAAAGATCTTATAGTAGTATACCTGGCAGTAGGAGCAAATGTTTCTTCATAGTCTATACCTTCCTTTTGTGAGAAACTCCTTGCAACAAATCTAGCTTTGTATTTGTCTATTCTTCCATCAACAACATGTTTGATTTTGTAGATCCATTTTGAGGTGACAACCGATTTGTCACTTGGTCTAGGAAAAATTTCCTAGACTCCATTCTTCATGATGGATGGATATTATTCTTGCATCACCTTCTTCCATTCCTCTTGATGAGCAACTTCTTCAAATGTAGTTGGTTCAACTTCTATCAATTTTGTCATGTATGATGCATAACCTGAATATCCCTTTGGTCTTTTACTTTCTCTAAAAGTTCCTTTAGTAGCTCTATGTCCTTCAACATCTTCAAGTGTAGCTTTTAACCAATTTGGTCTCTTCTTTGTTTCGGGAATGATTACAAGTTGAATAGGCTCACTTGGTCCTTCTTCTTCTTCTTCTTCTTGGTTTGTAGTTGTCTTGTCATGATGCTCTTCTTCTTCAAATAGTGGTATATCTTCGTCATTGGATTCGATTGGAATATCCTTGGATCTTTTGTAGGCATGATTTTCGTCAAATATTACATCCCTACTAACTTCAATTTGTGTTCCTTCCTTGATGTAGATTCTATAAGCCTTTGAAGAAAGACTGTAACCAACGAAAATCCCTTTTATGATTGTAGAATCCAATTTCTTTCGCTTGTCTTTTGGAACATGGATGTATGCGGGACACCCAAAGATTCAGAGATGATCTACACATGGCTTCTTTCTTGTGAATGTTTCTTCCGATGTCATATTATCAAGGATTCTATGAGGACTTCTATTTTGTATATATATTGTTGTCATTGCTGCTTCTCCCCATAGAAACTTTGGTAGATCTTGATCAAATATCATAGTTCGTATACATTCTTTAATTGTTCTATTTTTCATTTTTGCAACTCCATTCTGCTCGGGGTTGTAGGGAACAATGAGCTCCCTCTTAATACCTGCTTCTTTACAATATGCAATTAATTCTTTTGAGTCGTATTCTCCACCATTGTCGGATCTTAAAGTCTTTATTTTTCTGTAATATCCCCAAAACAGAAATTTGGACAATAGATACCAGAAATAAACTTGAACAACAAAATAAACGTAAATAGACACAACCAACAAATAATACACAATGGATGCCGATAAAATCACTGAACCCTTTTATTAAACCATGGGAAATTGTACATCAACATGAAGGGATTGTGGAACTTGAGCTTTCCAAGCAAGCAGAGAAAAACTTAGAAAAAGATCTCTGGCCCAACCGATGAATGGCTTTGGCAATGATGTAGATGGCTCGGTGAGAAGATTGTTGCAAATCGGCTACGACAAAATTGATCTCTCCAAACTCCACCAAAGCACTGTGATATTTCTGAGTGAAACCTCCTCAAGAGTATTAGGGTTTTGTCCAACACTCACTGGCACACCCGAGGATTTCCATCCTGGGGCTACCCATGAAGTAGAGAACCGGGTTCTCAACCTCTCATTCAAGAAGTAATATTGAATCCAAGATGTTCTCCAATGGTCCTCCCTCCTCTTTTTATAGATCTGATGGACTCCTCTAGAAGCTCTTATTTTATTATTATTTTAAGTATTGAGCACATTTCCCTTAATTAAATATTCTTTTTAATGCGAGAAAATGGTCAATTGGCCATCATGTCTCCTCAGGTCACTGAAAATCACTCCTAGCCATCCCATCCTATAGATCTTCTTGTTTTGGTTCCAACGAGCTATTGCACTAAGGTGTTCTGCCAAGAATTCCTCCTGAAATGCCACCTTAGGCGTAATTAATTGAGTTAGGCCCATAAATAACTCAATTTTCTGAAAGTTGTCGGAATGCAACAGAATGAAAGGTTAACTGTGTGGATGGTGGAATATGCCAAGCGAATACCATCGGACCTTATAAGAACTCAAAACCCCTCCAAAAGCCTCCAGGGCCTGCCGATGATGCCAACCTGTACCCATAGTATTAAAAACTAGTCGGCTTGAATCGGAAACTGGTCAAACCAGCCGGTTCATTAGCCGACTGGGTCAAACCGGTAGAAAAACCGGGTTCGACCCTCCTCTTCGCCAAAAAAACCGGTCCAACCGGTGCTAATCGGGAGATAAGAGTGTGTATAGCACGTTAGGCAAGGAAATTGATCGCTCGCTTTTTATACTTGCCCGGAAGTAGGGGCCGGGGGTGACAGAATTATTGAGTCATTAAATTGGGTTCAGCGCAGACACAAAAACTGAATCTTCTGATGAGGCTGCTGGCCGGGAAGGTGCGGTGCGGCCAAGAGAGAGATGTGCCCCTTGAAATCCATACCCGAGAAGAGAAGATAAGGAAGGCCGCCAAGTCTGCGTATGGAACAGACGGTTTAGGATGGAACTGGCCGGTTCATTGTCAGGCCAACTATGGACCCAAGATAATGCATTTGTGTGAGTTTTGGAACTTTTTTGAGGGAAATTTGGGGTTGTTTTCCTCCAAAAACATCCCCTCTAAGAAAAGCATGCCTACCCTCTCATTTTCCTGACACATCCCTAGCAATGTTGGCAATTAATGGTAATGTTAATTTCTTAAAGTAAAAGTGATTTTTAACATTACCATAAAATGACTTAGGATGTTTGAGAGTGGTTTCGACCTCATTGGATTTCATATGGAGAAACTAGAATTTTAGATTTCACTCAAAATTCAACAGACTTAATGTTTTTTCAGGGTTTCATGGTTTGGGGTTTGCAATGTTTACATTTGATTTTATCATGTGTAAGGGTATGAGATTGGCATTTGATCAAGAGCATGAAGCCCTTTAAGAACCTTGATGTTGGTGGCATTGATTGTTGAACTTTGTTGATGTTGGTGGTATTGATTGTTGAACTCTCCTACCGTGGCCTTATCAAGAATGTACCCTTCACTCAAAGGAAAACAACTGGTTAGGCATGCTAATCTTTTTCTACCACATTTTAAGGTTGAGGAGATGAACCCTTCACTCAAACCAAAATCATTGGTTAGACATGTTAAACTTTTTCAATTTCTATCATGTTGTAAGGTTGAACAATCCAAGTCTGAAGACTTTGAGCTAGATGATGTTTATGTATCTCTTGTAGATGATCCCATTTCTAGTAGCGATGCATCAATGATGATTTTTTTGAGAGACCATGTTGCTCAGTGATTTGTAGTTTTGATGTCTATTTTTGCTACTACTACTACTACTACTACTACTAAAGTTGTAGAGGAGTTTTAGGAGTCCTCAAACTCTGAGCCATATTATTTATGTAGCTCATGTTTATGATCCCTTGTCCAGTAGTGGTGATGATTTTGATCATGATGAGGAGTGATCATGTTGTTGATCACTAATATGTAGTCTTGTAGTAGGCCAATGGCCTCATAGCTTGTAGCATTGTTTTTGGACTTTATAGGCCATTTGGAGCCTCATTGCTTATGTATTATTTCGATGATATGTATTGCACTTGGTTCCATTTTGATATATTCACCTTTACATGGTATATAAATGAGCAAACTTTGCATATTTTGTCTCTATTGGCTTGGAATCATGGTTACAAATCTTACAAATTGTTTTTTTTATTAAAAATCAATTATTTGATGTATTTTTTTAAAAACCGGTTCATTTAGACCTGACCAGTACCGGTTAGAAACCCAGTTCATTAGGTCCACCGGCCCAGTCACCGGTTCCGGTTTTTAATACTATGCCTGTACCTGTGACCTATCTGCTCCCAACTCTGAAAGTCCATCCTAACCATGTCATAAGGGATATCGGAAAAAGGAATATTATATTTTCTTTTAGTTAAGGTCTCCACTTCAGATCTAAATTCCTTGAACTTTTCAAATACTTCGTTTTTTGTCTTGAGAAGATAGAGTCATGTCTTTCTAGAATGATTATCAATGAAGGTCACGTAATAAAGATGACCTCCAAGATATTTGTTAGACATTGGCCCACACACATCAGAATGAATGAGGTCTAGTATTTCCTTAGACCTTGTATCACTACTTGTAAAAGATTTCCTTGTATTCTTTCCCAAAGCACATCCCTTACATACTCCTTCATGATCTTCCTTGATGTTGGGGATGCCCTTTACCATTTGACTGAGTGACGGTATTATCTTGTAATGAATATGCTCATATCTTCTATGTCAAGTTCGATAGGATTTATCTCCATGTGAACTAGGACTTGAGGAGATGGTGTTATAACTCTATATAGCCTTCCTTCATGAACTCCAATAACTTTTTCCTTTTCAATACTTGAATCTTTTTCCCAAACCAAAACTTTACCATCTACAAAGGAAACCCTATCTGCTTTATCTTCTAAACAAGAAATTGAAAGTAAATTCTTTTTCCAACCTGGGACATAGAGTATATTGTTGAGGTGTAGCTTTGCTCCACTTTCCAGCTTCAATGATGTAAATCCAAGGCCCTTGACTGCATAATTGTTGTTGTCTCCTAGCTCCACTGCATGAGATAATGGATCCTTTGATAGAGTATGAAGTTGTCCACTTTCCACCGCCATATGTCTTGATGCTCCACTATCAATGATCCATGTATTGTCATCATCAGGGGTACTTGTAAGTGCAACCAAGAATCCTTCACTCTTGACTTTCCTAGATAGGTTTTAGATGATCCTTCCAATCCAGCTTCCTGCAATTCTTACGATATTGAATCCCATCTTCAAGTAACTTGCCATAGAGGGAATAACCTTTTCTTCCAAGCCAACAAAGTGATCTTCAACCTTCTTCAACCTCAGCTCTGATATCATGTTGAGAAATCAATGCTTATAGGAATTAGAGTTTGATTCCTCTTTCTTGATAATTACTTGTGAATTATGTTGGCTTCCATTCTTAATTAGTTCATCTTTCATCAAGCAATTTCCAAATTATACGTATATGAAGACCACAAGAACAAGAGACACAAGATGTAGGTGCTTAGCCAAGGAAAAACCCCTACAAGGGGAAAACCCAATTAAAAACTCTTCCTTCAGTAGATTCAAATCAATATGAGACACTTCCAGACTTCTTGGACCTAGAGAAAGACCTCCTCCAACCACCAAGTTAGCCCTTCACTTCAATAGATGGTCGTGACAAAATCTCCAAGTGTTAGCTCCTCAACAACAGTTTAAGTCCAGAATTTCGACACCTTAGTAGAACTTCGACCCCCAACAACAAAGTTTTGGACCCGCAGTAGGCAAAAAATTTCGGCCCCAGCAACTACCCAAAAAATTCGCACGTGTGAGAGATAGATAGCTTAGAAACTCGATTTAGGTCTTCCCAGCAAATTTCGTCCTTCTCCAGCTACTTCGCTCTCTTTTCTGCCTCTCTTCCTTGAAGATCGAACTTGTTGAGTGAATACTCCAAATAGGTTGAATTGCCTCTCTATATATAGCCTTGACGCTGGGTCGAATTGCCCTAATGTAGGCCGACTTCATGGGGACAAGGCCGACTTGGTGTGGAGGTGACAAATAACCTTTTTGACTCAATAATAATTCTTTTTACATGATACAAAAGCCCAAGAAGGGTCTAATAAAAATGACAATGACTCAAATGACTCAGGACAAAACCTAGAAGCCTTCAATGGAGGCTTTGACCTAGAAAACATTGACTCAAGCATGAAACCCATGCTTTAATTAGTTGTTTTCTTTAATAATAAATTATCTTTTGACAAGTACAATTATGAAGACCAAAGCTAGTTACATTCTTCAACAAGAAAGACACAGGTCTCCCTGTACAGGCCCATTGTGGCCCTTGAATCATCAATATTTCAGTTCATTAATCAAGCTCCAAGTTTAATCAATAGAGTATGAGCTATCATTTCTGCACATAGACTTTAACCATGCCCACAACCAAGTGTGATCACTAGTGCATACAACACATACATGTGTATAATTTCCTGCATGAGGAAAGACAGTGCGAAGCCACAGTAGCAAGGACCATTCATCAGGGCTTCAATACTTCCAAGATTAGGAAATTCAATCATTCTTCATGCAAACAACATTAAGATGAACATTTATATTTAAATTTTTCTCCCTGAAAAAATCAATATAGAACTGTGATCACAAAGGAAACATGTGTTAAAACTTCATTTCCTTTAACCACAGGAGAACATTGCACATTTTATACAACAATATAAAATCAACAAGATAGCATAAACATACAGTTCATGGCACAACTCTACATGAGAGGGGGAAACTTATCTTGATTCAAGATGAAGCTGGGCAACTGAGTTGGGGATAGCAACTCTCCGCCCAATCATGGACGAGCTGCAGCTAGTCCTTGCAGCTGTGACTCCTGAGCCAGATTCTAGAGACTGAGGTAGCTTGCTCAAGGGATTAAACATAGTTTCCAATTGAACCAGGGGTTCTAGAGGCTCCTCCTCCTCCACCCACCAGCTGATTTCAGTTAATAGAATGCACAGGGAGTCTAGAGACCTGCTGTCTCCACCCTTCAAATTTCAACACGGTGGCTCCACCCAACTTGGGAACTCCAAAATCTAAAATAAAACCAAATTACAGCAAGGAAGCATTCAATAATCCTCCAGGAATTTTCCAAGAACAATTCCTCCACCCCAGCCCTCAGGGAACTCAGAGAAAAACCAACTCCTTCCTCTGGCCAATGGGAAATTGAGAGGCAATTACTTCCTCACCTAGAGATGATTTATCCTTGCTTACTTGCCAACCGAGAGCTCATTTCCTTGCTCCATTGCTTTATTCTTGGCTTTTTTATTTCTTTCCTCCTTTGTGGCTGCCTGTGCTCTTCTTTCTTTTCAGATCTACCTTCCTTTATTTTCTTTGCGTTTTTCTCTGTTTTTCCTCCCAATTCTGCTCTCTTCTCACTTCAGCGTTTCTTCTCTGCTTCTCCTCAACTATTCGAATGGTCTCTTCTCCGCTGCTTACCATTCGAATGATCCCTCCCTTTTCTCCTGCGCTGTCTAACTGTTCGAGTGAGTCCTCTCCCTGCTGTGCAGTTTCCAGTTGCTCGAGTACCCTTCAAACAGTGACCTCTGTCTCTCACAGTTTTGCCCACCTTTCCAATGGTGCCACCTGTCCATCTGTCCCCCAAATTCATTGTGGTTGGTTAGCTTGTTGCAATGGGTGGCCTGCACACCTTACCAGCTGGCAGCTTGTCCATTTTCCTCTTTAATTTTTTGTCCTGTTTGCTTGTCAATTTGACCAAGGCAAGCATGGTCTGCGTATTTCTGTTTCAGCCCCATAAATTTAGAGAAATACCAGACCATTAAAACTCACTAACCAGCCTTCAATGGCTGCCAACAGTAAATCTGCAGCAGTAAACCTGAACATCCCAAGCAAGTAACCATCCTCAGTCCCTGGAATCCATGCCCCTTGATTCAGCCCCAATTTTTTGTCAAATATTTACATAAAAAATAATAATAATAATAATTCAATTTTAAGGTCACAGCCAATCCAGACACCAAATTGGTGTATGAGACCCCCAACGATATGACTGCTAAGTCTACGAAGGCATACATACTGTACCCCCCTCTGGTTTTGAACCTGTGACCTCTTAGGAGGAAACACATGCTCTTAACCATTAGGCCCACTCAAGCTGTATCAAATGCATTTCATGATTGGAAAAATGACTGGGGCTGTAATACCTCACTGCTGGTTTGACAACTAAGTTATATTAGGTTTTCCCACTGTAAAAAAAGTGACCCTTTAAAGATTCCTTATTAGTAAAAATCATTTAACATAGCAATCACCTAAAAATGAATAGATATTGTGATTAGAAGGGCTGATAGACCAAGTTGGTTTGAAAGGAATTTTGTTCTTTTTTTTTAATGGCCAGGGGCTTCTTCTGTTGCTTTGCCTTCTCTGATTTAGCCATATTCATTTTCTTTTGAATCAAGCATAGTTGGTGATTGAGGAGAAAAACTGTGCTTTAGGAAAAAGGGAGTTACTCATTGCTGAGAGGGATATTTTTAGAAGAGAACTCCAAAGATATTACATTTAGAGAAGTCCAAAGCTATTACAAGAGAGAAAAATATCTATTACCTTTCTAGTTTATCCATAATTCTTTTAATTTTCAATCTTGCAGAGTTGTTGATTGCGGAGAAAAACTCTGCTTTAAAGAAAAAGGAGTTACTCATTGCTGAAAGAGATGAATTATTAGAAGCGATGTCCAAAAATGTTATGGTATTGCGGAAGGAGATCGATACAATTCAGGTGACAAAACTTGTTTGAGCATAAATGAAGCTTCTGTGTACTATTGTTGTACATTTTCATGAAATTTATATATTTGAGCTATTGATGCTTTGATGTTGTACAGTCTACTCTATATTTTCCAAGCAATCTTTGAAATTAGTTAATCATGATTTTTTTTTTTCTTCTTTTAGTGGGGAGCCTATAATACCATTACCCCATAATTGCCAATACCATTGTTTTTCTGGGTACGTAGGGGATTGCAATCAAAGTATATGTCAAAAAAATATTGTGTCTATTTAAGTCATACTAATATGCTATAGTTATCCTCTTTAAAGGGCCAAGAAAATATGCCAAAATCCCTTTTTTCTGTGGTAGGAGTCACGCTAATACAAAGTAGCTATCCTTGTAAAGGCCTAATAATTTGTAACATTCTCCTCTTCATCATATGTAGAAGTTTGTTAGATGATGAAGAAGTTTCCCACCAGTATAGATTTTGGTATACAAGCGAGTGTTAGCTACAGGTAGGTTCTCGTCTATATATGATGTTGACTTACCATCGTTCTATCCTAAATCATGATCTATGATTATCGGGCAGACAGCCATTTTGATGAAGACTAAGAGGAAACAAAAAGAGGCTAGGAAGGTTCATATGAAATTGACACCCCATTAGAGGCATTGGTTAAAATTTCAGCACATTACTAAGACCTTGTGGTGGGGTGGTGTACTCCAATTGCATGTTGGTCAAGAGGGTGTCCAAGATAAGTTGAATAGTATAAGTTCCTACTTAGCTACTCCTTTTATCATGTGTATTTTTCATCTCTTTTATTTATTATTAGAAATTATCAGGGTTTTTTTTTCTCCTTTATCATTTGTTTATTTATTTGCATATTTTTTCTTTCATAGTAGAATTTATGAAGTTTGTGTTTCCTGTTTATTTTTACGTGTCATTTGTTTTCTATTCTTGTCTGTCACACATGCATTTATGAATAGTCAGTGCTTTAGTGTTTGTGTGTATAAGTTCGCGCTTAGGTACATGTATGGGTACAGGAATACCATTTTGAGAATCATAGGTTGTTGGCTATAGGGTGGATTTTAAACCATATATTTACACCAACTAGTATGAACCATAGTTTTAAAAACTGGCCTGGTTTGAACTGGAACTGGTGTGGGGATAGAACTGATCAGACCCTCATGGAAGGACTAATCAGTAGAACTGAGTTTACATTATGCATCATTGTGAATGGATGTGTAAAAAACAACTTGTAATATTCCAAATTAGCAGTCAGCTAATTGGAATATTAATTTTGATTTATTTTGGCATTCCCTAATGTTGGGCGGAAATAAAGTGGGTAGGGGACCCACAACTAATAATTAAGCCAAATAAAGTCTTTTCCTAAAGTCCCCAAGGGAAAATTGCTGTTCTAGTGGTGGGGTCGAATTGGCTTTAGGTGGTAGCATAGAAGAGGCACAAAAAGGACAGCGTGGGATTAGCTAGAGGAAGGCAACACGTGATTGGCCAAGGAGAGGCAGCGCGGCCAAAGAGAGGCAGCGCGGCCAAGGTGGGACCCAAGGCATACGTTGGGCCTCAATGGATAAAGGGAAGAAGGGAAGGCTCATTTTGGTATTCATTCATTCATCTTATTTTCTTGGTCATTTTGACTGAAGCACGCTTGAGCCAGAGAGCCAAGTCTGCAGTGTTGTTTAGCACACGAGATCTTCAAGCGGAGATCTCAACTTCTACCTCGGGGGACTTCGAGTGTCCGCTCAAGAGAGGAGTTCTGCATGGAATTACACAGCAGCAACAACAGGAAGAGCGTAGCCCCTTCAGGACTGCGCAGAGGTAAAGTAGACTATACAGTGATTGCGCAGTTCAATTCAATGTGGGTGTCGGGAGTGTGGAGAGAAGCGAAGTTTCAGCAGGAGATTTGGAGGGGAGGTTAGCCACCTCCTACCAGGTATTTTGGTAGCTCTCCGGAGGCATTTTCTAGCAGATTCATCCAGAGGTTTGATTTACCCAGCAGTGTAGTGAGCCAAGCCCAAGAGGGCCAAATTCCGAAGTCAAGCTTTGGGCGGACCCTTTCTGGGTTTATTGAGGAGAAGCCAAGATTAATTTGGCAGAATTTTCTGGGTAGGTTTGAGGCTTCAAACAAAGATCCTAACGCAGCCAACAGCTAAAAGAGCTAGAGGAAATTGGGCCGAAATTCCGAGGTCAACATTTGGCCAATTCCTTCGTGGATTTTTGTGGGTTTGGTGAGTAGAGTCTGGGGTAAAAATCCCGGAATTTTTTGAGCAGAGGAAGCATCCCAACCAATAGTCCAAAGTTAGGCAACAACAACATTTCTAGGCTAGGCAACACAGAGACTGAGCCACGCAAAGGCACTTTCAGCCAGAGTTTTTGCTTGGGTTTGAGTTGTTCTTCAAGCCTGCCTTGAGCAGGCCCAGGTGCAAACTTTCCAGCACCTCAATTGTACTCTTTCCCAATATATTAATAAAATGGCTCAGCAATGATTTTGGCTCCAATTTGTGTGTTCTAATGGTGTTTGCATTTTTGTTGTAGTTACTTGTTCATTGACACTTTTATTACTGTTAATCTCCATTTGGGATATTACAGTGGTATCAGAGCTTCGTTCTTGGCTCAGCCGTGGGGATCTTTTTCTATGAACTAGGAGGGTAGGCAGAACATTACCCACCAAAGGCAGTAGAGGTAGCAAATATGGGGGATTCAAGGAGCAAAGGGGAAGCGACATTTGGTAGCATCTTAAAGGCCCTAAATGATTTAGCCAAAGGGCAGAAGAGAATGTTAGAAGGACTCAAGCAACAAAATAGGGATAAGAGCATCCGTCATGAGTTCCTATTTGGGGAGACGTCAGGGGTCTCACAACAGTGTGACCACCCTTTACTAGCCACTCACTCGCCAGCCTTCAGTAGGCCAACCAGGACCACGATGCCTACATTTCTACTGTCGGTACCGAGTGAGCAAGGTAGGCGGCATGATCATATACCCATGGGAGATTATTTCCGAGAATGGCAGTCCATGGGGGAAAACTTCAAAGCAGTCTTTTCCTTCAGGGATTACTGCCAGCTCAGGTAGGATGAAAAAGGCAGGAACAGTGGGGGGTCTAGCATGCAAAACTCTGAGTTGCAGCGTACCATTGGGAGGATACCTTTTCCCAAGTATGATGGATCCACCGAGTGCACAACTCGGGATCGGGTGGAAAAGTTGGATACCTTTTTCCAGCTTAACCGAGTAACAGAGGGGGAAGCCATCAAAATGGCTACCTCGCTCTTGGAAGATGAGGGTACACAGGATCATGGGGAGCATGTGGATACACCTAGTATGACGCAGGGGTCACCTGTGTTGGAGACTTCCTTGACCATGTTGGTTGACATCCTAGTAGAGAGAGTAGAGCCTACCCCAGTAATGCCATCCGTTGAGGTAATGACTTGGGTAGTGTACGATGATTCGAGTGGTAGCAGCACGCGGCAGATGGGTGAGGTGCCAGGAGATGTATCCACCTTTGATGAGGCGCTAGGAGATATAGAGGTGTTGGACGATGGTCGCACACAGCCGTGTCATCAGCTTCAGGCCGACCTTCTAGCTTTGAAAGGGAAGGCCTCATCAGTACGAGAGGCTATTTTGTTGCAAAACGAGGAACTGGAGGGAATGAGAGTGGTTTGTGATCAGTCAGCAGCCAAGTTGGCCCACATTGGGGAACGATTGGATTCCCTAATGGTACAGCTAGAGAGCACATTGGAGTGTTAGAGCAGCCCCCTTTAGGCATACATAGACGGGGCTAGCGACACTGTTAGGTCACCTCTTCCCATTGGAGGGAGAGAGATGAAGCCACCTAGTCAGATCTCATGTGTTGACCTGGATAGCGGGATGAGACAATCAGAGTTGCACAGGGTGCAGCACCCGCATGTTGAGGTTGGATGGCGAGAGATTTTGAGTTGGTACCCGGTAGAGTGGGTTATGGAGATGATGGTGGACCCGGGTGTAGTTCAACAGGGGTTTCCAGACACTGGGAATACAGGAACCCCAGACTGGCATTGGGATCTGAGTGGGACTACCTATCGTTTCCTAGGCAATCCGGTTGACTATGTTTTGGAGGGTACAATTGGCCTAGTAGTTGAGCGTGCACATTCGCTAGGGGATTTTCGGTTAGCTCCAGTGGCCAACCAGTTTATGGGCAAACTCCTTGGGTTGTCTTGGTACGACATTTGTATGCGGGGTCACGGGGTGATCAACATACCTTGGCAGGATCTTGTCAGAGGAGGTGGCATTGGCAGGCCACCAGACAGTGCCTTGTATGGAGCCAAGGATTCTTCGCCTTTGTGTGGGACACATAAGTCGCAGCGGAGTAGAGCAGTGGTGGCATCACTAGTGACACATAGGGAGATTCAGTTCTCGAACCCCTCATGGAGGGTTTGGAGTGACGATCCATTCATCGACGGGTGTAGGGATGCGACGGTGGAGGTGATGATACCGATTGGGGGTGGTTCGACATGTAGAGACACAACTCTAGGCCATCAAATCCAAGGATGTGTGGGAACATCTATCATTGAGCGGTGGACTACCGGTGGACATGGAGGTGCATGGTGGTGTACCATAGTGTGTTGGACTACATTGTGGAGTAGAAGTATCTTACATCACATTGAGTACACGCGAGGAGTGACTGGTGCCTTGACACAGACAAGGCACGAGACGGTACAGGGTGGTACAGTAGTAGCAGGGGGTATCCAACGATGTACAGGGGTATGCCGCAGTGTGCAGTGGCATGTTGAGGAGTACATGCATGATCGGTGGTATGCGGGGGTGTATGGTACGGCGCAACGGGGTCTTAGAGTATTGCCTCTAGGGAGGCTCATGGATGGAGACAATGGGCATACCTTTGGGGATAGTTCACCCAGGATCGATGGGGAGACAAATGAGTGACGCTTGACGGTATCCGTGGGGACTCACACGCCTGACCCTCTTCTACATCACTCACAGGCATAATCTATTTGTTGTTGTCCTTTGGCACTCTGGGCATGAGTAGTGGGGTATGCGAGGTTCACTCGAGATATTTGGATGACACTCAACACACTAGGGGAGAGACTTCTCAGCAGTGGCATTGGGTCGGTGCGCTAGTTGATAGCCACAGGTAGGGGGATGAGATGATCACCTGCAAGGGTGGCATATCAGTCATCACTGAGCCTACGCCTGGGGAGTGGGTCACAAGGGAGACATGCATCACTCTTTTCTCAGGGCATGTTGAGACCATGCATGAGCATAGGATACTGGGTATAGTCAAGGTAGCATCCCAGTATGTGTCTGGGCTCCAGACAATGTATCGACACATTATCGAGAGGGTGGATGACAAACCCAGTGGAGATGGTTGGCAGGAACAGGAGGGATCCACATACCTTGAGTCGCTTGCGAGTATTAGAGATCCATTTATTGGTTGCATTCAGGGGGTGGCTAGTTGTCACATGTGGCTTCCAGGGGTCATTGGCACTACACAGTGTCAGGCACAAGGCAAGTTAGCATGCATCAGATTTTCCCATGATATATGGACCCTCTATCTTGGTCACATGTAGGGACTATAGATGAGGCACGGAGGGATTCCTGCAGTTGTTAGAGCTATGGTGCAGCAGGTCCGAATATGGGAGGCAGAGATTCAGTTGATTGATAGAACATTTTGTTTCGTGATGGTCGGAGTCAGGACTGTAATATCCCCAAATTAGTAGTCAACTAATTGGGATATTAACGTTTATTTATTTTGGCAAATCCTAATGCTGGGCAGAAATAAAATGGGTAGGGGACCCACAATTAATAATCAGGCCAAATAAAGTCTTTTCCTAATGTCCCTAAGGGAAAATTGTGGCTCTAGTGGTGGGGTCGAGTTGGACTTAGGTGGCGGTGTAGAAGAGGCACGAAAAGGACAATGTGGGATTGGCTAGAGGAAGGCAGCTTGTGATTGGCCAAGGAGAGGCAACGCAGGCCAAGGTGGGACCCAAGGAATATGTAGGGCCTCAATGGACAAAGGAAGAAGGGAAGGCTCATTTTGGCATTCATTCATTCATCTTATTTCCCTTGGTCATTTTGACTGAAGCACGCTTGAGCCAGAGAGCCAAGTCTGTAGTGTTGTTTAGCACACGAGATCTTCAAGTGGAGATCTCAACCTCTACCTAGGGGGACTTCGAGTGCCTGCTCAGGAGAGGAGTTCTGCATTTTGGTGAGGGAATTACACAGCAGCAGCAACAGGAAGAGTGTAGCCCCTTCAGGACTGTGCAGAGGTAGAGTAAACTGCGCAGTGATTGCGCAGTTCAGTTCGGTGTGGGTGTCGGGAGTGTGGAGAGCAACAGAGTTTCAACAAGAGATTTGGAGGGGAGGTTAGTCACCTCCTACCAGGGATTTTGGTAGCTCTCCAGAGGCATTTTCCAGCAAATTCATCCAGAGGTTTGATTTACCCAGTAGCGTAGTGAACCAAGCCCAAGAGGGGCCAAATTCAGAAGTCAACCTTTGGGCGAACCCTTTCTGGGTTTTTCTGTGTTTATTGAGGAGAAGCCAAGATTAATTTGGCAGAATTTTCTGGACAGGTTTGAGGCTTCAAACAGATATCCTAACGCAGTCATCAAATAGAGCTAGAGGAAATTGGGCCGAAATTCTCGGGTCAACATCTGGCCAATTCCTTCGCGGGTTTTTGTGGGTTTGGTGAGTAGAATCTGGGGTTAAAAGCCTAGAATTTTCTGAGCAAAGGAAGCAGCCCAACGAGCAGTTTGAAGTCAGCCAACAACAACATTTCTGGGCTAGGCAACACAGAGACTGAGCCACGCAGAGGCACTTTCAGCCAGAGCTTTGCTTGGGTTTGAGTTGTTCTTCAAGCCTGCCATGAGCAGGCCTAGGTGTAAACTTTCCAACACCTCAATTGTACTCTTTCCCAATCTATTAATAAAATGGCTTAGTAGTGATTTTGGCTCTAGTTTGTGTGTTTTAATGGTGTTTGCATTTTTGTTGTAGTTACTTGTCTATTTGCACTTTATTACTGTGAATCCCCATTTGGGATATTACAGTGGTATCAGAGCTCATAGACTTGGCTCAGCCCGTGGAGCACGCTGACTATGACACTAGAAGATAGGCAGAACATTACCCACCAAAGGCAGTAGAGGTGGAAAATATGAGGGAGTCAAGGAGCAAAGGGGAAGCAACATTTGGTGGTATCTTAAAGGCCCTAAATGATTTAGCCAAAGGACAAAAGGGAATGTTCGAACTTCGAAGTACTCAAGCAACAGATTACGGATAAGAGCATCCATCATGAGTTCCCATTTGGGGAGACTTCACGGGTCTCACAACAGTGTGACCACCCTTTACCAACCACTCACCCGCTAGCCTTCACTAGGCCAACCAGGACCATGATGCCTACATTTTACCTTCAGTACCAAGTGAGCAAGGTAGGCGGCATGATCATATACCCATGGGAGATTATTTCCGAGAATGGCAGTCCATGGGGGAAAACTTAAGGGCTGCTTTGTCCTTCAGAGATTACTGCTAGCTCAGACAAGATGAAAAAGGCAGGAACGATGGGGGGTCTAGCACGTAGAGCTCAGAGTTGCAGTGTACCATTGGGAGGATACCTTTCCACAAGTATGATGGATCCGCCGAGTGCACGGCTCAGGATTGAGTGGAAAAGTTGGATACCTTTTTCCAGCTTAATCGAATAATAGAGGTGGAAGTCATCAGAATGGCTACCTCGCACTTGGAGGATGAGGGCACACAAGATCATGGGGAGCAAGTGGATACATTTAGTATGATGCAGGGGTCACCCCTGTTGGAGAGTTCTTTGACTTTGTCGGTTGACATCTTAGTGGAGATAGTAGAGCCTACCCTAGTAGTGCCATCCGTTGAGGTGATGACCAAGGACGTGTCCGGGTTTTGGGGTGATAGCAGCACGTAACATATGGGTGAGGTGCCAGGAGATGTATCCACCCTTGATGAGATGCAAGGAGATACAATGCTATTGGGCGATGGTCGCACACAACAGTGCCATCAACTACAGGCTGACCTTCTAGCTTTGAAGGAGAAGGCCACATCAGTACGAGAGTCTATTTTGCTGCAGAACGAGGAGCTGGAGGGCATGAGAGTGGTTTGTACTGAGTCAACGACCAAGTTGAGCCACATTGGGGAACGGTTGAATTCCCTAATGGTATAGCTAGAGGGCACATTGGAGTGTAAGAGCAGCGCCTTTCAGGCATACATAGACGTGACTAGCAACACTGTTGGGTCACCTCTTCCCATTGGAGAGAGAGAGAGACGAAGCCACCTAGTTAGATTTCATATGTTGACCTAGATAGCAGGATGAGACAACCGGAGTTGCACAGGGTGCAACATCCGCATTTTGGGGTTAGATGGCGAGAGATTTTGAGTTGGTACCCAGTGGAGTGGGTTATGGAGATGGCAGTGGACCTGAGTGTAGTTCAACAGGAGTTACCGGGTGTTGGGAATGCAGGAACCCCAGGCTAGCATTGGGATCTGGGTGGGACTACCTATCGTTTCCTAGGCAGGCCGGTTGACTATGTTTTGGAGGGTACAGTTGGCCTAGTTGTTGAACGTGCACATTCGCTAGGGGAGTCTAGGTCAGCTCCAGTGGCCAACTAGTTTATGGACAGACTCCTTGGGTTGTCTTGGTATGACATTTGTACGCAGGGTCATGGGGTGATCTGTCTGGCAGGAGCTTGTCGGAGGAGGTGGCATTGGCAGGGCACTAGAGGGTGCCTTGTATGGAGCCAGGGATTCTTCACCTTTATGTGTGGCACAGAGGTAGCAAAGCTGCAGAGCAGTGGTCGCATCACTACTGACAGATAGAGAGATTCACTTCTCAGACCCCTCAGGGAGGGTTTGGAGTGACGATCTATTCATCGACGAGTATGGTGATGCGACAACAGAGGTGATGATACCGATTAGGGGTGGTTCGATATGTAGATAAGATAAGATAAGATCATTTTATTAATGTCCAACGAATGACCACAAAAAGGTCAATGGGACTGCCGGTTACAATGATTACAACATGCCTAGCCGATGGACCAAATGGTCCCCTTCCTTTATAAAAGCGGGAAATACAAACTACAAAGAGTGCAAAGTATGCAAAGTAAAGGCTAGATGACTAAAGCATCTTGACAATGAGATGCGATGAAGAAGTCCTGGAGGAGAAAGAGGAGCCTCCTGAAGGAGGGGAGACTCCTACTCCTAGCATCCAAGGCTGATAGAAGAGGGTTGGAGGAAACTTGTCAATCTCTGTTGACCCGAGGAGGAACTGGACTGCTGCTCTGTCGTCTGGAAGATTTGGGGCGTCTCCTGGGGGAGGGTCTAGTCCTGAAGCGCTGATGGGGTCCAGTGGGACGAGACCCCCGGATCCGCACTGATCTGGAATCATGATCTACGGATCAATCCAAGGATGCGTAGGAGCATCTAGCATTGAGCAGTGGACTACCGGTGGACATGGAGGTGCATCGTGGTGTTCAATAGTGTGTTGGATTGCATTGAGGAGTAGGAGTGTCTTACATCACATTGTGTACACGCGAGGAGTGATTGGTGCCTTGACACAGACAAGGCACGAGACGATACAAGGTGGTACAATAGTAGCCGGGATATCCAACGGTGTACAGGGGTGTGCTGCAGTGTACAATGGCATGCTGTGGAGTACCTGGATGATCGGTGGTATGTAGAGGTATATGGTGCTACACAACAGGGTTTTAGAGCATTGCCTCCAGAGAGACACATGGACGGAGACACCGAGCATACCTTTGGGGGTAGTTCACCCAGGATCAACGAGGAGACAGATGAGCGATGCTTGACGGTATTCGTGGGGACTCACATGTCTAACCCTCTTCTACATCACTTACAGGCATAGTCGATTTTGTTGTTTTCCTTTGGCACTCTGGGCATGAGCAGCAGGGTATGCGAAGCTCACCCAAGATATTTGGATGACACTCAACACACTTGGGGAGAGAATTATTAGCAGTGGCATTGGGTCGGTGTGTTAGTTGATAACCACAGGTTGGGGGATGAGATGATCATCTGCAGGGGTGGCATCTCAGTCCTCACTGAGCTTACGCCTAGGGAGCGGGTCACGAGGGAGACATATGTCACTCTTTCCTCGGGACATGTCGAGACCGTGCATGAGCAAAGGATACTGGGTACAGCCGAGGTAGCCTCCCAGTATGTGTCTGGGCTCCAAACATTGTATCAGAACATGATCGAGGGAGTGGATGGCGGACCCAGTGGAGATGGTTGGCAAGAACAGGAGGGATCCACATACCTTGAGTCAATTGTGAGTACCAGCTATCCATCTATTGGTTGCATTCAGGGGGTAGCTATTTGTCACATGTGGCTTCCAGCAGTCATCGGTGCAACATAGTGGCAGGCACAGGACAGGTTAGCATGCATCAGGTTAGCCCATGATATATGGACTCACTATATTGGTCACATGTAGGGACTAGAGATGAGGCACGAAGGAATTCCTGCAGTTGTCAGAGACTCAGAGCTATGGTGTAGCAGGTCCAACTATGGGATGCAGAGACTTAGTTGATTGATAGACCATGTTGTCTCGTGATGGTCAGAGTCAGGACCGAGAGTGATCTAGTTCACTATTGGGTTGGCACATGGGGGTACACAGAGGCCTTCTCAGATGGCGAGGCAGAATTTCTCTGTTGCTGCATAGATTCAGAGTTGCATTCAGAGGGGTAGATATTGGCATCAGGGCGATACCTGTGCCGGATGAGCTTGTCTCTCACAGATCTCCTGCCACTAGGTCTCAGGAGAGGAGGATACAATTTGCGCACGATAGGGAGTATCGCATGATCAGAGTAGCGCAACATCACCATGGTGGTACCTCTCCGAGTTTAGCAGGGGACTCGAGCATTACAACTCCACACAACTTGAGAACTTTTAGGGGTGAGCTGTATATTACATGGGGAGATCATGTAGATCTTCCATTGGGCTTTAGCGAGTCACTGTTGGAGTGGCAGACTTCATCAGCATGGCAAGATGGTGAGTGGAGGAGGTGGAGCTTCATGTTGGACAGGATGGCTTGGGATCCTGGCATTGAGGGATCCCTTCATATCAGGGTAATGCAGAGGACAGGGATGATTCAGTGGCGCATCTGGGACCCATGCACTTTTTTGCAATGACAGTGGGTAGCGTCAGCTAGAGAGGACGCTTGTTCAGACATTGCTTGAGGACAAGAAATTTTTGGCAGGGAGGATTGTAATATCCCCAAATTAGCAGTTAGCTAATTGGGATATTAACTTTTATTAATTTTGGCAAATCCTAATGTTGGGCGGAAATAAAGTGGGTAGGGGACCCACAATTAATAATTAGGCCAAATAAAGTCTTTTCCTAAAGTTCCTAAGGGAAAATTACGGCTCTAGTGGTGGGGTCGAGTTGGCCTTAGGTGGCAGAGTAGAAGAGGCATGAAAAGGACACCGTGGGATTGGCTAGAGGAAGGCAGCACGTGATTGGCCAAGGAGAGGCAGCGCAGGCCAAGGTGGGACCCAAGGAATACGTTGGGCCTCAATGGACAAAAGGAAGAAGGGAAGGCTCATTTGGGCATCCATTCATTCATCTTATTTCTCTCGGTCATTTTGAATGAAGCACGCTTGAGCCGAAGAGCCAAGTCTGTAGTGTTGTTTAGCACACGAGATCTTCAAGCGGAGATCTCTACCTCTACCTCGAGAGACTTCGATTGCCAACTCAGGAGAGAAGTTTTGCATTTTGGTGAGGGAATTACATAGCAGCAACAACAGGAAGAGCGTAGCCCCTTCAGGACTGCGTAGAGGTAGAGTAGACTGCGCAGTGATTGCGCAGTTCAGTTCGGTGTGGGTGTCGGCAGTGTGGAGAGTAGCGGAGTTTCTGCAGGATATTTGGAGGGGAGGTTAGCCACCTCCTACTAGGGATTTTGGTAGCTCTTCGGAGGCATTTTCCAGCAGATTCATCCAGAGGTTCGATTTACCCAGCAGCGTAGTGAACCAAGACCCAAGAGGGCCAAATTCTGAATTCAAGCTTTGGGCAAACCCTTTATGGGATTTTCTGGGTTTATTGAGGAGAAGCCAAGATTAATTCGATAGAATTTCTGGGCAGATTTGAGGCTTCAAACAGAGACCCTAACGCAGCCAGCAGCTAGAGGATCTAGAGGAAATTGAGCCGAAATTTCGGGGTCAACATCTGTGTAGAAATTTCCTCTTTCCCACCTCGGTTTTCAGTTTCACCTTATTTCTCCAAATAGTTAAATGCCCTTTCCCATATCCTTACATTCAACAAACTGGAAAATAAATTTTTGCTCGAAACACATTCGAAAATTTATGCACGTCGGAAAATACAGAAATAAAAATCAGCAAGCATAAAACAACCATTCAACACATTTAACACTGATATTTTTGGTCAACATGACCCTGGAAAAACCCCCTACAACTCTTGGGGAAAACCAGTTCGAAAGCTTCTCTTTTGTTTTTCTGAATATTTCTTTTTACAGTGAAACAGGAAAAACTCAGAAAAAATTCTAGCAACCAATTTACAGATTTATCTCGATTTTCGTGCTTGCACACCGCCTCAGAAATTGTGCCAAATCAGCAACAACAGAAAACAAAAAATTTATAGCACCTTAGGACAGCATTAAATGTTGTACGTCCACCTCGGAAAGCATGCCAGAACAGCCGTACTTTGTTGTACGGACTGTACAGATTTTGTACAGCAACCTCTCTCGAAATCCATGCCAAAAAACAGAGCTGTAGCTGCTGTCCTCTTCCTCGGTTTTTGTGTCGGAAATGACAACCACCCTCTTCCTTGAAAAATGTGCCTGATTTTTGTGCCTTGGAGTGCGTGCTTGCTGTTGTACCCTCTTCCTTGATTTCTGTGCCTCCTCACTTGGAAACACTGCCCGCTTCCTTGTCAAATCTCTTCACCGTTGCCTCCTTCTCAATCGCTCAAAACTCAGCCTTCCTCCTTCTCTCCTTCTCCCAATCTACTCATGAAAGAATGAATGACCTTTTCCTCCTTTCCCTCCTTTAACCTAACCCTAAGTGACTTTTGGGGAATCCCTAAATCCAATGGCTGAAATAGATTGAGATCTAAGGCTGAAATTAAATGCCCATTTAAATCTCACTTTCTATTTTTTAATTCACCCCACTTTAATAAAGACCCACTTAGTCATTTATTTCCAAAGTCACTTTTCCTTTCTAATTTTACATTGACTTTATTAAAGTCACTTTTAAAATTAGACTTTAGTAACTTTATCACTTAAAGTCACTTTTAAATTAGATTTGACTTTATAACTTTATAAAGTCACTTTAGGAGAAAAATTAAATTCTTTTGGACACTTTTCCCTAGGCCAAAGATCAAAGCCTTAGGGAACCACCTGTCCTCCGGTAACTAAATTTCAACACTCCCTCTTACCGAGGAAGGTGTTCCTCACCACACCCATCTTGTCTCTGAAGTAAACATGCTTGCCCCGTGGTAAGGCTTTGGTAAGAATATCTGCAACCTGCTCATCAGTGGGAATATACTCAAGCTTCACAGCTCCTTTCTGAACATAGTCTCTGATGAAATGATATTTGATCCCAATATGCTTTGACCTGTCATGAAATACTGGATTCTCCGTGAGTTTAATGCAACTCTGATTATCACAGTAAATCACTGAAGGTCTCAACGGCTGACCAAATAAGCCAAACAACATCTTGCGAAGCCAGATGGCCTCACAACTAGCTAGACTGGCCGCCATATACTCTGCTTCCGCTGAACTCAATGCTACTGACTGCTGCTTTCGGCTGAACCATGACACAACTGCCGAACCCAACCCAAAACAGCACCCTGAAGTGCTCTTCCTATCAGAAGCACAACCTGCCCAATCAGAATCAGTGTAACCTGCCAATCTCACTCCATCCCCCTGCCTGTAGTCCAGACCATAATCCACTGTCCCCTGCAAGTACCGCAAAATGTGTTTTGCAGCCACCCAGGGAACCTTCCTAGGCTCACACATAAACTCCGCTCATCGTGTTGACTGCAAAACAAATATCCGGTCTAGTGTTGACCAAATACATCAAGGATCCAATCAGCTGTCTGTACAATGTGGGATCCACCAACTCGGAATCCGAAGCATGAAGCTTCTTCCAGTTGGTGATCATCGGTGTCGACATGGGTCTACAATCCTCCATGTGGAATCTGCCAAGGATGCCCACAATATACTTCCCCTGTCCCAGGAAGAAATGCCCCTCCTCCTGCCACACCTCCAAACCCAAAAAGTAATGCATCAAGCCGATGTCCTTCATCTCAAACTCCGCCACAAGATCTCTCTTGCAGTGCTCTATGAGTCTCTCTGCACCTGTAATGACCAAGTCATCCACATACAGCACCAGAATGATAGGCTCCTCACCTATCACAATATAGTAAAGGTTCGGATCTGCCTCACTCTTTGTGAAACCCATCTTCTGCAAGTAAGTATCTATCCTGGAGTACCAAGCTCTGGGAGCTTGCTTCAGGCCATAAAGGGCCTTCTTCAGTCTGCACACATGGGACTCCTTCCCATGCACCTCAAAGCCCCGTGGCTGCTCACTGTACACCTCCTCCTGTATGAAGCCATTGAGAAATGCGGTCTTCACATCCATCTGGTGGATCTTCCAACCCATCTCTGCCGCTATCGATATAATGGAGCGGATCGAAGTATATCGAGCCACGGGAGCGAAGGTCTCCTCATAATCAACTCCCTCTACCTGGGAGAACCCTCTAGCCACAAACCTCGCTTTGCATTTCTCAATGCTGCCATCTGCAGCATGCTTTACCTTGTAAAGCCATTTGGAAGTAACCACGGATTTGCCCTCAGGCCTCGGCACCACCTCCCAAACATCATTCTTCATGATAGAAGAATACTCCTCCTGCATGGCCTCTCTCCAGACCTGCTGGCTAGCTCCCTCCTCATAGCTAGAAGGCTCAGAGTCAAGGATGCTGGTAGCCATTGCCATATAGCTACAAAACCTCTCAGGTGGTCTGCTCTCTCTGACCGGCCTCTTAGGCTCAGCAACAGATGTGGCATCTCTCAGGGTGTCCCGAAGCCACTTGGGCTTCCTCTTCCCTGAGCATACTTCTCCCATTGGAGAATGAAACTCCTCCTCCTCATCATCATCAGGAGCCTGAACTCCTGACTATCTGTCTGCTGTCCTCCTGCCTGCACCTAAACCTGTAGAAGCCGAGGTACCGTGTGAACTGTCCATCAATGGAATCCCCAGTGAACTGCTCTGTAGACTGCTCTGCATGCTGCCCGTAGCACCACCTCTCTGACTCGATGAGCCACTCCCCACTGACGGACCTGACATCGTCATAGATGTACCTCCGGATCCTCCTGATCCCTGCCCACTGGATCCCTGCGACTGACTCAACTGCTGCTGAGGGTCTGGCTGATCCAGATACTCTAACTCTCGTGACCTCCTAAAGGCCCTATCCTCCTCGAACTTCACATCCCGCCTGACAACAACTTTCCTCTGTGCAGGAATGTAAATCCGAAAGGCCTTGGAGGTCTCACTGTAGCCCACAAAGATACCCTTCTTTGCGGTGGGCTCTAGTTTGGTCCTCTTCTCCTTGGGTATGTAGGAGTATGTGATGCACCCAAAGATACGAAGATGACCAATATTAGGCTTCTTCCCAGAAAAAGCCTCCTCCGGAGTCATATGCCCTAAGGCACGATGCAGACTTCTGTTCTGCAAATAAACAGCAGTGTTGTAGGCCTCTGCCCACAAAAACAATGGCAACCCCTGATCATGTAACATGGCTTTGGCAGCCCCTCCGATGGATCTGTTCTTCCTCTCCGCAACCCCGTTCTGCTGGGGGTTGTAAGGAACAATGAACTCCCTCCTAATGCCTGCCTCTGCACAATAGTCAACAAACTCTCCGAGGGTGTACTCTCCTCCATTGTCCGACCTCAGGGACTTGATCTTCCGACCTGTCTGTGTCTCCACAAGAGCTCTAAACTCCTGAAACCGCTTGAAGACCTCACTCTTGGTCTTCAAGAAATAAATCCAGGTCCTCCTGGAGTGATCATCAATGAATAACACATAGTACTCATATCCACTCAAGGAACATGAGACATCCGACCGCTCACATCGGAATGAATCAAATCAAGTATCCCAGTCGCTCTGCTGTCACTGCTGGGAAAAGGGGATTTGGCAAACTTGCCCATCGCACAATCTCTACATAACCACACAATTTCGAACCTGCTAGCTCGTCGTTTGCATTATCGCTCAATGCCAAAAGGGACTGAAATGCAAACTTGTACACCTTTGCATGGCGCACACCTATCACTCTAGCTGAATCAGCTGGAGTGCCCCTGGGATACATCAACACCTGTCCTCCCCTGAATAGTATCTCATATCCTCTGTCCTCCAAAGCTGAGACGGATATGAGGTTCTTCCTCATCCCTGGCACATAAAGAACATCCGACACCTTCAAGGGAGGTTTGGACTCCCTCTGAAATGTCAGTGTCCCCACACCGACTGCTCTAACAACTCTGTCATCACCGAGTACTACCTCTATATCAGTGCCACTCTTTGAAAGCTCTGAGAAGTACTCACGGACTCCTGTCATGTGACGTGAAGCCCCACTGTCCACATACCGGATACCCGAAGATGCTCCGCTAGTCGAGGGACATGCATGCTCCCTCTGAACCTCTATGGCAGATGATCCCGTACTAGAGGACTCACACGCAATGAACCCAAACTCCCGGTCAAAACGATTTGCAAAGTCCTCAACCTCTGCTGAAGCTGCCATGCTCTGGTTCTTCCCCTTCTTCTTCTTCTTCTCCGGACACACAACTGCATAGTGTCCCATCTTCTGACAATTCCAACACTTCACCTTGGAATAGTCCTTCTGTGTGTTATCCTGCTTACCTTTACCTTTGCCTTTGCCCCCACCATTGCTTGTGGAAGCCTGCTTCTTCCCTTTGCCTTTCTTGCGTCCTGCCAACAGTGCTACATCCTCATCCTGCTCAACTGGCTTGGCTGCCCCAAGCTGACCTTTCCTGATCTCTGTCTGAATGTAATCATCCCAAAACCTCTCCCATGTGGGAAGGGTCTCACGTGCACAAACCCCATCAGCAAAGTTCATCCATGAACTGGGGAGGCCATTCACTGCAATCCGCACCAACTCAGTGGGTGGAATGACCTCTCCAATCGCTGCCAACTCATCTCTCACATTAGTAATCTTTGTGAGATATCCAACTGCACTATCAGTCTTACCCATCTTAATGGTCTTCAGCTTCTCCTTCAAGACCATTTTCCAGTTTTCATTGGTACTCTGGTAGAGATTGGACAATGTTGTCCACATCTCATGAGCATTTCTCTTTCCTCTCACATGAGGAATGCAATGGTCTTTGATTCCGTCTAGGATCAGTCTCTTACCCTTGTTGTTCTTTCTATTATATGTTGCCAACTGAACAACATCAGTAGGCACATTAACAGGCTGCTGTTGGGTATGAACCATGATATCCCAGACTTCTGCCTCCTCAAAGATACTCTGCATTCTCTCCTTCCAAACGCTGTAATTGGTATGCCCATCCAACCTATCCTCCACCCTCAATCCCAATGACATCCTGCTGTCCTAAAACTGAAAAATAGCACTGTTGTAGTAAAGATAAAAATTTTGTTTGTGAAAAAATCAACTTGCTGGAATTTTCTGGGTGAAAAATCAGCTGGCTGTATTTTTCTCTTTGCTGTCCCAAACTGCACTTTCAGCACTCAAGCTCTGATACCATGTAAAAATTTTCTCTTTCCCACCCCAATTTTCAGTTTCACCTTATTTCTCCAAATATTTAAATTCCCTTTCCCATATCCTTACATTCAACAAACTGGAAAATAAATTTACTAAAACACACCGAAAATTTACACGTCGGAAATGCGTAAATAAAATCACAAGTAATAAAATAGCCATTCTGGTTAACATTGAATGAATTTACATTTTTGGTCAACGTGACCCTGGAAAAACCCCCTACAACTCTTGGGGAAAACCAGTTCGAAAGCTTCTCTTTTATTTTTCTGAATATTGCTTTTTACAGTGAAACAGGAAAAACTCAGAAAAAATTCCAGCAACCAATTTACAGACTTATCTCGATTTCCATGCTTGCACACCGCCTCGGAAATTGTGCCAAATCAGCAACAACAGAAAACAGAAAATTTACAGTACCTTAGGACAGCATTAAATGTTGTACGACCACCTCGGGAAGCGTGCCGAAACAGTCATACTTTGTTGTACGGACTGTACAAATTTTGTACAGCAACCTCTCTTGAAATCCGTGCCAAAAAACAAAGTTGTAGCTGTTGTCCTCTTCCTCGATTTTTGTGCCGAAAATCACAGCCACCACCTTCCTTGAAAAGCGTGCCTGATTTTTGTGCCTTGGAGTGCGTGCTTGTTGCTATACCCTCTTCCTCGATTTCTCCGTACCCTCACTTGGAACATCGCTCTCCTTTGTCGAAATCTCTTCACCGCCGCTTCTCCTTCTCACCGCTTTAAAATTCTCGCCCCTCTCTTCTCTCCTTTCTCCCAACCGCCATGAGTAATTTGAATGACCTTTTCCTCTTTTCCCTCCTTTAATCTAACCCTAAGTGACTTTTGGGAATCCCTAAATCCAATGGCTGAAATAGATTGAGATCTAGGGCTGAGATTAAATGCTCATTTAAATCTCACTTTCTATTTTTTAATTCACCCCACTTTAATAAAGACCCACTTAGTTATTTATTTCCAAAGTCACTTTTCCTTTCTAATTTTACATTGACTTTATTAAAGTCATTTTAAAATTAGACTTTAGTAACTTTATCACTTAAAGTCACTTTTAAATTAGACTTTAGTAACTTTATCACTTAAAGTCACTTTTAAATTAGATTTGACTTTATAAAAATTATAAAGTCACTTTAGGAGAAAAATTAAATTCTTTTGGACACTTTTCCCTATGCCAAAGATCAAAGCCTTAGGGAACCACCTGTCTCCAAAGAATCAAAGCGCAGCGCAGCGTCAGCATGGTGGTACCTCTCCGAGATTCGCAAGGGGCCCAAGCATTACAACTCCACACAACTCGATAACCTTTAGGGATGAGCAATTGTATACTACATGGGGAGATCATGTAGATCTTCCATTGGGCTTTAGCGAGTAACTGATGGAGTGGGGAACTTCATTAGTATGGTAGGTTGGTCAGTGGGATGACAGCAGGAGGGGCTCATGTGAGCAAGACGCTATCTCTGTCGGGATTAGATGGCATCTTCGAGGGTTTACTCTTGGAGTGCATGGGATGGACTACTTGGTAGGGAAACTTCATGAGGTATCGGGCATAGTGCCATATCATCATGATTCCCTACTCACTGATGGTGTGCAGAGGGCTTCTGTTACTTATACCTGGCAGGATGGTGAGTGGAGCAGGGGGATCTTCATGTTGGATAGGATGGCTTGGGACCCTGGTATTGAGGGATCCCTTCATATCAGGGAGAAGCAGAGGTCAGGGATGACTCAGTGGCGCTTCTGGGACCCTGGCACATTTTGCAGTGACCGTGGGGGATCGTCAGCTAGAGAGGATGCTTTTTCAGGCATTGCTCGAGGACAAACAATTTTTGGCGCGGAGGACTGTAATATTCGAAATTAGCAGTAAGCTAATTGGAATATTAATTTTGATATATTTTGGCATTTCCCAATGTCGGGCGGAAATAAAGTGGGTAGGGGACCCACAATTAATAATTAAGCCAAATAAAGTATTTTCCTATGTTGCACTGGTTGTGGGGACAGGGGGATGGCGGGTACGGGGGGACGAGTTTCTGGGATGGCTAGAGTGCACCCCCAAATTTTCAGGGGACGACAGGTTGGCGACGACAAGTGCGGTAACTAATTTTATATTTATTCAAAAAATAAAAATAAAATAAAATTTGGTATTTCAGCATAAACATGAATGATAAAATTAAAATATAAAAGTTTGAACTATTACTAATTTTGAAATTCAAATTACAAAATAAGATACTAAAGTCTAATACTATCTAATCGTCATTGTGCATTACAAAAACAAATCTCGTCATCATTGCCCATTGTCAAGAACTTAAGAAGTACTATTAGTCTGCTACAACCTACAATCTACTGCTGTCTACATAATCATTCCATGATGCATGATGAATCATTTCAAAATTTAAATAACAGCCAAACTTTGAAGTCTAAAAGTAAATTTTAATAAAACTATAAACATGAAAAAGTCATTGAAATTTGATTATAAATCCCAAATAAAGAGTATAGAAATTAAGAATCTTGTGGGACTTGTCATCACTGTAATGTATATCATAATCATTTAGATTCACTATTAGTTACAGAGCACAAAGATTATTACCATCCCATCTATTTACCTTATATAGCCATTGTAATGTTTATTTTAGGAGTAACAAATGTTATGTTCAAAAGTAATAATGTCATAAAGTGAAATAAATTATATATAATAAATGACGTTTATGTTAATGTATTCAAGGATTAGTTGATTGGTTCCTAAAATGAATAATGGAACTTGCTACGTATATAGACAACACCACTAGTAATTCAGTAGCACATTGATATATCTTCTTATCTCTCATCTAGTCTCTCCTACTCGTCTCTTGCATATATTTAACATGGTATTAAAGTCATGGTGATTGTGGGATAGGGAAATTTCAAAGATTCATGGCAAGAAAAGGTTTGTCACAGACATGGAGAACGAGACAAGTTCAAATTGAAGGAAAATTAATTCATGGAGTATAGTGACTGTAAATTGTAAACATGAATAAGTCATTAAAATTTAATTGTAAATCCCAAATTAGGAGTCTCAAACTCTGCCCTATTGCTCGACTCTTACCTCACCTACAACCTTCGCTCGAGTCCTCTCAGCTTTGTTTACCTTTGCTGTTGTGAATGGAGTTCTTTGTTCAACGTATACCTTTGTTTGTCATCTCAGACTTCACTCAGACTCTTACCTGCAACCCTTGCAACCTGTGTTTACCTGCAACCTTCGCTCGAGCTCAATGTTTACCTACAACCTTCGCAACTTGTGTTTACCTTTGTCATCGTGTCTCTGTAACAATGTTTACCTTCATCGCTGCCATGTAGTATAACATGTAGTATGAAATACGTTTAGTTTATTGTGTATGTGATAGGTCTAGTTTAGTCAATAGGTTAAGGTTGCGATAGGGTTTAGGTTTCAAAATTTGTTTTTTTTATTTTATTTTGACTTTAAAGTTTAGAACTTAGATTTTCAAAAAAAATAAATTATTTATTTATTTTTAAATTTTAAGGTGCATGATATTGGGGACGTCCTAAAGTCCCCCGAAAAGTCCCCGATTTTTTGAGGGATGGCCCGGGAACGACCTGGAAGTCCCCAAGTCCCCGATGGAGTCCCCAACCAATTGGGGAAGTTTCCGACGAGTTCCAAAGTACTCGGAAGGGGACGGGTCCCCGTGCAACATAGGTATTTTCCTAAAGTCCCTAAGGGAAAATTGCAGCTCTAGTGGTGGGGTCGAATTGGCCTTTGGTGGCAACATAGAAAAGGCACGAAAATGACAACGTGGGATTGGCTAGAGGAAGGCAACACGTGATTGGCCAAGGAGAGGCAGCGCAGGCCAAGGTGGGACCCAAGGCATACGTTGGGCCTAAAAGGATTAAAGGAAGAAGGGAAGGCTCATTTTGGCATTCATTCATTCATCTTATTTTCTTGGTCATTTTGACTGAAGCACGCTTGAGCCGGAGAGCCAAGTCTGCAATGTTGTTTAGCACACGAGATTTTCAAGTGGAGATCTCAACCTCTACGTCGGGGGACTTCGAGTGCCCGCTCAGGAGAGGAGTTCTGCATTTTGGTGAGGGAATTACACAGCAACAACAACAGGAAGAGCATAGCCCCTTTAGGACAGCGCAAAGGTAGAGTAGACTGCGCAGTGCTTGCACAGTTCAGTTCGGTGTGGGAGCCGGGAGTGTGGAGAGTAGCGGAGTTTCAGCAGGAGATTTGGAGAGGAGGTTAGCCACCTCCTACTAGGGATTTTGGTAGCTCTCCAGAGGCATTTTCCAGCAGATTCATCCATTGGTTTGATTTACCCAGGAGCGCAGTGAGCAAAGCCCAAGAGGGCCAAATTCCAAAGTCAAGCTTTGGGTGAACCCTTTCTGGGTTTTTCTGGGTTTATTGAGGAGAAGCCAAGATTAATTCGGCAGAATTTTCTGGGCAGGTTTAACGCTTCAAACAGAGATCCTAATGCATCCAACAACTAGAGAAGCTAGAGGAAATTGGGCCAAAATTCCGGGGTCAACATTTGGCTAATTCCTTCGCGGGTTTTTGTGGGTTTGATGAGTAGTGTCCGGGGTTAAAAGCCCAGAATTTTCTTAGCAGAGGAAGCAGCCCAACGAACAGTCCGAAGTCAGTCAACAACAACATTTTTGGGCTAGGTAGCGCAGAGATTGAGCCACGCAGAGGCACTTTCAGCCAGAGTTTTTGCTTGGGTTTGAGTTGTTCTTCAAGCCTGCCTTGAGCAGGCCCAGGTGCAAACTTTCCAGCACCTCAATTGTACTCTTTCCCAATATATTAATAAAATGGCTCAGAAGTGATTTTGGCTGTAGTTTGTGTGTTTAATGGTGTTTACATTTTTGCTATAGTTACTTGTCTATTGGCACTTTTATTACTGTTAATCCCGATTTGGGATATTACACAACTCCTTTATTAACTAAAGGAAGGAAAGAAACCCTAAGACATGGGAAATGAAGTGCAAAGTAGTAAAATAAGTAATGTTAGAAGAGAGCCTAACAAAAGAACAATTCTAATAAAAAAATTGAAGCCATAATAAATCATCATAGAAGTGTAGCTAGATCCCATGAGCGTTTTGTAGCTTTAGTTGTGCTAAACAATTAGACACCAGTAATATTTGCTATACATTTCAACGATTCATCAAATTACAATATTTTATATACTCTCTTTAAAATGATAGGAATGGACTACTTAAAATGACTAGAAGCTCACTTTGCCTAACTTTTTGATAGCTTATAAACCTCTAAACGATGGATTGTTTATGACTTTCTTGTTGAAATATGTAACTAGGTTCGATCTTCATAATGACATATGTAATCATGATTTTATGTATTTATTGTAAATAGAAAGTAAATTTATTATTGTTATTCTTGAGGCATAGGTTTCATGCTCAAGGTCATTTGTTTTATAGGTCAAGCACCCACTGAGTGCTTCTAGGAAGAGAGGCTGAAGTTGTAGTCAAATTGCAGGTCCGAATCTTGGTCAAAGGTGAAGTGGAAGCTGCTAGAAGGAAAGTTTGACTTGGGTTGAGAAAGTACTTCAAGGAGAAAGTTTGACTTGGTCTTGGAGGGGTCTTGGTCAAGGGTCATAGGTCTCGGAGTTCGTCAATTGAATTTCTATAAGAAGAGAAGAGTTCTTGTGGGTTTTCCTCTCAAGAGGAGAGGTTTTGGCCTTGGATGATAGCCTACATCTTGTGTCCTCTTGTCTCATTGTTCTTTATTGTTTGGTAGTTGCTTGATGATAAGTATTAAGAACACAATAATAATCAAGTTGAAGAAGAAGCTAATCAAAATAAGTAATATGATATCACAAGCAGTTATCAATTTAAGAACCATCAAAAGGAGCATCAAGAAAGGTCAAGGCATCAAAGAGGACATTGTATCATCAAGAAGGACTAACTCACTCATCATCTTGAAGGAAGGAATTAAGAAGGCCTCAAAACGCTAGCTCATTCAAGAAGGGTTCTATAGTCAAAGTATTCTTGGAAAGATCACACATAATCATCACAAGGAGAAGAAAGACCTAAAGGACCCTACCCCCACTCAAAGAAGGACTACACATTTGAAGCATCTTAAAGTCTCCATTTCAAGGAAGCAAGAAGAGGCGTTGCCATCATCATCAAGGGAATCAAGGTGTTCTCCCTCTATTTGAATCAAGAATCTCATCTCAAGCATATTTGAAGAAGGACGTCTCTAGAAGGAGTATTGTCATCTTCAAGGAAGCAACATCATCATCAAAATCAAGAAAAGCATTAAGTTTAAGATATCACCAATCAAAGGAGCCTCTTCACTTGACAAGAAAGTATGCTTATATCTATGAATGAATCTACTATCAATTTGACTTCATTTTGCAAGGAGAGCAATAAGTTGGTTGGGTCATCAAATTTCCTTGCATGGAAGAAGAGGACAAATTTGATCCTCTTAAAATGAAGTCAGACATGTTGGGGGTTCAATTGTGAAACACAAAGAAGAAGCTCAAGCTGTAACAAAGTATATGAAAAGGGGAGATAAGTGCTCAAAGAATCCTTATAGAATCAATCAAGGATTCTCCCATCCTTTAATAATAGCAAAATTGGAGAAGTCAAGAGATATCTATGACAAGCTAGTAGAATTATTCTCGTGGGAATTGCGGGAGAAGTGATATCTTTGAGCAGAACTATATAAGATGAAGAAATCAAAGGAAGAAGGGATAGCCTCATATCTTATGAGGTGAGCTAAATGAGAGACCAATTGCAAGAATTGGGGGAAATAATGTAAAACAAAGAGATGACTAGTGATGTATCAATGCACTATGTAACAACCCGGTCCCGAGTTATACACAATGATATTAGCGTGTGTACGATATAGACATTTAATAGCTACACCTGCCTATCTCGCACACATCGCACTAGTACACCTAACTACTAATATCAAGCTTACCTAAGTTAGAAATTAATGATAAGGTTTTAGATTAAAATTCATATTGATTTAGCATAAAGTATATAAAAAGGATTAATGAAAAGAAAATAAAATTTTAAATAATTAAAATACATACATATACTCAAAGTTGAGTTAAATATTATAACATAAGCCTTAATCTGAAATATCCTTCAAAGTCAAGCCGTATACTTCTAAACAGATTAAATAAACACAAAGATCACACCCCCTCTTTAATGCCACTGACATCTCCTTAAATGATAATCGTACCACCCTTTAAGAAGACCTTATCTAGATGGAGAAGAGGCGGTGAGGAGGTTGAATGGCGGTGGGGAAAATTTATATAAGGAGGTTTTGAGGGAAAGAACGGGGATTTGACTGAAGGGAGATTGAATTGTCAGATTTAATTGTTGGGAGAGGAGTCTCGGTTCTTCTTGGAAATCTGGGCACGGGGGCAGAGGAGACATCCTCTAGGTCTGGGATTGTTCCCGGATTGGCTGGGGGGACTTGGTTGTTTCGGTGAACTGTTTAACTATCCACAGTATCTCACAGCATCAACAGCACGGGAGGAGAGCCACCATTAAAATCATCAACTGTGTCCCAGGTATTTCTTTTATGTATAGAACTGTTTCTCAATTAAATTTCACTGCTGATTACTGCAAATTTTCATTTAAATACATTACTGCTGAATCTCTACTTCGATTAATATTTGTCTGCAAGTAAATTTCTGCGTATAACCTTACATTTCATTAAAATACGTTACTGCTGAATACATATACTGAGATTAATATATGTCTGAAATTAATTGACTGTGTTAGGAACCTTACACTTGGTATCAGAGGTTAGTTCAAACTCTTTTGACCTAGTAGGCCCTGAAATTTCTGCAAAATTCCAGTCTATAGCATGAAAATTAGCGAATAGATAAGTGGGGTTATTATTACTCTCTCCCGTTAAATATTGTGCTATCAGTCTAATTCAAAAGCTCTCTGAAATTACTTTGAAGCTGGTCCATAGTTGGTAAAATTTTCAGTGTTTTAAATCTCTAAAAATCTTACTAAAAGAAGAGTCAGTTTTTCAAATTAAACTGGGAACCATTACAGAACTGTTGAGAAATCCTTTACATACGAAACTGGATTATTTATACCAGTTCTTATCCTTAAACTTGTAGTCTAACAGCTAAGCTATCAAACGCTACTCAGCCCTCTTTTGATGGTCATCTTTAGCCTTTATTGTAGCTGGCAGTATGAATGCGTTTAACTCCTTCCTTGCTGGGAGGATTATCTTCAGCTCTTTTGAACATTTTAAAATAAAGGCCCTGGACTCTGCCCTTCTTCAAAAGTCAGTTAGGCCCTTGATTGGCAGACCCTTGAAAATAGACAAATCTCCGATGCTTTCACCATACATATTGATAGTAGCTGATAGCAGCTTTAATATGGATAGAACCCCCTTTTTGCAGACTCTCTAGTTGACGTAGAATCAGGTCAGTTTGTTTCTTTTCTTCAAACTCAGATTTCTAAGCTGGAGCCGATCCTTAGCTCCATAAACTGCAGTGCCAAAATAGAAGTTACATGTTGCGGTATCATCATTGCAATTCATGCTAGCAGCAATGCCATAGCCTGTATCTCTATGCTATTGTTTTTTCAAAGCCTGCGAGCTGCATACCTGCATAGCACAATTAGAGGCATGAAATATATGCTTATATTAACATTCTCCAAATGAAATTTCTGTCTTGGGAACCTAATCCTCAGCAGATACAACACCAACTGCTGCTCTACCATTGCAAAACTGCACAATTTAGGCAAAAGCTGATAATAGAACAGCCATTTCAAGATCATTTCAAGAGTTAACACAACATCCAATAAGGCCCCATTAATTTCTACCCAGTTATACTTTGAAAACAAAATATAAACCGGTTCAAACAATTCCAAAAAAAAAAAAAAAAAAACAAAACCTATTTTTACCGACATAACTATTGTAACAAAAACAGTCATATTCAGTACTCTATCCTTATAGTTGAAAATCACAGAAAATCGTTGTGATTATATCTAGATGAGCAACGAAATTTGTTATAAACTCATTCACTACTTTTGGAATAAATACCGTACTGTATGATCAACCGTGTTTAAAATGAAAAAGCCTATGTGATTACAGATATCTAAATATCTGCAAGATAGCTCTTCTAGCTGAGTTTTGGAAATCTCCTCTCTATCATAGTCATAACTTTTTCTTCAAATGCCCCGCTTCTAGAACCTGTGTGAATTGACAGCTACCATAAGAGTCTATGCACATCAATACAATTTCCATTGCTCATTCATTTAACTAAAACAGTAAAAATCAAATATCTGTGCGGTTAAAATTAGTACATAAGCATCAAGCATAAATAAATTCTCCAAAGCAAACAAGGACGTCTGCAAATAAGTGCGAGCGGTGGATCAAAAAAAAAAAAATCATAGAATCTGGAATTGTTGCTGTAAATTCTAGCTTTATCCCAGCCAAGCGTAGAGACCCCAAGACAGAGAACATTTATGAAATCAGCATTTATTTTTTTTAAAAGTCCTTTAGTATAGCACAGGATCAGTTTTGTAGCGTAGAGAAACACCGGGACATCGCTTAGCCACCTTAGTATCAAGGAATTCGCTGTCAATTCTAAAAACGTAGGTAGCAGAGGTAAAGCCATCTATCAAATACAGTTTAAACCGCCCTTCATCGTGTCATCGCTGAAAAACGCTGTCATTGTTATTATTTGAAACCATGCTTATAAATGCGAACGTGGACCTTGCCTTATCAACCGCATAAGATATAGTATGCAGCATGGTTTAAATTTTAAACATTATTTGCGTGCTATACAAAACAATTATACGCATTGGATTCGCAGTAATTCGGTGAACAGTTGAGCGGTTGACAGATGATTTGGTGGGGTCAGGTTTGAACTCCGAACACTCTTTTAAAACTATGCTTATAATAGGGCGGGGTCAGGTTTGAACTCCGAACCTCCATCCAACTGAGCCGCCCGTTAACCAACAAGTCACATATTTAAAAAAAAAAAAAACATATTTAAAATGAAAACCGAATTAACAAATGCAAAGTCGAGTTTGTAAAATTTCAACACAGTTAAAAACCGGGTTATCGTATGACGGGTTTGGCGGGTTGTGAATTTAAAAAACATATTTTAAAAACCGAATTAACAAATGCAAAGTCGAGTTGTAAATCTTAAACACAGTTAAAAGCCGAGTTATCGTATGCAGTCACGTCGGGTTGCAATTTATATGCGGGTATCAAATTTTTAAATGTATTTAAAAGCCGAGTTTCATATGCCAGCTAGGGATATATGTAGATTTAAAAATTTAGCGTATGATGTAAAGGTAGGCTTTGGGTATTACGTGGTTAAAAATTATATTGAATAGCTTTAAATTTATATCGTATGTTGGTTTGGGTTAAATGCATATATAACCATGTCACATAATTATATATATTGTAATTAAAACCTTAAATTAAACAAATATCAATCCACGTATAAAACCATAGTTTGTATATAAATGCAAAAATCACGTATATCGAAATTCAAAGGTCATATTGCAAATTTCGATGGGTATTTAAATGAAAAGGTATGGGTTATATTATGCCAGGGCTCACATGAAAAATTCATTGGTCATAAATCAATGCTATCCGCGTTATTCCAAATTTTCGTTGCCATGGTTGATTTAAATATTTTTTTATATATTTAAATTTTATAAATTTAAAAAGTATGAAATAACATAAAGTTAAATACGGTTATCTAGGGGTAAAACGTGTAAGGTTTAAAATATATATATATTATTGATAAAATAGTAATTATTTTGTGTAAATTGAATAATGCTATTTATATTATGAATAAATTATTTTAGAGTTCAAAAAAAAAAAAAAAAAAAAAATAAGGGGGGGGAGACTTGAAAATTGCACTTTAACTCTCATTTATTGCCCTTCTATAGCTGCATCTAGGAATAAAACCTTCTAGACAAGTTTATAAACTAACATTTTGATCGATGAAAACCTTGCATTTCACTCTAGATTTAGTTAGCATACATTACCCTGCATAGGACAAGGAGGTCGCGTTGCCACCCTCCTTGACCTCGGTACCAGTAAGACCTGTATGCCAGCTCAAATCTTGCGAAAATTATATTTTGTCAGTCTGAAGATTTACCTTCTTCTCATGAATTTATTATTATGTATTTCAGAAAAATTACCATGTTTAACACATACCAAAGGCGGCAGCGCCGCCACCTCCACCTTCACCATCGCCTTCACCACCATCAAGATCGCCGTCAGCACCTGTTGCTCCGCCTGATCTCACTACTGTGATGAGCTCATTAGAAGCCATTATGGAAACCTTGAAAGGGTCGCAGTCGACCAGGAACAAGGAGGAGCGACGTCAGTCAGAGGAAAGACACTCAGAAAGGCCGAGGGATTTCGATGACAAACCTCACAGAGAAGATATTTCACGGGAACTGCAAAAGATTAAACTCCCTGAATTCTCTGGAGGACGAGCTGGAGAGCAGGCCGAAGCATGGTTGGAAGGGATGATCAGGTGTTTCGCATTAAGAGAATATTCTTCAACTTCTAAAACAAGGATCGTTGTATTCCAACTCAGAGGGAATGCTCTGATTTGGTGGGGGAATATGGAAAAACAGCTGCATCTCACTTCAGATACCGTTCCTTGGGAATTGTTTGTGGACCGATTCCGTGCGAAATACTTGCCGCCTTTCTTTCAAGAGCAGCAAGCTGGAGCCTTCCATACTCTAACCCAAGGGGGTAAAACCGTGGAAGAATACGAGACAAAGTTCATGGAACTTGTGAAATATGTTCCTTATCTAGATACGGATGAACGCCAAGCCGAGCGTTTCATATTTGGGTTAAATCCTCGGATCCGAGCCATGGTAAGAATGTGGAAACCACCAACGGTGGCAGAAGCGGTGGAATGTGCTCGTTATGCAGAAGAGCATTTGGGAATTAAAAGGGATTTCAGGCCAGCTGAATCGATACCGCAGGCATTTACAGGAAAGACTCCCCGAAATTTCTTCCGAGGAAATAACTCGAGACCACCTCCTTATGGTAACAGATTTACCCCAAGAGGAGCGGGGGCAGGAGCTCCCAGGACCATAAACGCAATAGCTTCCGAGTCTTCAAACAACAGTGCGTGGAGGTCTCGAGGAACTGGTAATCGAGGAAGGAATGGGAGAGGAAGCAGCACCAGGGGACAGAGTTCTTGGTCGGGGATTTCTCAGTCAAACGCAAAAGGACCAACCCGAGTGGACTGTTGGGGATGTGGAGGACCCCATCTTCGACGGGATTGTCCGGAGAACTCTCAGCGAACAGGAAAAGAACCGTCATCAGATGCTCAAAGCAATCACAGAATCCATGCTGTCGTCAACAACAACCAAGCAGCGCATCAATCCACAGTAGTGGAATCTTCAGGTACAATCAATGGAATAAAACTCAAAATCTTGTTTGACACTGGAGCTACTGATAGTTTTATTTCATCTTATGCATTGAATAAATGTGGGTTGGCAGCCTGCAAACAAGACGATTTTAGACAGGTAGAAATGGCTTCAGGAGACCTTCAATCGGTAGAATTAAGTGTGGAGGATTGCAAAGTTGATCTAGGAGTCTGTTTGACCAAGCTAAAAGTATATGTCACAGCCCTAGGTACTTACGACCTGGTGATAGGAATGGATTGGTTAGAATCTCATCGAGCATGGGTAGATTGTTCCGGGAAAACAATACTTTGCGTAAATGATATGGGTGAGACAATCCAAATTCAAGGTATTAAGAGAAAGGTATCCTTGCGTTTCATCTCAGCCATGCAGATGAAGCGATGCTTGAGGAAGGGCTGTCAAGTGTATGCCGTTCAAATGGTAAGCAAAGAAAAAGGGCCTTCCTTAGATCAGTATCAGATTTTATCAGAATTTCCGGATGTCTTTCCAAAAGAACTCCCTGGACTGCCTCCTCAGAGAGAACTAGACCTCACCATTGAGTTGAAACCTGGTACGGAACCTATATCCAAAACTCCTTACCGAATGACTGCCCCGGAACTTCAAGAGTTGCAAATACAGCTAAAAGAACTATTAGATGTAGGGCACATTCGACCCAGTGTTTCACCATGGGGTGCTCCTGTAATCTTTGTCAAGAAGAAGGATGGTTCATTACGACTGTGTGTGGACTATCGAGATTTGAACCGGGCCACGGTAAAGAATAGGTATCCAATGCCTCGCATTGACGACCTTTTTGATCAAATGAAAGGAGCTTCGGTATTTTCAAAGATCGATCTGCGATCAGGTTATCATCAACTCAGGATAAGCGAGAGTGATGTTTCTAAGACTGCATTCCGAACTCGTTTCGGGCATTATGAATTCATTGTGGTGCCATTTGGGTTGACCAATGCACCTGCAGTCTTCATGAACCTTATGAATAGCGTTCTCCGCAAATATCTTGACAAATTTGTACAAGTTTTTCTGGACGATATTCTCATTTACTCTAAGAATGAGAAAGAGCATGAAGAGCATCTTCGGATAGTGTTATCTTGTCTCAGGGAGCACAAACTATATGGAAAATTATCCAAATGCGCTTTCTTTCAGAAGGAAATCCATTACTTAGGTCATATCATATCTGGCGAAGGAATCTCCGTAGATCCTGAAAAGGTAAATACAATCAGGGAGTGGCCGATACCTAAAAATGCACATGAAGTGCGTAGTTTTATGGGTTTAGCAGGTTACTATCGAAGATTTGTGGAGGGATTTTCCAAAATTGCAAAGCCAATCACAAACCTCCGGCGCAAAGGGGTTAAATATGAGTGGACTGAGGAGTGTGATAAAGCTTTTTCTGAACTCAAATGATTATTGACTAGTGCACCGATTTTGCGAGTACCAGATATGGATAAAGACTTTACTGTATGTACTATGTACTGACGCCTCTAAGCAAGGGTTAGGTGCCGTATTAATGCAGGAAGGAGGCGTCATAGCATACGCTTCAAGAAAATTAAAAACCCATGAAGAACTTTATGCTACGCATGATTTGGAGCTAGCCGCGGTGGTCTTAGCTTTAAAGATGTGGAGACATTACTTGGTGGGGAGAAACTTTGTGCTTAAAAGTGACCACCAAAGTTTGCAGTATTTATTCACCCAGAGAGACTTGAATGCAAGACAAAGACGATGGAGTGAACTCCTAAGCGAATATGATTTTGCAATTTCATATATAAAAGGGAAGGAAAATGTGGTAGCAGATGCCTTAAGTAGAAGACCCCGAATATTCTCCCTCGTACCTATCAAGGTGAACTTGAGAAATCAAGTGCTTGAACATCTTGTAAGAGATAGTTGGTACTTAAAAGTAAGGTCGGGGCTCGAAGGCAACCACTCGAAAGAACCTAAGTTCGAAGGGTATGATGTGGAAGAGGACGGAATTCTACGGTTTCACGGAAGGATGTATATACCAGACAGTGGAGATCTCCGAAACACCATCTTGAAGGAAGCACACCGAGCAGTATATTGTGCACATCCTGGGGTAAAGAAGATGTATGCTGACACTAAGAGACTCTTCTTCTGGTTAGGCATGAAAAATGACATTGTCCAATTTGTCGCTAGGTGTCTTGAATGTCAGCAGGTCAAAGCTGACCACTGTCACCCAGCAGGTCTCTTACAACCTCATGACATCTCTATGACCAAATGGGAGATAATTTCTATGGATTTTATCGTTGGGCTGCCTCTTACGCAACAAAAGCATAATGCCATTCTGGTTGTGGTGGATAGATTAACAAAAAGCGCCCATTTCATCCCAGTAAGAGATACATATGAAGTAGCTGATGTAGCTCGGGTATTCATAAATGAAATCATCAAATTTCATGGAGTACCTAAGAAAATTATATCCGACAGAGATCCTCGATTCACATCAAGGTTCTGGAATTGTATGCAGTCGGCCTTGGGAACTCAATTAAATTTGAGTACCGCCTATCATCCTGAGACCGATGGACAGACAGAAAGGGTAAATCAAGTACTCGAGGATATGCTAAGGATGTATGTTATGGACCAACAGTCACGCTGGGAAAAGTACTTACCCTTGGTAGAATTTGCTTACAACAATAGCTATCACAGCTCAATCAGGATGCCGACATTTGAAGCATTATACGGAAGACCTTGCAGAACGCCGTTGAGTTGGGACAGGTTAGAAGATCGAATAATCGTCGGACCAGACTTGATCCAAGAGATGGAGGATCAGGTAAAACTGATTAGACAACGGTTAAAAGAGGCTCAGGATAGACAGAAAAGTTATGCGGACACTCACAGGACAGATAGAAGCTATGTGGTAGGAGATCAGGTTTTCATCCGCATCAGACCAAATAAGAGCACCATTCGGTTTGGGAGGGGGACAAAATTATCCACCCGGTTTATAGGACCGTTTGAAGTCCTGGAAAAAGTTGGACCTGTCGCTTATCGTCTTGCACTGCCACCCCACCTGCACAAAATTCATAATGTATTTCATGTATCTGCCTTACGACACTATATTGCTGATAAATCTCATGACGTTCAATGGAAGGAACTGCAGGTATCGGACGAGGGAACCCTAACGGTCGAACCATTACGTATTCTGGAACGTAGGGTTCGACAGCTCAAGAACCGCCGGATAGACCAAGTGAAAGTCCAGTGGGACAAGTATAGCCCTGGATCAGCGACTTGGGAGGATGCTGAGACTTTCTGCCAGAATTACCCCAGCTTATGCTAAATTTTGAGAACTGAAAACTTTTATGTATATGACAGCACTATTTTGATACTTGACATTTTGAAACACTATGTAAATATGAGATTTTATTTGCTGGTACGTGGATACCCATAAAGCTAGAATGCTACTTCACTCTACTGATACAGGATATATGTTGTTTGTTTAAGAATTCACTGGTGCATGGACACCAATATGCAAAAAGTCATTTAAATTAACATTGCAAGAATGTGAAATCATAGATTAGACATTATAGACGAAAATATCTATCAATTTATTTCATTGCATTTCAAATATGATTCAAGGAAAGGAAATAAAACAGTAACTACATTTTGAATATGAAAACATATGGGTATACAGATTGAAAATGGTAAAGCAATGCATCATAAATAGAACATGAATGAACGAAACAGAAGCAGCATCTGAAATGAGAAATTTTATTGAACATATGGATACCTATGTGAACAAATTTTCTTTTTATATATAAGTTCTAGGATTGATATCATACATATCAAAGTATTTTGAATACGTAGAGGTTGTTATATGGGTAACAATTGGTTATGAACAATATAGATGCATATGTTGTAATATGTGTAAGAGTGTTTACATTGCAGATTATGTACCAGTGAATATCATGCTGCAGAAAACAGAAAACAGATTACCGAAACAATCTACGTGATGACAGATTTCCAAGAACAGCTGAGACTCCCCGAGATCCCACGATAGGGTGTTGACCCTGGTCCTACTGGGAGGAGTGGAGGTGTGTCCCACTGTTTATCCTCCAATACCTAGAGTCATGGGAGGACTGTGCGAGTCACGCTCCCCTAGACGTGTGATGATGACTACCGGATGCCTACCAGCATGTCAGGTCGACGTAATCGACACTGATATCATTGAGGTCTATGAATGGATCAGTAAAACTGATGCCATGGCATATTCCTGTAGAGGACAGATAGGATGGGAGTGGAAGAGATTAGGAAGGATCGGATGATTTTAGAATAGTTTGGAGATTCGGTGAAGATGGGAAGTAACACTTAAATTACAGATACATACTTATTTAAACGGAAATTCAATCTTAAAATACAAGCATTCTACAATCACCCTAATCTCTAAAAACACAATATTGATATGAGTATATAAAACCCTAAACTTCGAAACGAAGTTTTTTGAAGGGAGGAAGTATGTAACAACCCTTTCCCGAGTTATACACAATGTTATTAGCATGTGTACGGTATAGACAGTTGATAGCTACACCTGCCTATCTCGCACACATCGCACTAGTACACCTAACTACTAATATCAAGCTTACCTAAGTTAGAAATTAATGATAAGGTTTTAGATTAAAATTCATATTGATTTAGCATAAAGTATATAAAAAGGATTAATGAAAAGAAAATAAAATTTTAAATAATTAAAATACATACATATAATCAAAGTTGAGTTAAATATTATAACATAAGCTTTAATCTGAAATATCCTTCAAAGTCAAGCCGTATACTTCTAAACAGATTAAATAAACACAAAGATCACACCCCCTCTTTAATGCCACTGACATCTCCTTAAATGATAATCGTACCACCCTTTAAGAAGACCTTATCTAGATGGAGAAGAGGCGGTGAGGAGGTTGAATGGCGGTGGGGAAAATTTATATAAGGAGGTTTTTGAGAAAAAAAGAAAGGAATGATCTTTGAGTTAGATGTAATTGTGAGATTGAATTATACGGGAAGGAGTCTTGGGGTTCTTGGAAATGTCTGGGCACGGGGCGGAAGGAGACATCCTGCGGGTACGGTTATTCCCAGTTCGTGCGGGAGGACTTGGTTGTTTCGGTAAACTGTTTATCTATCCACAACATCTGCATCACGGGAGGAGAGCCACCATCTAAAATCATCAACCATGTTCCAGGTACTTCTGTTATGTATATACTTGTTTCTCAATTAAATTTCACTGCTGATTACTGCAAATTTTCATTTAAATACATTACTGCTGAATCTCTACTTCGATTAATATTTGTCTGCAAGTAAATTTCTGCGTATAACCTTACATTTCATTAAAATACATTACTGCTAAATACATATACTGAGATTAATATATGGCTGAAATTAATTGACTGTGTTAGGGCATTACTCACTACTTGATGATTGAGGCAACATTGTATCAAGCATCTATGGAAAGAAGGAAGTCACCCCATTCAGTGAACTCTGGTCATTGTGTAAGATTGAAGAAACCAGGTTGAAGAAAAAAATTTGATGTAGGACCAAGCAAACAAGTTCAAGCAATTGCTGCCATGGCTAGGAGAAAAGGAAAGTTTGAGAAGTTTGGTCCTCAGAAAAACAAGAAGATTGTTATGTTAAAAATCCAATGCTATGACTGTCAGGAATATGGGCATTTCAAGAGATATTGTCCGAAACTCAAGAAGGTAAACAAGAAAAGGAAAGAAAGAAATGAAGCCCATGTCATTGAAGAAGTAGAAGAACCTGAGAAGAAGAAATCAAAGAAGGAGAAAGTGAAAGATCTCTACTATGACTGAGATAATCTCCTTCACTTATTTCTTTTTAGTTTTTGTGAAAGATAGCTATTATGGTAGGAAGCATTGTAAGTATGATAGGATGCATCATATTAGAAGCATACGAATGAAGCAAGAGCTCATGACATCATTATAGAAGCTTGAAGGGATAGCTGAAGTAGAAGTCTACATGGATGTAGCAATCCTCATGATAGAAAGGAAGTAGCTCATGGTAACCTCATTAAAATCATAAGTAGTATATGTGGTTGGAAGAAAGTTCTCTGACATGATGGAAGATAGAAAGAATTCATCATACAATGTCATATCCCCATTTTTATTTTCCTCCATAGTATAGCTAGGGTGGATTTCCAGGGTATGAGATGGCCAGATCAAGGGAGCAGGTTTATGTCATTGGGGGTTCCGAGGGAGTTTTGAGGATCTTTTATGGGATCCGATGGAATTCGCTTGGCATATTCCATCATCCACATAGTTTTCCTTTTGTTCTGTTGCATTCCAACAACTTTAAAAAAAATGCATTAATAGGGGGTCTAACTTAATTAATTTTTCTCGAGGTGGCATTCTGGGAGGATTATTTGATGGAACGTGTCAGTGTAATAGCTCGTTGGAACCGGAACAAGAAGATATATAGGATGGGATGCTGAAAAGTGGCTTTTAGTGGTCGGGGAGGGTATGGTGGCGAATTTAACATTTTCCCACGTTAAAAAGAATATTTTAATTATAATAAAAAGAGGGAAAAGTGCTCCATGATTAAAATAATAATAAAATAGGAGGTTCTAGAGGGGTCCATCGGATTTATAAAAAGAGTAGGAGGAGGCCATTGGGGGACCTCTTGGATTTGATATTTCTTCTTGTATGTGAGGTTGAGAACCTAGTTCTCTACTTTAGCAGTAGTGCCAGGACGGAAACCCTCAGGTGTGCTAGTAGGTGTTGGACGAAAACCCAACCCTCTTGAGGAGATTTCACTCAGAAATCTTACGGTGCTTCATTGGAGTTTTGGAGAGTAGTTTTGCCATAGACAGCTACATCATTGCCAGAGACATTCATCAGTTGGGTCAGAGATCTTTTCTGGGTTTTGCTTCGCTTGCTTGGCAGCTCAGGTTCCACTATTCCTCCATGTTTATGTACTCTTTCTAGTGGATTAATAAAATTGCTCAATCATTTTATTGGCATCTATTTGTGTATCAATTTGTTGGTTGTGTGTCAATGTACAATTATTTTGTTGTTCAAGTTCATTTTTGGTATCTACTGATAAATTTGCCACTAGGAATATTACATACATCATCATCATTAGAAAGGATCATTTGCAGGATGAGGATAATCAAGATCCTGTGTTGGAATCTTCATTCGAAGGTTCACCTCTACGTGGAAGAAGCGAGTGTCTCGCTGATCATTCCACCTTGTGTGGGATCCATTATTTAGAAGGATGATGGTATGGTGTCAAATAAGTGCAGCATGTCAAAATGATTGAAGAACTTTCAAGAAAGGAAAGGAAGTTTCCAAAAGGAGAAAATATGTATGCATATATCTAATAGATTAAGGCATGTCATCATATAGCTGCAGATAGCATGGGTGAATGCTCTATCTTATGATCATGATCAAAGAAGAAGGATCTCTTCCTTTGGAAAGATGCAGGAAGGCATATACCTTGACCTAGTTCACATATTGACAAGATGAAATCAATATAATATGTCCTCATATGGAATATGAGGTGGTTGAAAAAGATGAAGGAACTATGTATAGAAGTTCTTAGGGAGCAATATGTGAAGAAAGGAAGAAGAGTTCGTGGTAGATGCAACAATAGATAAGATAAGTGATCAACATCCGATGACTAGAAGAATTAGCTATGACATCTCCATGGAGAAGGTATGATAACCTTGATAAAGTTTGTAAAGAAAGGAGATCCTTGACATTTAGAGTCTTGGAGATGTGTTTATAAATGTGCAAGATGTTGATGTTGCAAGCAAGCAAATGTCATGATGAAAGGCCATCATGAAAGGTAACTTTGATTTGATGTACATTTTGATTTTTGAACGACGTTTGGTTGGGTTGATATAGGGCTACTGAAATAAAGTTGTAGATGTCACCTACAACTAGTGCTCATGAGAATGGATAGAAGATCCTGAAAGTAACATGACTTGGAAAAGGTAGTTGGATGAAGAAAAGCCAGATGTGGAATAGAAGATCACAATGAAGAGAAGGATGACATGACTGCTGATTCAATCCTATGGTTCGTTGAAGGAAAGTGATGGATGGCCGATGCCCTATGAAGAAAAAATAGAAGATGAAGGCTCCATAATGATGAATATGAAATTCATGACATCAAAAGGAGGAGCCCTACAAGCAGCTGAAAGTACTTTGACCTCCACCAAAGAAGCATATAGTTGTTGTTGGTAACAAGTCCCTAGTTAAGAGGGAGCTTGGACAAGTCCTTGGATAAGAGGGAGCTTGGGTATATTCCTTTTATAGGAATGAGTATATCTTCCCTAGTTGAGAGGGAGAAATAGACACATCATTCTTGTCTTCATATTGTGAAGAAAGAATGGATGATTGGGTAAGCATCTGAAATTGATTTCGATACTCTTTGAGGATGTGGTAGGGCATCCAATAGGCAAGAGTAGTCGAAGAGGAAATTCCTTGAGGATGTGTTATTCCAAGTTAGGAATTGTCCTAAAACGACATACCCTGTGAAAACCCGGGTGGGGTATGTGCCTTGAGAGACAATGATGATGGTGTCTGTCAGTCATTAGTCTTGCCAACATTGTGCTCTGATCTTGCGGAGAGATAGAGTTGTTAGACAAGGCCTTGCTATGTGACAATGATGGTTGGTATGATGAGATGCTCTGGAAATAAGCTAAGGAAGTAGTTTATGAGATGGCTTACCAATTCGACTCTTCTTATGAGAATTCTTCAGTTTGAGAATGTCCAAGTACCTTGTGTGGATTATGAATATCTCTCTAGTTAAGAGGAAGTGTTGAAATATGTAACTAGGTTCGGTCTTCATAATGACATATGTAATCATGATTTTATGTATTTATTGTAAAGAGAAAAATAGATTTATTATTGTTATTCTTGAGGCATGGGTTTCATGCTCAAGGTCATTTGTTTTATAGGTCAAGCACCCATTGAGTGCTTCTAGAGCTTGCCATTGAGTCTACAAGTCAATTGAGTCATTTTCATGTATGGAAGACCCTCTTGGGCATGTTACATATTATTGTAAAGGAAAATTTAGTTGAGTCTAAAATTGAGTCAAAGACCCTCCAAGACCTTGTCAAATGTGCAAACAACAAGTTAGCCTTATCAAGTGTCAAGTTGGCCTAGAGGATGTGACAAGAAGCCTATATAAAGGACTCAACCTCATTTGCAAAGAGCGTCCAATCGCATCACAAAAGTTCGATAAGAAGACAAGAAGAAGGCTCATATTCAAGCAAAGGAGGAAGCATAAAGAGAAGAACTTTGGACTGTTTTTGGGTCATCACTCTCACATGTGTGAAGAGGAGCTAGGGCATTTTGAAGTTGCAACAAATCAAGATTGCAGTCATCAACAAGAACCGAGTTTTGGAGCAAAAGAGGTCTCCTTGGCAAGTCAAATACTCAAGAAGAAGAAATTGAGTCAAGCAAAGAAAGGAGAAGGCCAAACAGCCCATACGTGTGAAATTTGCAGTAGTCACAGGTAGGCCAAGAATTGCAGGAAGAGAGGCTGAAGTTGCAGTCAAATTGCAGGTCCAAAATATTGGTCAAAGGTGAAGTGGAAGCTGCTGGAAGGCAAGTTTGACTTGGGTTGAGAAAGTACTTCAATGAGAAAGTTTGACTTGGTCTTGGAACGGTCTTGTTCAAGGGTTATAGGTCTTGGAATTCGTCAATTGAAGTTCTAGAAGAAGAGAAGAGTTCTTTGTGGGTTTTCCTCTCAAGAGGAGAGGTTTTGGCCTTGGCTGATAGCCTATATCTTGTGTCCTCTTGTCTCATTGTTATTTATTGTTTGGTAGTTGTTTGATGATAAAAACCCAATAATAATCAAGTTGAAGAAGAAGCTAATCAAAATAAGTAATAAGATATCACAAACAATTATCAATCTAAGAAAAATCACCTAATTTGCTACCCCTAGATTTCTCAACATTTCTTTGCTGCACTTAATGTTCCATAATCTATTTTGTCCAGTATGCATTGTATATATGCCATTTTGATATTGATATTTCATTATTCAATATCAAATTTACCCACTATAACATAGTATGAAAGTCAATATTTATGACATGATGAGAGTAAACTATTTATGAAACTTTTGACTTACATATATAAATGTTGACGTATCAATTTTTATGACATTTATGAGGGTCAACCATTTATGAAACTTGACCTATGTATAATAGGGTTGACTTGTATTAATTTTATATTTCAAAATCACACAACCAAATCTTGTCAACAACCCAACAAACTCAAAGTAGGGAGTTATCTTTGTGACTCATCAAAACTTGACACCAAACTCAACAATAGCTTGGATTGTTTAAACACACTTCAGATATTCAAAATTTCATAAGAAAAGATCAAGGATTTTCCATTTCATGCAAATCCATTTAAATTTATGGCACAACATAGGCATAAGTTTTAGTATTGTTTTTATTTTTATTTTTGGCAAGTAGAGAATTCTTTTATATAATAGTAAACATTACATATTTACATGTGAAGCCAAAATTTCAATTTGGGAAGCCTGGTTGGAAGTAATGTAAATTTATGTAGATGTTCTATGCTTGATGCAACTTTACTTTCTTTTCAATATTAGACAACAATCACATAAACAATAAAGTAAAATGCTGATAGAACATACTAGTAGATCAACAGAAGACAAGCCAGAAATATATAAGTGTGTTGGTGCGTTACGGCGGTCGACAGGATGCTTCAACCAAGTCAGTCTCAATAATGTCAGCCAACCAGCAATGTCACACAACCCTCTAGGACAGCCAAACAGCCAACTCAAAAAGTCAACGGTCAACACAAACAGCAGCAGCAGCTAGGTCTATGCTGAAAAGTCAAAGTCAACATTTTGCCTCGAGAATAGTGCTAGAGAATGCGGATTAGGAAAATCAAACTTTTGGGAGAGTTTCAGGTTGATTTGACCTTGTGTTGACCAAAGTCAGCGCTAGTCAAAGTTTGCTGCAGAAACCCTAGACCGAAATCAGAAATGTGCTGCCGCTGGAATTTTCCCACGTGTGGAGAGAAGAGCCACCAAGGACATCAAACCAATCAGATGAGGAGAGAGAAATGTGTGAGGATGAGATGAGTGAAAATGTCCTCCAACGTTGACCAATATATATCCATTAGTGAGGGTGTGTGACACAACTACTGGGGCACAAAACCTTAAGGTCGACCTGCACATATCTTGAATAAATTCAAAATAAATGTTCAGCTCATCGGATCAAGATGATCTTTAGATCGATCTTGCACCTCTCCGAAAGAGGAATCCAATAAAAATATTGGTATCTTCATCTGAGCATCACAACATGGAGTTTGGACCTAGTTGTCCAAAATTAACACTCCCTCTCAACTAGGAGAACTCCATCCACGTATGATCAATTGTTGTCATCATCCAGCGAAGTATCTTGCTTTCTTTGGCTTCTTTATTTGAGAGCAGAAGTGGGTCGATCTTAAAGACATCATTCTGGTGGCTTGATTCCAACCAGTGCGAAACCTCTATGGAGACTCATGAACAGGTCTCATACCAACCAGTTGGTTTATCGGCCAGAAGTTCGTAGGAGATTACGAAACCTTTCTGGCCTTGATCGAGATCAAGTGGTCCACAATGGCCATCCTAGATAGAGTACGACAATCTCTGATGCGTCCATCAGTCTTTGCTACTAGTCTCTAACTTTTCCCACCTCACTGGCCAAATGAGAGGTACTTCCCATGAGCCCTGAACTTAATGGGTAGGATGCATACGGGGCACAGATAATGAGAGGTGAACCAACTCAATCATCACAACGGTGGGGCAAAAACACACCAACAAGGTTCGGCAAGCCTTGCCCTGTGGTTGCTTATAGCTCCGAGAAGCTATCCCCAAAACCCCCAAGAGCTCCCAGAGCTCATCGTCCAATAGGACCCTCAGCATAGGGTCGTTCCACGATACCAAGACTCTCACAGAAGGTTAGGAACTTGACCTTCCCCAGGGGCTTTGTGAGAATATCCGTGACCTGCTCATTAGTTCCTATGTGATCGAGTCTTACGGCGCTTCGCTTTACCATATCCCAGATAAAGTGGTACCTGATATCAATATGCTTGGATCGATCGTGGAACACGGGATTCTCGAACAACCGAATCCCACTCTGGTTATCACAGAGTATCACGGTGGTATCTAGCACATGCTCGAACAAATCACTGAAGAGCTTTCGCAACCAAACTGCTTCACAACAGGCCATACTCGCTGCAATGTATTCGGCCTTCGCGGTGCTCAAAGCCACCGACTTCTGCTTCTTGCTCATCCGTGATATCGAAGCAGAACCAAGTGTGAAGCAGCATCCCAATGTGCTTTTACGATCCACCACACTACCAGCCCAATCAACATCAGTATATCCAAGGAGTGTCACGCTCCCGGCAGTGTATCTCAGCCCATGGTTTATCGTGCCCCGAAGATATCTCAGAAGATTCTTGGCACCAATCCAATGAGTGTGATGAGGCTTAACCATCTGTTGACTCAAAGTTTTCACTACAAAACATATGTCCGGACGGGTATTCACTAAGAACATCAAGGCCCCTACGAGTTGACGATACTCAGTAGGATTTTCTAACACAGGCCCAGCAGCGCTGCCACTCAACTTCTTAAAGTTGAGCTCCATCGGTGTCGACATGGACTTACAGTCCACCATTCCAAATATTTCCAGAAGCTTCACGATGTATTTTCCTTGAGAAAAGAAAATCTCGCCAGGTCTCTGCCAGACCTCCAGGCCTAGGAAGTAATGCATCAGTCCTAGTTCCTTCATCTCGAACTCAGCAGTTAGCTCCCTCTTGCATTGATGAATGAGAGGGTCAGCACCTGTCAGGAAGAGGTCGTCCACATACAACACTAGAATGAGAGGCTTCTCTTTATCAACCTTGAAGTAAAGTTCAGTTAATCCCTCATGGTATTGACTTCATGGGTAGCTATCTATCCTCTCGTACCAAGCTTTGGGTGCTTCAAGCCATAGAGGGCTTTCTTCAACTGCGGACATGGGTGTCCCAGATCCACGGACTTGAACCCGGAGGTTGCTCTACATACACCTCTTCCTTTATCGCACCATGCGGAATTGCGGTCTTCACATCCTTCGATGAGACTCCATCCTTGCGTATGAGCAGAGACTATAGACTTTGCCTTGATAGATCGGATGGTATATCAGGCCACAGGTGCAAATATGTCATCATAGTCTATGCCTTCCTTTTGAGAGAAGCCACGGGCAACGAATCTTGCCTTGAACTTTTCAGCACTTCCATCAGATCCATGCTTGATCTTGTAGAGCCATTTCAAGGTGACAACTGCTTTGTCCTTCGGTCTTGGAACCACATCCAAGACATCATTCTTCAATATGGACTCATTTTCTTCGTGCATTGCATCCTTCCAGACTTGATGCTTTACAACTTCCTCAAAAGATCCAGGATCAGATTGTACAATAGTACTCATGGCTGCTAGATACCCTTGGTATCTATTCGGCTTCTTGCTTTCACGGAATGTCCCCCTTGGGGCCATATGTCCCTTGGCATCCTCGAGAGTGTCCCTGAGCCATGATGGTCTCTTCCCCATTGAAGGAGGTGGATCAATCGGGTCCATCGGTCCTTCAACATCGATCATCCTCTCATCCTTCGGCTCTTCTTGATTTCCAGGCCTTGCTTCATGATCTTCCTCAGATCTCGGAAGATTGACTACTTTCCTCAGGGAAGCATCTTCGTCAAAGGTGGCATCGTGGCATATCTCCACTTCCCTTTGACTAGGCACATAGACTCTATAGGCCTTCGAAGTTGTGCTGTAGCCCACAAACATTCCCTTCTTCCCAGAAGCATCCAGCTTGCTCCTCTTCTCTTTCGGCACATGAAAATAAACAGGACATCCAAAAACTCTAAAATGTGAGACGTTAGGTTTCTTACCAGTGAAAACCTCTTCGGGAGTTTTGGAGTCCAGAGCGGAATGTAGGCATCAATTTTGTATGTACACAACAGTGTTCGCAACTTCTCCCCACAGAAACTTTGGCAGACCCTAGTCACATAGCATGGCACGGGAAGCTTCCACAATGGTCCTATTCTTTCGTTCAACAACGCCATTCTGCTCAGGCGTATAGACAGTTGTGGTGTCCCTCTTAATGCCAGCTTCTCTGCAAAAGTTCTTGAACTCGTTCGTCTCATATTCAGTGTGTAATATTCCCAATTAGCTATAGCTAATTGGAAATATTAATTCTGACCAATTTTGCCTTATTATAGTTGGAGCATGAATAAAGTGAGTGAAATATTTAATAACTCACTTAGGATAAAGTGTTTCCCTAAAGTCCACAACGTATTTGAGGAAGTGGGGCCTAGTGGCCAAGTGGACAGCGCAGGGAGAGGAGGATGTAGACCACGTGGGTAGCGTGGGGCCTACCTCACGCAGTTGAGAGGGGCAGCGTGGGCCAAGGGGCACGTAGGAGATGGTGGGGCCTAGGGTTGAGAGAGGCCCATCGTGATAAAAGGGAGGAGAGCCTCTTCATTTAATTCATTCATGTTTATGCATATTGAGCTTGTCATTTCGACTTGGAGCACGCTGGCTGTTTAGCTTGTCTGCAGTACTGTTTAGTACACCGGGTGTCTCCGTGCGGAGATCCCACCCTCAGCCTCAGGAGACTTCGAGTGCTTGCTCGGGTGAGGTATTCCACCATCATTTTTGCAGGAGGATTCGTGGTGGCATTCGTTGTGGAGCAGAGCATCTAGGGACTGCGCAGTTTTGAGAGGGAGGACGCAGTTCATCTTGGGAGAGCTCCAGATTAGAGCCATTTTGGAGGATTCAGGCCGGAGGATTGAGCAAGGGGCCAACCCTTGCCTATTGGAGATATTTGGGAGAGAGAGGAGTCCCTATTTTGGAGGCTGTCATTTAGCATCAACGTGGCCCTTGGGAGGATAGCGTAGATCCTCAAGGGAGGTATTTTCAGAGGTTGAGCATTTCAGAAACGCTCTCTGGGATTTTCTGGGTATTGTGAGTAGAGGACGATTCCAAAGTATCAACATTTTCTGAGTAGGGGAGCAGCCCCAAGTACTCATTTTGGTCCCAGCAGTTGCAGCAGCACGACAACATTTCAGCAGTTGGAGTTAGAGCAGAGAGCAGCCATTTCCTTTGACATTCTGAGAGTATTCCGACACTTGCCTGGTGCAAGTCGAGGTGCCATCACTCTGATCACCTCTTATACTTCTTTATATTTCTCAGTGTAATAAAATGGCTTAACATTCTCTATTTCATGTGTATCTGCTTCATGGTTTGTTCCTAGCACTATATGGTCTTGTTGTATGCTTTATATTACTGTCTATTTCCCCTTCGGGATATTACACAGTGCCATTATCGGTCCTCAATATCTTGATCTTCTTCCTTGTCAGATTTCCCACTAAGACTTTTAAGGTATGGAACCACATGAAAGCCTCATCCTTCTTCTTCAAGAAGTATATCCAGGTTTTGCGAGAGAAGTCATCTATGAATGTCATATAATAAGAACATCCTCCCAAGGATGTCACAGGAAGCATCCCAGACAGATCAGAATGTATCCAGAATTTGGGAACATAGGATGTCTTTGTGACACTTGAGGGAAAAGGTCCCCTTGTATGCTTTCCTTCGGCACAACCCTGACATACACCTTCATGATTATTTGAAAACTCGGGCATCCTCGTTACCACCGTCCTTGCTTCGGGAAGGGCCTTGTAGTGAAGGTGTCCAAACCTTCGGTGCCATAGTTCAGTCTGTTGAATAGTATCACACGTCATCGCTCCCAATGGACTTCCTCCAACCTGGTAGAGTGTATCAACTCTAAACCCAATCATGATAGCTTCCTTGAAGCTCTTCTTCCAGATGCGCACCTTCCCATCAATGAATGCCACATTGAAACTTTTGTCTTCCATGGCTGATATAGACACAAGGTTCTTCTTCAAATTAGGTACATAGAGTACATCCTACAAGCGGAGGACTTGACCTTGAGACAAGTGGAGGGTCACAATCCCTGTCCCTTTCACGGGATATGTGGCATTGTCTCCAAGGATAATTTCCAGATTAGTATCCTTCTCAACCATATCAGAAAGTGCTTCCTTGAACCCAGTGATGTGCCTTGAGGCACCACTATCTATCAACCAGAGATCCATACTCTCGGGTGGAGATGCAACAGAGAGGGAAGATACAAGAATGAATTCATTTCTTTTATCAACAACATTTGATTCCTCATACCCGGAGTTTCTTGAACTTTTGAAAGGTTGACCATTTCCGCCGGAGGGAGCTTTCCTCTTTCCCGTGAACCTGTTTTTCCTTTGATTGCCATTCCTTCGGTTGTTGTTGTTGTCATCATCATTGGGAGAATCCTTCTTGAAAGGGCATTCTCTAGCATAGTGACCTGGCCTATGAAAAGTGTAACACTTGCCCTTCTTTCCTTGGGCCCCTTCTCTTCCTTTGTTCTTTGGACCACCAAAGTTCTTCTTTCTAGAATGAGCAACATAGGCAGCATTTCCTTCATTTTCATACTCCTTCATCCTTGTATCTTCTTGTATGCATCTCGATAGTACTTCGTCAAAGTCAGGTATCACATTATTATTGAGAATGGTAGTGTTGAACAAATGCCATTCAGATGAGAGCCCTCCAAGTGTGGTGAGTACCATCTCTCAATCAACTATTGTCTCCCCAATAGCCAGCAGATTGTTCCCAATCTCGGTCAGCTTCAGAAAATATGATTGAACAGATTCATCCCTGTTGATATTTTGTGTATTTGGGGTAGCATCAGTTGTGCTCTAGGTCCCAAATTTTGTGGAGGGACTAGAGTACACTGGATCTACAAGACCCAGAAATGGATTTGGGAAATTTCATCTGGTTTAGGAGATATTAAATTAATTAATTATTTTAATGTATTTCCTAAGTTAAAACTTAGGAAAATAAAATAATTAAAGTGAATTTAATTAAACATGTGATGAAATTATCTTAAGTCACACGGATCAAGCTTTCTTTTAATCTTAGCCATTAATTAAAGATTTAATCTTGGCTGTTGATTTGTGAACAAAAAAGTATAAAGGAAAGGCTTGGGGTCATTTGTAAGACACACAGAGGCAGAGCACTGAAGCTAAGCTGAGATTCTAGGGCGAGGTTTGCTAAGAATTCTCAAGTGTTTTAGTTGCAGAGAGGGGAATTTAGACCAAGGGGATGATCTGATCTCGGGGTCTAGAATACATAAGAAGTAGAGAAGAGATCAGGAAAAACAGCGCAGAGGAAGGCAGCAGCAGCAGCAGCAGCAGACGGCAGCAGCAGCAGCAGACAACAACAACAACAGCAGTAGCAGCAAGGACAACGTGATTTTCAGGAAACCCTTCAGGGGTTACGCAGAGACCCTTAGGGGCAGCGTAGTGACTGTGTAACCCAGTAACGCAGTCCCTTCCAGTGACAACGCTGAGCATTTGGAGGCCATCCAACGCTGGCTGACGTAGAGCCTAGCAGGGGCTTCAGAGGCTGATGTAGTGTCTTTCAGAGGCAGATCCGAGGTTTCTAGGCCTAGATCTAGCTGAGTTCTGTAAATCCCGTTTGAGGGTGTGGATCAGTCAGTATTGTTGTTCTTAGATCAGCCAGGTGCTGCAGATCTAGAGTTTTCTCTGTAGGGTTTTCCAGATCTGGAACCTAGAGTTGTGTATTCAGAAATATTCTTAATAATAGAGCCCTCCAGCAGCCAGAGACCGGTTTTCCCACATTGGGTTTTTTCGGGGAAAGTTTGTCTAGAAATAACTGTCACTTTGTCTATGTGTGCATGTGCTTATTCTAGATTTGAATTGGTATAGATCTGTTATGTGTTTTGCTTTGATGTTAACTTGAATTTATTCAGTTGATAACTTGTATAAGTAGGAGAAGCTTAACCGGATTAACATAAATAATTTCTGCATAAGAATTAAGATTCAGAAATTTCTACAATCCCTGCCTTTCTTCAGATTCTTCAATTGATTCTTGAAGGATAGGACTTGATTCACATTGTTGGCCTTGAACATGTGGACCAACTTATCATTTATCTCTTTGGATGTGCCCAACTCAGAGATGTAGGCAACCAAAATCTTGTGATATGAGTCCCTGATCATCAACTTTTCTTTGATCTCCCCCTTATACTTTGTTTCGGCATCAGCAGTAGCAGTGGATGGAGGTTCTTGGATTTTACCCTGCACATAGCCCATGACATCTTGGTATTCCAAGTTAAGATCTAATGTCATTTTCCAAGCATGGAAGTCATCCTTCCCAGTCAATTTGTCATCAGCCTTAAAGCCATTGTAGTTTGAGGAATTCATCCTCTTCTTCGGTGATTGCTACAAATTAGGGCTTTGTCTTCACCTCAGCTCTGATACCATGTAAATTTATGTAATGTTCTATGCTTGATGCAACTTTACTTTCTCTTCAATATTAGACAACAATCACATAAACAATAAAGTAAAATGCTGATAGAACATACCAGTAGATCGACAGAAGACAAGCCAGAAATATATAAGTGTGTTGGTGCGTTACGACGGTCAACAGGATGCTTCAACCAGCGAAGTCTCAATATGGTCAGCCAACCAGCAATTTCACACAACCCTCTAGGACAGCCAAAGGGTCAACTCAAAAGTCAACCCAAAAAAGTCAACGGTCAACACAAATAATAGCATCAGCTAGGTCAATGCTGAAAAGTCAAAGTCCACGTTTTGCCTCGGTAATAGTGCCAGAAAATGCGGATTAGAAAAATCGAACTTTTGGGAGAGTTTCAGGTCGATTTGACCTTGCATTGACCAAAGTCAACGCTGGTCAAAGTTTGCTGCAAAAACCCTAGACCGAAATCAGAAATGTGTTGCTGCTGGAATTTTTCCACGTGTGGAGAGAAGAGCCACCAAGGACATCGAAACAATCAGATGAGGAGAGAAATGTGTGAGGATGAGATGAGTGAAAATGTCCTCCAACGTTGACCAATATATATCCATCAGTGAGGGTGTGTGACACAACTGCTGGGGCACAAAACCTTAAGGACGACCTGCACATATCTTGAATAAATTCAAAATAAATGTTCTGCTCATCGGATCAAGATGATATTTAGATCGATCTTGCATCTCTTCGGAAGAGGAACCCAATAAAAATATTGGTATCTTCATCTGAGCATCACAACATGGAGTTTGGACCTAGTTGTCCAAAATTAACTAGTAATGATCAAATTGTCATGGCTTAAGGTTGTTATTGTTTTGGACCCGCCATTATTGAGAAAAATTTCATGACATTGAACTAATTGTCCCTTAGCCTTAATAGCATAAAATCAACTATGATACTTGTGTTAATGTTTATAGCTTGGGCAGGTACTTCTACACCAACCTAAGGGTCTAGACATGCATAAGTTGCCCAAAGTCTCCCTAGGACACTTGCTCAAGTATGAGTAAGTTTCTATTGTAACTAGCCTAATTCTAACTTAGGAAAAACACATAATTAACTATGTTGCACGAGTTCCCGAACTCGCGGGTGGGGTTCTTGAACCCGTCTCGGGTTCTCGAATCCAAGTCCCGGATTCGGGTACGGGTGTTTCTGAGAAGAACCCAGAAGAACTGGGTTCTCCAAAAAAAAAAATTGGGTTCTTCTGTGAAGAACCCTGTGAAGAACCGGGTTCTCCAAAAAAAAAATTGGGTTCTTCTGCCTTAATGGGTACGGAGAACGCCGAGGATGGGTACTTAGAACTCGAAAATCGGGTTCTTTGGGTTCTCGATGACCAATTTTGACTACATTTTTTTATAATTTTTTTTTATTGAAATTTAAAAATTAAAATTAAATTTTAATAAATATTAAGTTTTAACAAAATTACAAACTAAAACTTTGAATTAAAAAAATTAAAAATTTTAATTATTGAAATCAAAATGTAAATCGTAAATACTATGTCTAAACCTAAATTAAGTTCTCACTTCACTTCATTTCATTGAGTTCATTAGTTCGATGCAGGGACGAGAGGTCATTCATTGAGTTCATTCGTTCGACCTAGGGAAGAGTTCATTGAGGTATTCATTCGACCGATATTCAAGCAGGGACGAGAGGCCGAGGTATCCGTTCGACGGAGAGGCGGAGGGATTCAAGCAGGGACGAGAGGCGGAGATATTACGGTGGCAGAGGCATTCATTCACGCAGGGATATAGGACGCAATATACAGGGATAGAGGCATTCATTCATGCAATAAAAGTAGAGAGAGGCGACAGAGGATGGGAGGGAGGTATACACGCAGAGGATGGGAGGGAGCAGACGAAGGCGTTAGAGGGAGGTATTCACACCTTCTGTGAACCGTTATAACTTATATTCAACAGAAAAACATCTTTGCTTAAGAAATGACATCAACATATAAACTGCACACTTAGATGGTAGATGTTTATAGTTTAAAAAATGCGAAAATTTGATGTTTACTGTTGTGAATGAGGAAGTGTGAGATATATCCAAAATGTAGGAATTTACAGGGTAAGTTTCGTAGATCAAAAACCAAAGGTCACTTCTCACAAACAGATCACAAATCAGTACACCAGTATTATCACGTGGTTAAAACCCTCGAAGAGGGAAACAGTCCACGGCCTGAGCCAACGCGGCTACTTCAGGAAATTTATTAATATAAAAAGAAAAGTTACATATGTTTCTCTCATAAACGGTTACCGAACAAATGACCCTCCATGCTCTTTAAATAGAGATCATGGACCAATTGGGTGTTAAGCCACGGATCAAGTGCCGTTAATACCGAGGAGAGAGTGAACCATCGGATCACTACAAATCGTGATTGTCGGATTATAAGTTACAAATGTACATAGTAAAGAAACACACTTTACCTAACTCTACACTAGACTAAGTTATTGTTAACTATTTCCTATGTGTCGGAATATCCTAACATCCCCCCTTAAGAACAACTTGGGATAGGATTGAAGGATTTACAAAGGTGACACAAAAGGAACCTATTTCCTATGTGTCGAAATATCATAACATCCCCCCTTAAGAACAAATTGGGATAGGATTGAAGGATTTACAAAAGTGACACAATAGGAGAAGGAAGGAGGCATTAGAGCCTATCCCCCCTTAATGACAACTTTCTTGAACTCCAAGCATGGATCGAAGTTTGGTAAACTTTGCTTCTGTGAGAGCCTTTGTAAAGATATCGACTACTTGATCATTGGTTGGACAGTACTGCACTTCAAGAACACGATCATGAATGAGCTTTCTGATGAAGTGTATGTGGAGTTCAATGTGTTTCATACGTTGATGCTGAACTGGATCTTTACATAGCTGAATGGCACTTTGATTATCACACCAAAGTGTAGTTGGATGTTGCTAATGAATTCCAAATTCAGACAGGATCTGACGAAGCCACATGGCTTCATTGCTGGCTTCAACTGCACCAGGATACTCTGCTTCTGCTGAAGAAAGAGAGATGGCACTTTGTTTCTTACAAGACCAAGTAATAGGTTCTGAACCAAGAGTGAATACATATCCTGCAGTAGACTTTTGATCATTAGGGTCACCAGCCCAATCAGAATCAGTGAAACCAATCAACAATGGAGATGCTCCTGTACTGTAATGAATCCCGAACTGAATTGTACCTCGAATATATCGAAGTATTCTTTTCGCTGCTTTCTAGTGACTTTCATGAGGTTGGTGCATAAACCGAGCGACAAGACCAACGGCAAAGGAAAGGTCAGGACGAGTATGGGTTAGATACAGAAGTTTACCAACAAGTTGACGGTATAAGGTAGCATCAACTTCAGGGGTAGTACAAGTGACTGAAAGCTTGACTCTAGACTGAAAGGGAGAAGGGGTTGGCTTACAGTCTTCCATGTGAAATTGGTGTAGAAGATCACAGGCATACTTGGACTGAGAGAGGGTAATGCCTTCCTTGGATTGCAAGACTTGAAGACCAAGGAAATAATGCAAGTGTCCTAAGTCTGTCATTTCAAACTTCCTTTTGAGGCTAGACTTCACATGGTTTATATGGTTTGGATCACTACTAGTAAGGATAAGATCATCAACATAAAGAACAAGGATGGTGAAGGACTTACCCACTTTCTTAGTGTAGACAGTGTTGTCAGAATGACACCTAGAAAAGCCATTATCTAATAGAAATGTATCCATTTTGGCATCCCAAGCTCGAGGAGCTTGTTTGAGACCATAGAGAGACTTCCTAAGGCGAAAAACAAGGCTAGAGTCATTTTGGATAAAGCCAGGGGGTTGTTCCATGTAGATTTTTTCATGCAAATCTCCATGTAAGAAGGCGGATTTAACATCCATCTGATAGACTTCCCATTTAAAGGAGACAACAAGGGAAAGAACAAGCCGGATAGAATTCATTTTGGCAACAGAGGAGAAGGTTTCAGTATAGTCAATGCCTTCAACTTGTGAAAATCCTTTAGCGACAAGACGAGCTTTATGTCTATCCACTTTTCCATCTGGTCCAAACTTTGTTTTGTAAACCCATCTGCATCTGACAAGTTTTTTTCCTTTTGGAAGAGAAACAAGATCCCAAGTATCGTTTGCCAATAAGGAACGATATTCTTCATTCATAGCTTCATCCCAATCTGGATGACCGGAAGCTTCTTCAAAGGTTTCTGGATCAGGATTTGCCGGAACTTGAGCCAATAAGAAAGAGGCTCTTTCGAACTGAGAACGTGTACGTCGTCGATCTGCAGGGTCCCTGCAAGAGAACCTGCTGCATCCCGAGTAGAGCGGACCCATCTTGGAAGCGGTGGAGTAAAAGGAATATTTTCAAGAGGTGGAGGAGGATTGTCATCCTCGCTGTCATCATCTGAACTAGAAGGAATGCTATTAAAAATAGAAGAGAGAGAGAGAGGTGGCACATATGCCGAATCAGGCTCACAGGCCAAAGGTGGCACACCCGCCAAACTAGGCTCGCAAGCCACTATATTTTCATCAAATTTTACATCTCTTCTAATGATTATATTTTTGGATTTTGGTTGAAGAACTCTATATCCTTTGACATCTTCAGAATATCTAACAAAAATGCATTTTTCACTCTTAGGTTCTAAGGATATATGTTTCGCATCTGGAATATGGGCCCAAGCATCACTTCCAAAAATATGAAAGTGACTTACATCTGGTTTGATTGAGCTCCAAGCTTCTTCTAGAGTTATATTCTTTTAAACCTTAGTAGGAGTGCGATTTACTATGTAATTTGCACAGTTAATTTCTTCTGCCCAAAAATTGAGACTAAGTCCTTTAGATTGAAGCATACAATTAGCCATTTATTTTAAGGTGCAATTATTCCTTTCAGCTACACCATTTTGTTGTGGTGTATATGGAACAATATGTTGCAATTGAATGCCATGCTCAGTGCAAAAGTTGGTAAATTTGTTGTTAACATATTCTCCTCCATTGTTTGATCTTAACTTAAGAATTGGATGTCCAGATTGTTTCTCAACAAAGGCCTTAAAGGCCAAGAACATGTTAAAAACTTCACTCTTGAGTTTTAAGAAGTATACCCAAGTGCGTCTGGAAAAATCATCAATGAAAGTTAAGTACTTGCAACCAGAGAAAGAAACAACAGGAAGTGGACCACATAAATCACTGTGCACAAGCTGCAAAGGGGCTGAAGCATGCCAAGAGGCACGTTTGTCAAAAATATCCCGATGATGTTTTCCGAGTACACATCCGGAGCAAACACCATCTCGGAAAGATACCATAGGAAGACCCGTCACCATATTTTCCTTACATAGAGTTTGAAGGGAGCGATAGTTTAAGTGACCAAATCGCTCATGCCAAAGTTTGCTCACATCATCATTATGAGCAACAAAAACAGAGGGAAGAGATGATGACCCAAAGTTGTCAAACTTATACAACCTTGTGGAATCATCAGCAATGCCAGTAGCTAAAATATGTTTAGGATTTTTGAGGTCCTTGATTACAACATCATGAGGTGAGAATTCTACTATTTTCCCTTCACCTGAATGAGTTATCTGATAAACAGATAGAAGGTTGCATGACAAGGTAGGAACACATAGTACATCATTAAACTGACCATTATCTAGATCAATGGTTCCAGATCCTACAACACTAAGAGATCTATCATCAACAACATAAATATGTTTGGTGTTACAATCATTTAAAGAAGAAAACATGGATTTATTTTTAGCCATGTGGTAAGAAGCTCCAGAATCAATGAGCCACTCATGAGAAGGAGAAGAAGAAGATACATTTAATGCATAACCAAATCTTGATGCTTGACAACCACAAGCAGAAAGTGCCATGCCTAAAGATGAAGGTGAAGAGTGCTCCAAATTGATGTTGTGCTTCTTCATTGCTGCTTCTAAGGCTTCCATATTCTTAAAACATTTGGACTCTATATGGCCATCACGATTGCAAAAGTTGCAATGTCTATTTGTCTTCTTCCCTTTGTTTTTATTTGCCATATCATTTTGGTGAGTTGCTTTTTTAGTTTGCGGCTGAAATTTCTTAGGACCCTTGTTTGGTTTTGGACCATACTTTTTAGGATACTGCTTCTTGGGATTCTTTTGATATGATTGATGTTGGGCTGGTAAGGCTTTCTTAGAAGCGTTTCCAAAAGTGATAAGACCAAGGTGTAAGAGTTTTTCTTGTTCTCTTATCAAAGAATCGCAAAGGGCATCAAAAGAGGTGTTCTTGTAGGTGGTTCCTGAAGAAATGATGGCTTCTCTAGTGGAATGGAAGGCAGAAACAAATACAGAGTATGCAGGGCCAAGCTTAGCAAGAATGCAATAGATGAGGCTACCATCTTCCTTTTTGACCTTACAACCTTGTAAAAGGAGTCTAAGGGTCTTGAATTTGGACAAAAAATCTTCAATAGAGGAGAAATTATTGGGGTCCAAAGTAAGCAACTCATTTTCAAGCTGGTGGGCCCTGATTTGATTTTGAATGCCAAAGACAATATTTAGCTTGTCCAGGGATTCATGATGGGTTTCAATGTCAAGGATATGAAATCGAAGATCTTGAGCAATGGACATTCCTATCAACCCTCGTGCTTGATCTTGTTTATTTTCCCATTTAGCGACTTTATCATCATCAGAAGGTTTAGTTTCTTGGCCTGTGGCTATTCTATAAAGCCCTTTACTTCGAAGTATATCTACCATGTGAGGTAGCCATTGGAAATAATTGGTGCTGTTAAGAATAATCGGGCATGCACTTTCCATTTAAAAAAAAACACTGAAGTTGAGAAAATCTGAAATTAACTGCTCCAATGGAAAGATCTCGAAAAATTAGGCTGTTTAAAAAGAAACGGCTAGAGAAACGACTTCTGGATGAAGAAGTTATGCCTTTTAAAAAAACTGAGATGTAGATGTCGAATAGTTACGGGAACAGTTTGAAATTTGATGATGAAGTTCAACTTAAAAAAAAAAAAATCCCGCCCCTTTAAAAAAAAACTTTTTACAAAAGAAGCTTGAGAAAGAGACTTGAACCCAAGACTTCTATTCTCATAAACTAACTTCTCATCAAGTGAGATAGTAAAAGGATTCTGCTATTGTTTGAAAGGAGGAAGGGGTTTTATTTTTAAAGTCTTCGGTGTGCGTGCTTTTTCCTGCACAAAAAACACAAAAATCGGACCCAAAAAAAAAAAAAAAAACGAAATACAAGCCTTGCGGCAGAACGTTAGATTTTCGGTTAGCCTTACGGGGAAAGAGCATACATAGCAAAAAAAATCCCGTCTTCTTGTTTCTGATTTGTCGAGATCGCACACAACGCAAAGCAAAGAGCATACACAAAGAAGAGGGTATAGATCCGGCAAATAAATAAAACCTAAAAACCGAAATAAACAGAGGGAACCGAAATAAGCAGAACTATTAACAAATATAACTGCAAAACAGATACTTTATACCTCCAGATCTAAACTGACATAACTTGGGCAACCAAAAACCTTTTCGCATAAAACGAAAGGCGTTACTCACTGTAACAGACGCTCCGGACACAACAGAGCAGTTCTCCAGGCCCGAAAATGTTCAAAAATAGTAGATCTATAAAACGACAGTCACATGTAGTCAAACCGGCTTCAGATTCGGATCAACAACGGATGTGGCCCTCAAAATAGCTCTGATACCATGTAGGAATTTACAGGGTAAGTTCCGTAGATCAAAAACCAAAGGTCACCGCTCACAAACAGATCACAAATCGGTACATCAGTATTATCACGTGGTTAAAACCCTCGAAGAGGGAAACAGTCCACGGCTTGAGCCAACGCGCCCACTTTAGGCAATTTATTAATATAAAAAGAAAAGTTACATATGTTTCTTTCATAAACGGTTACCGGACAAATGACCCTTCATGCTCTTTAAATAGAGATCATGGACCAATTGGGTGTTAAGCCACAGATCAAGTGCCGTTAATACCGAGGAGAGAGTGAACTGTCGGATCACTACAAATCGTGACCGTCGGATTATAAGTTACAAATGTACATAGTAAAGAAACACACTTTACCTAACTCTACATTAGACTAAGTTATTCTTAACTATTTCCTATGTGTTAAAATATCCTAACACAAAATGGGCATGGAGAGTCTAAATTGGATATTTAAATTAAAATAGAATTCCACTCCATTTGAAGCCTACTTATTATTACCTTGAGAAAACTTAAAAGAATATGATAAATCATAATATCCTATGAACAAAGAACCAACTAAGGCTTGCCTCAATTCTTTCAGCAAATTCAAAATTTACCCTTTTACAGGATCCATAAAACTTGACCCAAGCCCAACTATGAGGAGCATAAACAACATCAAACTTTTTTATAACTACTGAGTAGTACTTGTATTACCGTTACAGAGAGGAATTAAAACTTTAAATCATAAATATTTTTGTTTTCTTGTTTAAAGTTGAAAAATATACAAATTTATATATATTATAAATTATAATTTATAAATATAATATTATTATATTTATATATTATATATATAAATTATAAATTATAATATACTCCCAACGAACCCACGCACCCTGTTTCAAAAAATGACGTACCTGTCCCCGTCTCTGTCCCCGAACCCACGTTTCCTAGCAACATAGATAATTAATTATGGTGACTATTGAACTAAAGAAAATTAGGAAAAGTAAAGTATTTACTTTAGTGATTATGTTTTAATTTCAACTGGTGATCTCAATTGAGGCGAGATCTATTTTTTTCCATCAATCACTTTGAATATTAGGGTTAGGGATTTAGTTCAATGTAAAGTTACAAAAACAAGGCTAAGCAGAGGAGAAGACACACTGTAAAGCCCCTACTCATCAATTTTATTCATGAATTTAATCCTATACATATATTTCAGCCATAGATGCAAATAAATGGAACCAGCAGTAAATTTAAAACTTACATAAGCAACTATTTTATACTTAGGAAAATACCTGGAACGAAACTGATGATTTCTTGAGCTGTGGTTCTCCTCGTGAACGCAACAGACAGGTTACCAAAACAATCGTTTCCTCCTAGCCAATCTAAGAAACAATCCTAGACCCAGAAGATGCCTCTTCTGCCCCCGTGCCCAGAATTCCAAGAACGATGAGTCTCCCTTTCAAAACCGTTCATATCCTTCAACCCTTCCTCTTCACAATCATACAGAATTTTGCAAACCAAAAACCCCCCCTTCTCCTTCATGTTCCCCTCCTTATATAACTTTTCTCCACCTCCTCATACTTACATAGATGTGATGGCATTTATGGAGATATTTATGTATTTAAGGAGATATTTTATGCATTTATGTGGTTATTTTATGCATTTAAGGAGATATTAACTTTGATTTGATTATTTTTAATATCAATTGTATTATGTTTGTTTTAACTTAATTAAATTGTTTTTTTAATTAATTAAATTATATTATTATTTTATTGGTCCACTCACATATAATTTTTACTAAATTATATTTTGATTTTTTTGAATAATGTTCTACCATGCATACGCATATAGAGCGGCATACGTGTTAGGTATCCTGTTGATATTTCGTTATATCTTGGCGAGATAAAATATATTGGTAATATTCAATTCGTTACTCTAACTTAGGTAGTCTTAATACTAGTGCGGGGTATGCGATATATGCATGTGTAGCTATCATATGCGTATGTCGTATACTCGCTAATGTTATTTTGCTTATAACTTAGGAATGGGTCGTTACATACTTCTTCCCTTCGGAAAACTTCGTCCCGAAGTTAGGGTTTCATATAATCATATTAATAATTGTGTTTTTAGAGATTAAGGCGATTGTTTAAGGCTTGTAATTTAAGATTGACTTTCTGTTTGAATAAGTATGTATTAGTAATTTAATTGTTACTTCCCATCTTAACCGAGTCTCCAAGTTATTCTAGAATCATCCTATCCTTCCTAATCTCTTCCGCTCCCATCCTATCCATCATCTACAGGCATATGCCATGGCATCAGTTTTACTGATCCATCCATAGACGTTAAGGGTAGCAGTATCAATTACGTCGACTTGATTTATTTGTAGGCATCCGGCAGTCATCATCACACGACTAAGGGAGCGTGACTCGCACAGTCCTCCCATGACTCCAGGTTTTGGAGGATAAACGGTGGGCAACACCACCCCTCCTAGTAGAACCAGGGTCAACACCCTATCATGGAATCTCATGGAGTCTCAACTGTTCTTGGAATTCTGTCATCACGTAGATTGTTTCGGTAACGATGTGTTCTGCAAAGTAATCACTTTGTACACACTCTGCAGTGTAAACACTCGTACACATATTACAACATATGCATCTATATATTTAATACAATTTTTCGCTAGATACAACTCCTGTATAGTTCATACATGTTCCAACTATGATACATTGTATTTAGTCATTCTCAATCTATATACTAATATGTTTCGCTTTCATATTTAAAATGTAGTTACTCTTCTATTTCTTTTCTGTTACACAGTAATTTGTCACCGTCCCTACCATTCCCCGTCCCGCACAATGGAGGACCCATAATGTGACCTGTGAACACTGTCATGCACTGAAAACATCATCATTGCATCCCTCTGAGTATGAGCTTCATTTCCCCTTGAGACATCTCCTTGCAAAATCCATGAAAAACAGCTCTTTTTGCATTGGCGCGGGTAGACAGTTCAGTACTCGCGCCACTCAGGGAAATCCTGTGAAGAGGTCGCGCCACTTGGCGCTCTGTCATAGAGCAGCAATCGCGCCACCCATTTTAGGGACTGTTTTTATATATGGATGGCGGAAGTTGAGTTCAAACAAACTCACAACCACTGCCTATCTTGAGTTGGGAGGTTTGGCTACGGGAGTTCTATGGAAGGGAAGTAGTTTTGCCACCTTCTCTGGAACCTTCCTTGTTGATAGGGCCAATCCCATAATAATAGGGATCCCAACTCCCTCCTTCCCCATCTATAAAAGCTTGCTCAGATCCATGGCAAGCTAGTCTTGAAGTGCTGAAGCTTTGCATCTCCCTATTCCCAAGTGCCTTTGTGTTGTAAAGAATCCCTTCTTTCCCTTAAGGCCCATTAAAGCGAGGAGACCATTGTTACGAGACTCTGGAGAGGTTTCCCTTTCCTTGGCGAGCTTTGCGAGACGTGGACGACCGGAGACCCGTTCGAAGGAAGCTGCGACGTCAGAACTTGGTTGTAACTTCTATTCGTTTATCACTTTAATAGATGACTATGATTATGGTTCCACTTTTGCAATCATGTTAATGGTAATATCTTTCTCACCGATATTTAGTTACGTGGCCGGGTTCCTATGCATGTATCTCGTTTGCCCTCTCGTGTGTGTGTTCATTCACTCGAAGAAATGGAAGGATTGTGACCCGCCAGGGCCGAAGGACTGGGCATCTTCTTCTTCGTATCTAGCGCTAAACTGTGCAGCTCTTATTCCTAGTCTTTCCATTCGTAACTAGGAGCTTGCGTCATAATATTGTTTGATTGTTGCTAGACCCCTGCTGGGCTAGTAGGGATCGCCTCTGTCCGCAGAGGGGATTTACCTCCTCAACAAATTGGCGACTCCGCCGGGGATCGTCCGGTTTTCATTGTCTCGCCTTGATTATTTTATGTTTTTCCTTGCTTGATGAACCTTCTGGGTTGGATTCTTTCACTGTTTTAGCTTCTTGGTTTGCTTAGCTTGCATTGGTCTGCTTCTGGAGTA